>CM060091.1:7245874-7523205 GCA_030522485.1 Stenchaetothrips biformis
CGAGTCCCGTGTAGCGACTCTGGAGCTCAAAACCCGTCTGGCCCACTGTGTGACGCCTTTCGCCTTTCCTTTCCATTGCAGGGGAGCCAGGGCGGCCGGGGCTGCAGGGCGAGCGCGGCTTCATGGGGCTGCCGGGGGCGGTGGGCCCCCCGGGGCCTCAGGGCGGCCAGGGCGAGCGCGGCGACAAGGGAGACCGCGGCCCGGAGGGGTGGGGCTGGAGGGGCCTCCCGGGCCCAGTGAGACTGCCAGGTAAGCGAGGGCGCGAGGGCGCGCAGACAGTTTCCGTGGGAGCGGCCCTTTCTCTCGCACCTTCATGGCCGACACGTTAACAATGGGCGAGGCGGTCGAAATCCAGGACGGGTTTTGAGCTCCAGAGTCGCTAAAATGGGACTCAAACCGAACGTGTGACCTCACATTGAATTGCTGTCCGAACGAAGAATCCATTGGTGGGGTCACACGTTCGGTTTGAGTCCTGCTTAGCGACTCTGGAGCTCAAAACGCGTCAAGAGCTTTGGCCGCTTGCGCCGGTCCTCTGGCCCACTGTGCAGCGCGGGACGCCGCCTCATCCGCTCCCGTGTTGCAGGGCCTTCGGGGCCGCCGGGCGTGGGCGTGCCGGGCCGGGCCGGCGACAGGGGCGAGCCGGGGCGCGGCGGACAGCAGGGGACCGCGGGGCTCGCCGGGACGCAGGGGCCGCCGGGCTTCTGCGAGTTACTGCAAACATGTCGCCGCCGCAGATGCAGGCCGGCAACTTCAAGGGCCCGTGACCGCCATCGTGACGTCATCGTGACCGTCAGCGTGACCATCGACGTGACGTCACCGTGACCGTCGGCTTGAGCGCCCCGGAGAGCAACGTCCAGACTCAGTGCCGATCCGTGGTAGCGCTACGCGGTACTGGTCGAAATGACAGCATTTAATGTTTGAGCCCCTGACCTGAGAGAAGAGATAAATCGTGCCGCCTGTTGGTTTTGCTGTTTTGATCTCAACGACGTCAGTGGCTGGAACTGGCATGCATCCAGCTTTGGGAACAATTTTCATATTTTACAATAAAACATGCGTTCAGTGGTTAAGACATGGTTCTGCTTCACACAGCTCACCCCTCCGATCACCGCTTCAGCCTGCATATGCCCGGGTACAGAAAACGGAAGTCTGCAAGTGAAACACGTGGATCACTTTACAAATGAGCTCAGTTGATTGGTGGGCGGGGGCGCGCTGTCGCTGCACTCACCGGACCCACTAACGCAGTTCTGCGCGTTGAGGGCGCACAGGTTGGCGAAGTTGTACATGAGCCCCGCGCCGTTGACGGAGCACAGCGGCTCCCAGACGGCCGGGCAGTTGATGTTGCAGGAGCCGTACGGCGCCACGGGGGCCGGCGGGTAGCCAGCGCCGTACGGCGGCAGCGGGTACGGCAGCAAAACCACGGAGGGGCCGGCAGGGGGCTTGGCCGTCGTGGTGGTCTCGGCGGGCAGCTGGGCCAGCACCACCGTCCACCACAGAGGCCCTGCCATTCGCCGAGGGAATGAGACTCAGACCATCTCGCAGGCCGTGCGCGACGTGGCTGAGGCCGTCGCGCAGTGGGCCGCAGGCAGTCAAAACTTGAGACGCGGTTGGAGCTCCAGAGTCGCTAAATGGGACTCGAACCGAACGTACGACTCCACTAATGAATTCCTCGTTCGGAGAGTAATCCATTGGTGGGGCCACACGTGTGGTTCGAGTCCCATTTAGCGACTCAGGAGCTCAGAAAGAGTCTCGAGTTTTGTCCGTCCGCGCCCGCTGTGCGTCGGCGTGAGCCCATTAGCGCGGCGTCCATCTGCTGTAAGGCATCCCCCGGCCTGGCCGCTACCGGACCACACCACACCCAGCCGTGCCCTACCGACCCTACCAGCTGGTCCGAAGGGGTTGCTCAAGGAAGGCGGCTGCAGCGCGCTGGCCGGCACGGTGAAGACGGCGGGGGACCCCATGGCGGCTGCAGTGCGCTGGCCGGCACGGTGAAGACGGCGGGGGACCCCATGACGGCGAGTAGGCCGCGGCGACGGCCCGCTAGCCGCCTGCGCCGCCAGGGCCGCGGCGCCACAACCCTTTACGGCCACTTCCGGGCAGATAAGACCGCTAGCAGGATGTGGGCCCAGGATCCTATCGCGCAGTGGGCCAGAAGACCGTTGAGGCGGCCAAAACTCTAGACGCGTTTGAAGCTCCACAGTCGCTAAAAGGACTTGAATCGAACGCGTGACCCAACCAATGGATTCCTCGTTTGGAGAGCAATCCATTGGTGTCGCGCATTCGATTCGAGTCCCATTCAGCGACTCTGGAGCTCAAAACTCGTCTAGAGCCTTGGCCGCCTTAACGGTCTTCTTGCCCACTGTGTAAAGGCCGTTTACGCGTTTACGGCCAATCGGCGGCGAATAAAGGCGCCTTTCACGGACGCGGCGGGACGAGTGGCCGCGCTCTCAGGTCCGTCGGGACGCGGCGACGCGGCGCGGCAAGGACACGCGCCCTGGGAGCCAGGACCAATGACCAAGGGCCGCGGCTGGCGCCGTGCCAATGTGCCGGTCTTATCTCCGGACCCGCAGCGCACACACATGGAGCCTGCGTCGCGTCGCGCTGCACCGCGTCGTGGGGTGCAGGCGGCGCGGCACGGCGCGCAGCGCACAGTGGGCCAGTAGACCGGCGCTGGCGGCCAACACTCTAGTCGCGTTTTGAGCTCCAGAGTCGCTAAACAAAACTCGGACCAAACGTGTGACCCAACCAATGGGTTCCTCGTTCGAAGAGCAATCCATTGGTGGGGTCATACGCTCTGTTCTAATCCCATTCAGCGAGTCTGGAGCTCAACACGCGTCTAAAGTTTGGGCCGCCGGCGCCGGTGTTCGGGCCCACTGTGCAGCGTCGCGCCGTCCCGCACCCCTCCGTCGCGTGCGCGCGGCGCGGGGAACGAGAGCGGAGGGGTGGAGGGCGTCGCGGCGTCGCGGCTGCGCAGAGCGCGGCGCGCAGGGCGAGGGGAGCGCGGCGCGACGCCGCGGCGGAGGGGGAGTAACCACCACAACGACACGGCGGCGCACAGGCCGCGCCGGGCCACACCAGAGCGGAGCGCCGCACGGCGGAGCAGATCGCTTCGGCCTCGTTGAGCTGCGCTAGCTGCGATCCAGGGCGGTGCCCCCGACAGGATGCCAGACGCGGCTCGCAGGGACTCGGACGGCGCGGAGGAAGGGGCCGCCCAGGACGGCGCGGCCGTCATGAAGAGCACGGCGTCGGACGGCGCTGAGGGCGCCTGCAGGCAAGACGTGTCCGCGGCCACACCGCCCTGCAGCGCCGTGCAGCCCCAACCCCAGCAGCTCGTCGGCGGTCCGATCGATCGGCCGTCGGCGCAGAGGAAGATCGTCAAGAACGTGCAGAGCGTCATCCCAAGGAACAGGTGAGGCACTTTCTGTAGAAGTGTGTCGCCGTGGCGGTCGCCCTGCCTAGTCCTTCGTCCTTACCTTGGCGAATGCCGTGAGGCGGCCGTCAGCGACCGGCACATGGTGAGGTTATGTTGCCCTCCGCCCTACAACACCCCCTCCCCTTCCTCGCTGAATGTGTCTTTGGCACCTCGGCCCTCCCTCGGCCCGCCCGACTGCAGCTGTGGCGTGCAGCCCTCCCCTTGTACGCGCACACGCCCCTCGAGTCCAGTGTAGTCCGTCACCCCCTAGGTCCTCGGGCTAGGCAACAGGCAACCCGCTTCACACGGGAGGGAAGTTGCTTGAGGGGGGGGGGATTCTAGATTGCTCCGAGACAGATCAGGACTGAACGCGCGTGTGCTTCATGTGTCATTAAATGCTTCATTCATGCTTCATTAAATAATTAAATTTTGATATTTTGCCAAAAAAAAAATCCGTTTACATGTAGTGTTTAATTAATTTATTTTTTTAACCAGGTTGGAGTTACTGAAATGGAATGGCTGGGGCTACAAGGACTCCATGTTCGAACTCAAAGGAGACTTGCTTTGCTTCACGGGAAAGAGGTAATGAATAGTGACGGAGCCCGCTCCGCCGCGCAGGCCGCAGGTTAGGATGTCGAGTTGCACCTCTGAACGCGGCGCTGGTTGCTGCAGGTACCCCATCGGCAACCAGACGCTGCCTTACTTCACCGAGTGGGCCATCAAGAAGCTGGGCATCGACGTGACTCGGCGGAACAGGGCGCAGCCGCTGCCCAAGCCGGCGGACTTCCCCAAGCCCCGAGTCGAGACAGGTAACTGTGGCGCTCCCCTTAAAATTCCTGGGCGCGTTGTAAGCTCCAGAGTCGCTAAATGGGACTCGAATCGAACCTGTGACGTGACCCCTCCAATGGATTGCTCTCCGAACGAGGAATCCATTGGTGGGGTCACACGTCCGGTTCGAGTCCTGTCCACCGACTCAGGAGCTCAAAACGCGTCTAGAGTTTCGGCCGCCTGCGCCAGTCTTCTGGCCCACTGTGCGGCTGTTCCAGCGCACGCCCCGAAAACAAGTCTCGCTTTCGAGGAGGCCGTCCCGGTGTCCGTTGTGTATCATCTCAATTAGCACGTGTTACACGCGAGGCCGGCCGCCGCTGCGGCGCAGAGACAGTGTTTGCATTTCGCACCCTTGTTCCGTGCACGGCGCACTTGCTCCTACCCCCTCCCCCTCCCTTCTGAGAAGGCCGTTCTGGCCAGCGGGAGGGAATAACAACGGTCCCCGTGAATTTCATCAGAGGGACGGCTGGTGAATTGTTTTCCGGAGGGGTACATGTCATGTCACACCTTTTGCCTACTACATTCAGACGTATTGTCGCGCTTGTTGCCTTCCCTCCGGGCGGTGCACAGTGCGCCAGAGGACCGGCGCAGGCGGCCGAAACTGTAGACGCGGCGTTTTGAGCTCCAGAGTGGCTAAATGGGACTCGAACCGAACGTGTGACTCCACCAATGGATTGCTCTCCGAACGAGGAATCCATTGGTGAGGTCATATGCTCGGTTCAAGTCCCATTTAGCCTTTCTGAAGCTCAAAACGCGTCCACAATTTTTGGGGGCTGCCACACTGACTTCCATGATGTTTTTGATTTTTCTTCAGCGTTTTTGTCGGAGCTGAAGGGGCATCGCATAGCGCACTCTGTGTCCGGGCTGGACCGCCTGGTCCGAGCCCACGGCCACACGCTGCACGACATGTTCGTCCTGCGCGAGGGGGCCTTCGACCGCATTCCCGACGTCATCGCGTGGCCCGGTAAGACGCGTCTCTGGTCTCCTGGCGCAAGCCATCAGTCGTGGCTTGCTAGGCACGTTGACCAGCGCAGGCGATCAAAACTCCAGATGCGTTTTGAGCTCCAGAGGACTCGAACCAAACGTGTGACCCCACCAATGGATTCCTCGTTCGGGGAGCAATCGATTGGTGGGGTCACATTTTGACCGCCTGCGGCCCACTGTCCTGGGGGAGCAATCCGTTCCTGGTTTATTTATTGTGTCTTCTTTCCGCAGAATGTCATGATGATGTAGTGAAAATTGTGGAGTTGGCGAATAAATTCAATGTTGTGGTCATTCCATTTGGGGGTGGCACAAGTGTATCTGGAGCTGTGTCCTGCCCTACAAAGGAGCACAGAACAATTCTTTCTTTGGATACATCTCAAATGGTAAGTAGGCAAATTGTAAATTTTCAATATATTTCTTGTGCTGTCTTTGTTTTGGATTAATTTAATTTTCTTCCATTTAGAATCGAATCCTGTGGATAGATCACGGAAACTTAGTGGCTTGCTGTGAATCAGGAATAGTGGGACAGGATTTGGAGCGAGCTTTACAAGCTCAGGGCTACACCACAGGCCATGAACCAGACTCATATGAGTTTTCAAGGTTGGAACTAGCGTCAATTATGAAACCGTCCTTTGAGGATTCTTCCCCTAATTATTAGTGTTTTACGTTTTTTCAGCTTAGGAGGCTGGGTTGCTACTCGAGCATCTGGGATGAAAAAGAACACTTATGGAAATATTGAAGAATTACTAGTTTCTGTACGATTTGTAACGCCTACAGGAGTGCTTGAAAAGAGAACTCAAGTGCCCAGAATGTCTTGTGGTCCAGATTTCAACCATATTGTGTTAGGCTCAGAAGGTATAGTGCTGCTAATTTGGTGAGTATCCTTCTGCCTCAACACATTCCTTTCTCATTTAAATGAGTGTTTCAGGAACTCTTGGTGTCATTACTGAAGCCACAATAAAAATCCGTCCACTCCCGCCTTGCAAGAAATATGGATCCATAGTCTTTCCAGACTTTGAGTCAGGAGTCAAATGCTTACGAGAAATAGCAAGACAGGTAACAACATAGTTTACATATTTATTTTTAAGTATGTGGATATTAAATACTTGTTTAAATGTTGCACTTTTAAATGTTTACAGAGGCTCCAACCATCCTCAATACGCCTTATGGACAATGAACAGTTCAAATTTGGACAGACACTTAGACCAACTCCAGGATACCTAGGATTAATATTTGATGGGCTTAAAAGGATGTACATTACTAAAATAAAGGGCTTTAATGTTGACTCAATGTGTGTGGCCACTCTGGTGTTTGAAGGTAAGAAGAAATAGAAGAAGTAAAAAGGAAATAAATGTGTTGTTTTTAAAAAAAGTATTAATAACTGGCTTTTGCTTTAACAGGCGAGAAAAAAGATATAGAATATCATGAGAAAAAAATTAATGCTATTGCTGCTAATTTCAATGGCATCCCTGCAGGGGAAACAAATGGAGAGCGTGGATACATGTTGACTTTTGTGATCGCTTACATTCGGGTGAGTTCACCTCCCATGAATTATTTTGATGAGTCAAACGAGAATTTTAGAATTTTAGAATTTCAGTTCCAATATTATTGTTTTTAGGATTTGGCACTTGAATTCAATGTTGTGGCGGAGTCATTTGAAACATCTGTTCCATGGGACAGGACAATTACACTTTGCAAAAATGTGAAACACAGAATAGGAGAGGAGTGCAAATGTAAGTATTTAAAAACACACATCCATAGTGATGTTACTAATAAGAATAAAAGAATGATGATCCCATTTTGTTTCATTTCTAGCATTAGGAATAGAGCACTTCTTCATTTCATGTCGCGTAACCCAGACCTACGATGTCGGAAGTTGTGTCTACTTCTACTTTGGATTCAATTGGACCACTCTACCAGAAACATCTGATCCTCTGTCAGTATATGAACGGCTTGAGGAGATGGCGAGGGATGAAATACTTGCATCTGGAGGTTCCCTATCCCATCATCATGGTGTAGGCAAACTACGTGCAAAATGGTTCTGCGGCCAGGTGTCTCCCCTTGGTGTGCAGTTATACAGTGCCACAAAGAAGCAGTTAGATCCCAAAAATATATTTGCATGTGGAAACTTGGTACATATACCAAGTTCTTCTTTGTAAAGCTGTACATCTTGTTAAAAGTGTAGATCAAGTTACCTCAAATATTAATTTAAAGTACAATAGATCTTTGTTTCGTGTCATTGACACAATATGTAGATAAAAACGTGTAGCTCATAAACAGGGTCAACAATCCCTGAAAATCTTGTCATCCATTCAACGTCATAAATGTCACCATTTTACTAGTCTTTTCTAAAGTACCCTGGAAATGCAACTTCACTAGCTTGCTAAGTATTTTATAGATAAACGTTTTTTATAACATTGAGCTTGTTATGTAAGCCACGTTGAGGTATCAATGTGGCTGTGATGTTATTGTCATGGTATTATTGTGAGATATACGGTAGAGTACCTAGTTCAATCATGTTTCTTTGATGTAATTCTCTGACCCTCTTTAGAGATTATGCCAACTCTTAAGACTGAAGGCCATGGAGCTCCATAAATTTTAAAGAGACATCATGAAGTTTCCCAGAGTCTAATTTGTTCTAAACTAAATTTGTGAAGCACAGGTTTGTTTGGAAGTTTACCACTGAAGTGTTTTCCATCCTAAATAGGCTTCACTTAATGTAGAGCAATAATGAAATTATAATATGAAAACAGTAGCGACATGTGTTATTCATAAGGCTGTATCTACTCTCTGTGCTAGAATGATTTGCTTTGCGAGCTCAACTTTGATTAGCCATTTTGTCTGTGTGTGTCATTTTTCATTTGTAGCACTGAATTTCCTGTGTTGTACTTAAGTGCACAGTGAGTGCAACATACATTTTTCAACTGCAAACATTTTAAATAAACAATAGCAGATGCTTTGACAACTTTATATTAGTAATCCTTACCCCTTTTAGAACAATTTTCTTATAACACAGAATTACTAACCTGACTAGAATAATTCAGTAAACCAACATACAAATATCTATCACAGTAGAAGAATTAAAAAATTTTCACGGGCTACAGTACATCCTGGGGTAGCTTCCAGTTAAATAAGTCACTCAGGGCTGCCACTGAAACACCAGAAAGTCAAAGTATGAACTTATATGTTTTAAAAAAAAAGAAAGCATGATAGATTAAGCAGACTTACAGTGCTGTAACCATTCTTCCTCGGCCAGAGAATGAAGGGAACTAGCAAGAAAACGATGGCAATGAACATAACTTGTCTCCATGTTCTTTAGCTTGCTTATTGATACCTTAGATAACCCACATCGCCACATTGCATGGAGATTTTCAGCTAAAATTACAAGCTGGAAAGATACAATATGGCAAGACATCAAAATAATGTCATTGTAAAAACATCAGGATGCATCAACAATTTCGAAGCAAGAAAAATGTCTTTGAAAATACAAGCTGTATTCTGTACCTGGAAAAGGACGTTCTTGATGGGGTCTGGATTGGAAACATTGATGCCTTTTAACAAAGCATTTTCCAAAAACCTTTCGTGAACTAAAGAAAAAAAAGTACAGGCTCTTTGAGACCATATTTCATAACATAATGTAACAAAGGTACAAGTAGAATAATAGTATTACCATGAACTATTGAGTGCATATCTTTGGCGTGTTTCAGGTCTTCCTCAAACTTCATCCAGAGTTCATTAAACACATATCCGGCCAAAAAGTTGTAGGTGCCTCTTATGATATTAAGGAGCCAGTATCTCAGACGATACATCCGCTCCAAAACCGGAGAAATCTCAGAATCAATAAAGTCTGAAAACAGGATTAAATAATGAAATCATTTGAAAATTTCTACTTTTTAATTGTTTGAAACAGTTGGGACACTTACCAGCCACATCAAGCTTTTCTAAATTCCAAAGTCCCCATCTCATTTTAAGAAGCAACTTGAAAATCAAGTTGTAGGCTTTCTGACTGTCACTTTTTAATATAGCACACAATGGCCAGTCCACCTTACACGTAAAAAAGATTTACCAAAATTACAATTTTTCTGGCAAACAAAGCCTGAATAGAGGGTCACAAAAAAAAAAAAAAAAACTTACTTGGTATTTTATATGCACCAAATCAATTATTTCTAGACTGTTCAATTCTGAATAATTTTTATCTTCAGGTGTAATTGACAGTACAAAATGGTCTGAATCCATACAATCTTGAAGAAGGATGCTTAAAGTATGTGAACTGATGATTTCTCGGTTTAAAATCTAAGCAACAAAAAACAGTTTTCAAAGTTGATAATGATGAATGTAAGCATGAGAATGCACGAAAGACAAAAACGAACCAGCTTGAATAATTGAGATAAAAATGGCTGCAATTTATAAGAAGCTTGTAGAAGAAACACACTATGAGCAGTGTTCATGTGGTAGGGAAGCTGATGTTCCTGGACTAAAATATTGGCAACCAATGCACCAGCTATACTATTCCAATCAGCAGAGAGACACAATACTGCTCTCTCTACGCAAAATTCTAGGGGTAAGTTTTCTACAAGTGAGTGAGATAAAAGCAACAACCTGAAAAATGAAACAATTGTTAAATGTGGCATGAAAATTAATGAAGTTTTAAAATGGCATTAACCATACATAGTTTGATCAACTTCAAAAGCACATTACTTCTTGAGGGAGTCATCCTCAATCTTTTCTGGCTTTGAGTCCTCATACAACTTTATTCCAGGTATATTTTTAAACATAGCTTGAAAATCTTTCATGAAACCAGGCTCTGGAATACGCTGAAGCCGACTCATGACAGATTTCACATCAACAGCTGCGCTCTCAAATGGGGTGGGAATGGGTCTTTCTTGTTTTGTTTCAGACAATCCTTCCTGGAAAAGTTTCAACACACTATGAAAAATCATGTCAGAGCATATTAAGATGCATAGGAGGTTTGGAGGTTTTTGTTTCTTACTGAGGAAATCAAAAGATTGTCCAATTTATTCCACCACACATTAGATTCTGTGAGGTTCTTATCATTATTAGTTTTTACCAACTGAGAGGGGCTCAGATCATGGAACAAAGTCTGCAGAAATTGATGCTCTAAAGTATCTAAATTGTCAATAAAACAGTAAATTTATCAAACAATGTGTTATTCAGGCAAACGGATAAAAGAATGAAACTAACAATGGGAAATTCTTACCTCTTCTGGATGTGTGTTTACTAAGGTCAGGCAGGCGGTTTAATTCACAAAGGACAAGCAGAGGTTGGGCTGCTTCCAGCAAACAGTGTGCAAGGACTTTCAAAGCCTGTGGGGGTTCAGCCAATCCAAGAGCAGCCAACTCCCTTTCCCAATCTCGCATTTCAAATGATGTTTGAAAGCTCAAACGAGTCTTGTCCCTCCTATATGAAGCAAGATACAAAATTGGAGTTGTATTCTTCCTAGGGTTCTCATCATCTTGATTGGTAGCTCAAAAATATAAAGAAAATACTGTCATAGCATAAAAATCTTACTTGAATATAAAAAATTCATCATATGTATCATAAAGATGACCGTTTGTTAACCACAAATCAATTATCTTAATATAAACTTGGAATGTTTGCACAAATATCCTGAAGAATATGGAGACATTTTCAGCAAAACGCAGCGACATTAAAAGATGTGACAGCAAGCTGTAAGACAAAAAAAAATAAAAAATAAAAAAATAGGGAAGTATGACAGGGTATTTAAGAGAGATTTTAATCTTCGACATCTGCTACATAAAATTGGTCTGAAATGAGATATTTAGGATATAATGCTTGATAATACATACTGTGTGGCACAGAGCCAGTTTGGATTTTTTTTCCAGTCCAGTACAGCTGATTTGTGTACTTTGTACAGAGAAGAAATAGTGGCCATCCATGTTTCAAGCTCCTCCAAGAGAGTCAAAAGGGTCATAGTATGCTCTGGAAAAAGAAAACCAGTCGAACAAAATCCTTAAGAAATTAAATTGAAAGGTGATTCAAACACTTACTTTGAATATGTTCTTGTGATTCTATCTTTGATATTGCATCAAGAAAATGTTGCAGCTCACATGAAAGGGCATGACCATATGCAGTATATGTGCCACAAACGTCTGTTTGGCCCTGAACCTCTGAACAAAACCTTTGCAGCTCCTGTATCATATCTGCATAGCTACAAATAGACCTCATCAGAGAAGCAAATACATCTTGGGTAAGGCTTGGTATTGTTATATGAGGTCGGACACAGAAGTTACTCTTTAATCCATCTTCACTTATGACTCTAACAAAGACAGCTGTGTCTTGAGGAGCTGAGAGCAACCAAATGCATTCTAGAATTACTTTGTGCTCACTCAATGTTGAGGTTTTAATGCTTTTATCTTGAGAAAAATCACTGAAAATGACAAGACAAGAAACATCAATAAAAGAGACAAATGCTGACAGTAATATGCATTTAAAGTTGTGTGTATAGAAATATTTCATACTACAGAAACGCAGAGTTGGAATAGTGGTGATTGCTTTCAGGCTTGTCGTTGACATGTGATTTGGACCACCAACTGTTTTGTAAATTTGTCTTCAACCAGTTTTCAGCGCTAAGAATACTTGATGCATTCAACATGTTGCATGGCTTAACATTCGGTAAGGGTTCCATAGTCAAAGAATCATTACATTCCTTATTCAACAAAGAAACAGGTGTGTCATGCGAAACATGCTGCAGCTTTGATTCTTCGATTGCCAGTGCCATTCGATCCACTTCATCTTCCTTTTGAACACAGGATTCAATGCATTACAAAGTGACAGGGGGGGGGGGACAGTGAAAAAATTAGCAAACCATCAGACAGCATTTGCTTACATCACTTGAAGATTCATTCCAATCTTGATAAAATTCTTCTCCACCTTCTTTTAAATAGGCAGCCCAATCAAATACTTCTTCAGTTTCTGCTATGGCAGAACGTTCAAGGACGCTTTTATTTTTGAGAAGAATATTGGTTGGGTTTTCACCCAAAAGAAGAAGAATAGACAGCAAACTCCACTGAATATCCACCTGAACAGAGAAAACACAAATAATAATTATAAAATAATACTAAAAATGATAGTGATACATGATTCCCTCAAAAGACTTACAGTTTCGTGATCTTTGAAGTAACAACCTTGCAAAAACTGATTCACGAGGGAGTGAAGTTGCTCCCCTCTACGAGGAAGACCGTGAATCTGAAATTTTGTAACCATTCCCTCTACCGATCGACGAACGGCATTTGAATCAACAGACAAGCACCGGTGATGGAGCAAATTTGACATTATGAAGCGCTCACTTGCTTTGAAATTATCGTCATTTTCCTGCGACAAAAATGTTACGTTGAGGGTATACAATAAGCAATACTCCTTCAGGAAAATTACTGACATTCAAATTTTGGCAAAGATCTTACCTCAAAACCCGTTAAGTTTCTGATTAGTGCATGAACATCTTCTAATATTATATCTTTGAGTTTGAGAGCCATTGGTAATGACAGGTAGAAGGTTAAGTGAATTTACAACCTACAACCTAAATATAACGAATTTTCAAAAGTCATGAAGAGAGATATGCACAAGAGAAGAACGATTGAAGAGAGAGTTGTTGAGTTCTTGCTTGAGCTGCTATTGAATCCTGGGTCAAAGTAAAAGAAATACGACGAAGAATAAATATTGACACTTGCTCCCGCGTTAAAAATTAAATTTTGACAAACTGCGCCTCGTTTCAACTTTACCAACAGCACATCCAAACAAGATTTTTTGTGTTGCAGAAAAAACCATACCATGTGGTAAGATTTACAACCGGAATAAATTAAAAAAATTATTTTCATCAAATAAAATACTTTAGAGTCACAATTGTGAAATAAAGGAAGGGGCGAGATTAAGCTTTTTGGGTTGTCGTTTGCAGTTTCGAGTCAGTCGCTCCAAGCAGTTCAGACAGAGAAGGAAGGCAGTGCCAAATAAAGTTAATTTTGTGCGTCGTGCGGAACTTGATTCTTTATCCTTTCCACACGGAATATTTGGATTCTGTACTTTGTTACGTTTAATCTTTCTCGGAAATTTATGAGACTTCAATTCTACACCGGAAAGTCAATCTGTTAGAGAAAGGTACTTTTGCATAAATTTATCATGTGGTGGGGTTATGATCATTTGGAACTGCCCCAGTACACATAATGTCATTCATCATATTGTTCATCAATTATGAGTGCATTTAACGGGAAAAGAAAGCATCATAGTCCAACCAAACTGCCAGCCCGCTCCAACGTTGACTACCGTCGCAAGTTATCCGGCCTGAAGAAAGTCATTAAAGACATAGTGCTAGAGAATGCTTACCTTTGTGATGAAGTAGCTCAAGTCCATGAAGACACTTTGGTTTTGAAGGAGGAAGTGCGCTCTCTATTGAAAAGGCTGCATCAAATCGAAGCTAGTGCCGGTATTGAAAGTACGTTGCAGCCTCTGGGCTTTAATTCTCAGGACGGCCCAACTTCATCTCCTGCACCGAAAAAGACTGTTAAGCGAAGGGCAGTTCCTGATGAAGAGGTGAATGGAAGTGCCTTGCCACATGTCTTCAAGCAGAAAGTTGGTGGAAAGAACAAGGCAATCAAAGAAGAGCACTTTGAAGTAGATATTGCTGTTTAGTGATTGACTTGACATTACTCTCAGTCGATAACCATCGCTTCTGAAGCTATACATCTTTTTAGACTTGTGGTGTGTACTTTTGAATAATCTTCAAATGTAGTCTGAGAGGATAGCTTATTAGCTTTGCTGTTGTTTTTTGTTGCCTTTTTTGACTGAAAAGTCACTGTTAGTTCTACACTACTCTTATGTCTTTCAATTTATTCATGGCTGAAGTAGAAAAGGATATCCAATCAGGTCATGAGTTGCCAATAGATTTAAAAGATTCTTATGTAGCAAAGCCAATGTTTTTACCATATAAGTCTTATTACCACTGAGCTTTGTTACATGTGCTTTTCTTGCTTCCAGAAATCAAATCATCTATAGCAAGATGGATGATGAATTACAGCATATGGCAATGGAGTCTCCTATCAGTGCTGCTGCCCTAGGACTTCCTGCCCACCTGACTGACATCACACTCACTGCAACGTCACCAAACCTCCAACGTGTAGCCAATGGTAATGGCTTTCAACAGCTACCTCCAGGCCACTCGAAGTACGCACAGTTGCTCGCGGTCATAGAAGAAATGGGGAAAGACATTCGCCCAACCTACGCAGGCAACAGGGGTTCTGCAGAGAAGTTGAAGAGAGGCATTGTGCAAGCTCGGATCTTAGTACGAGAGTGCCTCATGGAGACTGAACGAAGTGCTAGACAGTGACTGTATCAATATATGTATCTGGACTTTAATTTTGGTGTCAGGCCTTCAAGCACTTTATGCTCTTTTATATGAAACCTGTTTCTCTAAATTGTGGGCTTCTCTAGTACAAATATGATGTTGTTCATTCTCCTTCTGCAAGTTTTTATTTAATGTACGTTTGATATGTCAAGTACCATGTTTGTGTTGACATTGTTTTGTTGTTCTTAGTCAATTCAGTTTTCCATTACTATAGTTCATAATAGCCCAATATATATTTTACACCTATATTTTTGATTGTATATATTAGAGGCAGCTTTGTGATTAATGTGAACTCAGGGATTTGGTACTTGAAGTCATTGTGTACCAAAGTGATATGTTGTTCATTGCTCTCAAAGATGTGCCTAGTTTATTGGTACTCTCCCTTTTTTTCCCATTTTTTTTAAAAACAAAAATGTTTAGGGATTTACTAATATATGCAATGGGTGCTTCAGTGATATGTTTCTGATGTATCTGCACTTTAAAACCATTGTGGCTGTCAAGTAAATTAGTGGCCTCGAAGCCTTCCTGTTCACTTCCTGGTGGGTGGTTGCACCTAGCTGTATGCTGCAACTCAAGAGTCTGACCTTCCTTTCCCATTTTTTTTCAAATGTACCTGGATTTTTATTTTGCTTTAAATTTTTCCATATGGTAGCTCTTATTTAAAATTTTAAAAATAAATATTGTATACCACAAATAGTTTTTGGTAATTGTGATTTTAATACTGTTGAGGCTGAGTCACTATCAAAGCTGAGATATTTTTGTTAACTCATTGTCCCTTCTAAGCAATATTTTGGTTAGGTATTTTCTTACTCATGTGAAAGCTTATGCGAAGACTGCTTTATCAAGGTGTTTGTGTGTGATGTGATGTAATAAACCGTGATTAATTCAATTTGTCATGATTAAATATCCTTTTTCTATGAAGTTCATTTAGTAAATTAGCAATGAAATTTAATTTGAAACTTAAATTTTTATTAACTGATTTGATTTTATCCATTCTTTGCAGACATGACTACAGCCAAATTCACAACAGTCTTTGACTGGGATACAATCCAAAGTGCTGATTCAACCGAGTGGTGTCCACTAGCTCCATATCAAAATATATTTGTCTGTGGTACTTATCAAGTAGAGAAGAAGGAGGGAGAGGCAAATGATCCTTCATCCCCACCAACGCATCGCCTTGGCAGAATTTATGTTTTTGAAGTATCTGAAAAACTTGCTCTGAAGCCACATCAAGTCTTGGACCTTCCTGCCGTTCTTGACTTGAAGTGGTCACTCCAGAAAATCTGTGGAAAAACCCTCCTGGGTGTTGTAACAGCCACAGGCTCATTGTTAATATTGGAACTGAAGGAAGACAAAAAGCTTTTAAAACTCTTTGAAACTGAGGTAAAAGGTCCTAATGATATGAAAGAAACACTGGCTCTTTCTTTAGATTGGTCTTGTGGTAGAACTCCGGTTGATGCCCTTGGGGATAATCAAGTCTATATTACTGTTAGTGACTCTCAGGGTGGAGCAAATCTATTCAAACTTTCTGCAAATTTGGATTTGACTTTATTGAAAAGGTGGCAAGGACATGAATATGAAGCATGGATTTGTGCATTTAATTATTGGGAACCATCAGTGTTGTTTTCTGGTAGGAATTTCTTCTTTAATTCTCCTCTGTGTCATTATGCTAGTCAATTCATGCAATTCATTCATGTTTTTTTTCGGGCAGGTGGTGATGATTGTGTACTAAAAGGCTGGGACATCAGAACAGGTCTGGACACTCCAATTTTTACAAATAGATCACACAATGCAGGAGTCACAAGTCTTCAGAGTAATGCACTATTTGACAACATATTAGTGTCTGGCAGGTCAGTGTATACTCAAAGAGCTTAGAGAAAACAATAAAGTACATTCATTCATTAGTTTCCTGATGTAATTTTTATTTTGGAGAATCCTGATTTTTTTCCTTTTTATGTTTCAGCTATGATGAGCAGCTACGGATGTGGGATGTACGAAAATTGAAAAATTCTCTTCATTCGATCAGTTTATCAGGTGGAGTGTGGCGTGTAAAGTGGGATCCTTTCTCTCATGATTTGATTTTAGCTGCGTGCATGCATGGAGGTTTCCATGTGGTCAAATGCAAGGACGCCCTTAATAGTTCAGGTGAACCAACAATCTTGGCTTCTTATAATAATCATGCTAGTATTGCCTATGGTGCTGACTGGTGTCATCTTGATTCGCAATCTGTGAAGATGTTACTTGCTAGTGATGAAAGTGTTCTGCAACCAACTTGGGAATGTGATCAGAACTTATCCTTGGTCTCAACTTGTTCCTTTTATGATCATAAGCTTTGTGTTTCTGTGTTGTCTGAAAAGCAAAGCTAAATTAGGATCTTTCTTCATTGGTAAATTTTTTTAAATACATGTATTTTTAAATAGTACAGCAAAAAAGTAACATTAATTCAATCAATGACCAGAATTATCACAGAGTGCAGATACAAAACAATGCAGTGACCACAAATTTTTTTTTGTTGCAATGTGAACATTAAGGCTTTGTCCTAATAATGAAACAGATTCACACCATTCCTAACAGGTCACAAACAGGCATATTAATTATGGCTGCTAAAACTGGTTGTGATTGTCCTTCTTTTACAACTAATACTCTGACTTGATCTGAAAGAGCTAGTTCAGATATGTTCCGAATCATAGTTTCAAAGGGATACTCTAGGCCAGGGACCAAAAGTGGGACCTGTAATAAGCAGTTTTGAATAAGTAGAGACTAGTTTTTGTACTAAAATTTTCATTGAAACAACGAAAGTTTTTAAATTTTACTTACATTGATGAATGGTTTATCCATGGAGTACATCTTGTCATCAAAATGAAAGAGGATACCCAACCCTTGTACCAAAGAGGAAGCTGATATATTCTGAAGAGAAATTACCATTTTAAATAATGGCCCTAGCCCCAAAACCTGTGATAGGAAAATTGTCACAATCTGTAGAGTTAGCTGGCATTATTGAGTTGCTTTTAAGACTTTGACGAATTACCTGTGCTGAAAGTTTGAGTGGTTCTGCCCCTTCTAGAGAAACCGGGTTGTTGCATGACTGTAATGCTTTCACACAGGCTCGGGCCACATCCACTCGAAGCTGGAAGAGGTCTCTTTGGAAAGTCCTGTGCATCACTGCAATGGTTAAAGTAAAAATTAATAACACTGTAATGTTAAATGAGAGGGGAAAAAATACAGAAAGGTGTCTACTTACTGACACAATTATCTCTTTCTCGCATTGTCTGGTCGAGAAATAGCCGAGTCTTTTTGGGAATCTGGAGTTTTATTTGTTGAGCAGCACCAGGTGCAACACTGGAAGTATTGCCTCCACCATTCAAGTTAAAATGAGCTGTCCTTTTCAGAATCTTAACCAAAAGACTTCCATCTGATAACAATTTCAAAGCAATATGAGACACAGCAACAGACTGCACACTATAAACATAAGAAAAGCAAATCACTGTCATCAAGAAGTAAGGTGCACTTACCAACGGTGAACATAATTAGAGCATTTTCCTCTTGCCCAAATCTTCCAAAAACTAGCCCTGACACAGTCTGTGGAGCTTTTATCACATCAACCAGCTGCCTACCATTGTAAAGTTGTAGCAAACCACCATTCAAGGAAACTGCTACAAGAGTTGCACTCTGGTGTGGCAAGGGTACAGGACACAACGCACATGCTGCAGCAGGTAAATTGATCATCCATTGCAGCTTGCCCTATGGTATGAGGAAAAATAATAGAAATCTGAGTCAAACTCGTAAATAACTCAATCTCAAACTCAATGCAAGCAAAGAGCAAGAAAATACCTTTTTTGAAAAGCACTGCAAAGTTTGATTCATCAATGCAATGGTTATTGAAGCGTTGTCTGGACTAATAGTCATGGCAACAGGTTGAGCGGGAAGATAAACCAAGGTTTTAGTTTCAGTCCATCCTCTGCGTGCAAGCCTCAAACTGCCGTCTCTGCAAGCTGCCACTATGCGGAACTCAACAGCATGCAGGCCACATGCCGAAAGTACAGCTGGCACAACCAGTGATGTACTATCTTCCTCTGAAAGTTTTATCTAAATACACATTGTTAGAGTTTCATGGGTAAATCCTAGTTGTGAAAATGTTAAATTTACATACCTTTTCCAAAATTGTAAATGCTTCTGGGTCTAAAACCAATATCTCAGAACTTTCTGTGCCTACAACCAAACAGGATACTGCGGTCTCCTCAGCTAGAGCCTTTTTTAATGTTGTCATGCATGTAACAACAGTCTGTAAATAATTTTTATGCAATTCTTTTTCCAATTTAAAAACATTTTCCTTTTGATATCAATGAAGATATGACTGACCTGTCGTTTTACAGGAAATTTGCAGTTTTGTTGGACAAATGATGATGTATTGGAGGAGTCTAAGGCCAGCAGGTGTTGAGACTGTGTACTCAGCTGGGAAAACCCAACTTCAACCCGTAGATTGTTCAGTAACTCAATGAAGACTCCAAGTTCAATTTGTTCATCTCGTACCTGAAAAATTAGTTGAACATCAGATTAGTAACTTTCTGAACTTGAGGTGTCCAAAGGACATACAAATACCTACCTGCATCCACAAATCTTTCTCCAGAGGGTTGATATCCATTGAAGGCAGAGAAAATTTAAAATAGGGACGCATATTTTTATAGATGTAAATGTTGGACCCTGAGGCAACAGCAATGGCTGTAAACATACAATGAAATTACTCAATTATAAGAAATGGAGGGAGTCTCCATATTTTTCAAATAATGAAAAACTTGGCTACCTGGCATTCTGGGCTCATTTAAATCCATATAAAATGATGTTACTCCTGTGGGTACGTCCAGTAGGGCTGTCTCAGAATGTAAAGAAGTTCCTTTATAAACCTGAAAACAGTTATTATTTTTATGAAATCATAGTTAAATGAACAATTTTTAATTGGTTTCAAAGAGCAATACACCTTCACCGAGTCTGGTGTATACCTTCAGTTTCACATTAGTTGAACCCGTACCAAGATCTGCAACTACTAGCTTAAAATCACCATCAGCATTTAAATCTGCCAAAGTTATACAAGAGCTGAAAGTATATACAGCTGCACGGGTGTCAGTATGAGCATCAAGCCAAAGCTGCTCGTATTCCAAGTTTCTTGGGGAGCTCATCATTTTGAAGATGTGTGAAGCCACAGGACTTCCACGATACCCGTCACGGTGGGAAAAACATTCCAGCGCCCAAACAAACAAACAGAAAGCCGAAAGCAGCACAGGTGGCGCCACCTAGTGGGCCATCGTTGCGAGATCGAGAGCAGACGACCTGTCGGCGCAGATGGCGCTGCGGTCGCCGTGTTATGTTGCTGTGTTGTGTCACGGTTTAAAGTTTTCCACAAATTTATGCACTTCAGCAGATTCAGAAAAAAAAATTGGTTTAGCTGGTCTTGTGAATTCTGAAATAATGTTAGTCATCCCAGGCCTTTTTAACTTGTTTTGACGGCGGTATTAAGGAGTTATGTTTTAGTTGGGTTAACATCTGCTGTTGCTTAAATTTCTTCATAACTGACATTATTTGCTATTTTGCTGATGTGTCAACGAAAATGTTGAGATGTTGATCGATGACATGCTGGTGTTGAAGTCGTGAATATGCCGTCTATGTGATGGCAACCTTGTCTCATTCTTCTGAACCCAGAAGGGACTGGAGTTTTTGCAAATATTGTTCAAATGTGAAGTTCAAAGTCCTCCAGGACTTTATTCGGTATAAATGTGTGAATTTTATTATGCGTTTTAATTGTTTTCCTCTAAACAGCAGTTTTATTTATCATTCTTTGTTGCAGACATTTACGAGAAAAGCATTGTACGAGAGAGGGAGGCTCCTATGTGTGTCGATACGGGCACAACGGTGTTTGTTCATCTCTTCCCGTTGATGGAGTGAGTGATGTGGACTATGAAGATCATGTGTTGCGACATCATGTTGGAGTCACTGGCTTACCTGCCCTAGTTACTAATGGAAGTAATCAGATTAGTCATCTGGAAGTGCGTAAGATGTCGGGGAACTTAAGTCGAAGAGTCAGCTACAGTGATGCACCACATTTAGCAACTGAAGGAAGTAAATGGACTGTATACTCTGGCTCTCAAAACTTACCAGCTGTTCTAAATGACCCAAACAGGGGCAAGCAGGTTTGTATAAGTTACATTGATGCACAATTGCTGCCATAAGTAAGTAGTTATGTGTATTCATGTCCCCAATTATTTATCTCTTGCAGAAAGACTTTTTTACAAAATTGTGGGGTGATAGTTTTGTTGAAAGGACTGACATTCAACCTTCACCTTATTTACCGGAAATAACAGCAGCACATTTTGAATCATATCTCCGAAAAATTGGAAAGGTAAGGTTGTGGTAAATTTTTTACTTCAGTTTCAGTAGAAGTTTTTAGTGTTTACCAAAACATTTTTATTCAATCATGCAGAGATACAAAAAACATGAACGGATGAAAGTAAGTGCTCCTCAACCTGAGAACTCCCAGCTGCTTCACTCATTTCCTAATTTAAGGGTTCCTCCTCTCCGATCAACAGGTAATGTTTTTTCTAAATTTATTTTATGGTTTAAAAATACTAGCACTACACCACTTAGGTATTTTATTTTTTTATATTGTTATACCTTTTTTTACCTTGCAGATAAATTGAAAATTGAGGTTGATGCTATTCCCAAAATATTTTTGCAGTCCAATTTTAGCCTTAGTGACCCTGAGACTTTTAATGCAGTGTACCATGCATCTGCAGACGATGCCTCTGCATCAGTATCTAGTGTGTCATCTGGAAAATTGCTACAAGAGCAGGTATATTTTCCATTTCATAAAATGTGGTAGTGCTATCCTTTCCTTTAGTTGAAATTTTTTCTATACCCTCATTTCTTTTTATGCAGTTAAGTCATTACTTGGATATGGTTGAAGTACAAATAGCACATCAGGTAGCACATAAGTCTGATGCCTTCTTCTTGGCAATGAGGTCACATGACGCTCTCATGGAACAAATGACAGAAACCATTTCTGTGGTCAAATCATTGCGGTGAGCTTTTTCATAAGAAATAGGGTAATGTAACAATAAATTGTGGTGTGGTAACTCTTCCTCATTTGCCTTTTTTTTTTCTGTTATATTTCAGAGGCAGTGTTAAGGTTTTAGATGAAACACTTGTTCAAGATTCCTTGAAAATTCTCAAACTCAAGAGAGCTCGTTCCAACTATGTGCGAGTCTATCAAAAGGTATTTTTAAATAATTAATTTAGTCTGATTGTGTGAACTTCTGCTATTTGACTCATAACCATTTTCTTAACCTTTGTGCAGCTTAAGCTCATGGCAAGTGTGAGAGAGACACAGCCCATGATTCAATTATTGCTATCAACTCCTGACTATGTTGCTGCTCTTGATCTGATTCAAACCTCTCAAGAAATGTTAAAGCAGGAGCTGCCTGGTATTTTGAGCTTTCGGTATGAAACAAGTTAAATTATATCTTTGTTGTTTTGACCTGAACTTTTTATCAAATAAATAAATAATTTAAATTTCAAATAGGCATTTGGGCTCCCAGTTAAATGAGATGGGTCGTCTGATTGACAAGATGCTTAGTGCTGAATTTGAACGTTATGCTACGGCTGACTTGAACCGTCCCTTGGATGGTGAGCAGGGCGTTCTTGAAGGAGTGAGTACTTTTGTTCTTCGGCGCCTGCTTTATTTAGTGTGTGAATCAAATACTGATCAAATGATTTATTTTAGGACAAATTAGTGTCAATCATACTTGGGCTTCTGAGGCAGAAGCACTTCAACTTCATTGATACGTACAAGTCGGAAGCATTCACTACAATTCGTGCTGTTGTAAAACAGGTGCACATCCTTTCTCCCTCTGCCTCTGATACAATCAAATTACGGAGTTGCTAATGTGGTCTTGCAAATTTCAGCTCGTCATTGAAGTGGTTGCAGCAAGTGATGGGATTTCAAATGACGCAGACTTGTCGCTGGGCGATCAGATGCAAGCCCTTTCTGTCTCAGAATGGTTTAATCTTATTCAGCGAGCCACAGATACACTGATGAATTTGGTACTCCATGTCAAGGTAAATGTGCTCTCAATGTGCTTTTTTTCATTTTCAAAAAGCTCCTAATGACATCTTGGCTTTGGGTTTCATCTTCTAATTAAAACCAATGTAATTTTTCTAGGCTGTCTATGATGTTATGAGAGATGCAGCAGATGTTAGTGCTGGAGTCACATCTCAAAAATCAGGAGAGGCTTCTAGTGGTCAAGTTTCTGTGTAAGTGCCTGTTTGGATTATAATGTTTACAAATACTTTTTCTGTCATTTTATCATAATAAGTATTTTTTCTTATTTTTTTATTATAGGTGTGAGCCTCCTGATATTTTTTTGTCATCCGAAGAACATGAACGTGTTTGTGGTAAACTTGAAGAAATGCTGGGAGCTGTCTGTGATTCAGTTCATGAAAGATGTGCTCAGTTACTCTGTGCTCAGCCCTCTAGCGCACAATCTGCATCATCCCGGTTAGTAACAGTTCAATCACCAAGTCAAGTTGTTAGTAGGACCTTTTCTATTATATTCCTTGATAAACTTTAGGGACTCATCATCAACATCAGCTGTATCTCACAACAGTAGTACCGTCAATGGAAATGCAAGCGGCAGTGCCAATAGCTCCAACCCAACAGCTGGGTGGTTGGTAGAGAGAGCTTCTCCTTCACAAGTCTGTTCTCTTAACAGGCTAGTGGAGAATTTTTGTGAACGTTGCCACCAAATATCTGGTAGGCAGAGCACTGGTCTACGTTCTGCTTTCAAAATGCAGGTCAGTGGTTCAGAACCGGAACCTTATTGTACTGTATCAATATCTGAAGTCTTTTGGTATGACTATGGCCCTTTTATTAATAACACCTCTCTTTCCAGGCAAGCAAATTTGTCGTCAGATTTAACCAAGAGCGACGAAATAAGTTAAGTCTCATCCTTGATAGTGAACGATGGCGCCAGGCAGATGTACCTGCTGAATTTCAGGCTCTGGTTGGTCGCATACATTCCACAGGTGAGTGTCCTCTATTATTATCAGACCAAATTGTTTGAAATTTTTGTGGTGTACTTGAATTATTTTTTTTTTCATTCAGGAATTTTTGGGACATCTCGCCCTGAAAGTAAAGCTGATGAAGGTGACTCTGAGCAGCCAAGCTCTGATTTACTACAAGTTGGAAATGAGTCATTTGCTGTTGTAGGGTAAGTTACCAGAACCGCATGTTACTGTATATGAATTTCGATGGTCACTTATATTTATGGACTTTCTGTTTCTTTCTCAGAACTGTGTTGCTGATGGTCAAAATGACAGCTGATTATTGCAGTTGTGCATCTGCTCTTCCCGTTTGTGCTTCTGCTCTTGCTCGCTCTGTCGCAGAGCTATTGATGCATTTTAACTCCCGCTGTTGTCAATTAGTTCTTGGAGCAGGAGCAATTCAAAGTGCGGGTTTAGACACAATTACAACAACCAATCTGGCATTGGCATCTCGAGCCCTGCAGTTACTCTTATGGCTCACTCCGCATGTCCGGGTTCACTTTATGGGTGAATAAACTACTTTTTTAAACTTATCCATGCAATCAACTCATCAGTATCATTGACATTACTACAATGATAGAATTGTTCTTGCAGGATTACTCTCAACTAATGGTGGGAGCGCAGTGGGAAATCCTCTGGTGCGTGCTAGCCCTAGTAACCCACTTGTTCAGCTTGACACAGTAGAAAGAGATGTCGCCAGCCATGTTCAAGAAATAGAATCGAAGATTCTTACAATTGTTTCTTCATTACTTAGTGTCCAGCTGGATCGATGGGAAGTTAAGCCTCCTGTACCCAGCCAACCTTTCAGGAATATATCAAGGTTATTTTATTTTTTCAACCCCATGGCATGTTTATTTTGTTTATTGTGAGTCCATATTCATATTTTTCGTATTTTTGTTGATTTTTTCGACCAGGCATTTAGCAAAGCTGCACAAAGCCGTTGCAAACATCATGCCTCAGGAGCAGGTTCAGCGTTTGTACCGAGGAATGCATCGCAATTTCAAAGACCTTGTGTGGAATCATCTTGCCAGGATTGGTGTTGTCAATAATGGAGGCCCTCAACATGGGTGGGTATTTAGTTTTTGATCTTTCAGAATGCAGCCCATTTGAGATAACATGTTATAATATACTGCATTGTACAATTTCAGAGTGGTCACAGCTGAACTAACATTTTACTTGGAAACTTTGCGGTCATTAAAAGTACTTCCAGCAGAAGAATTAGGAGATCAAACATTGCAAGAAGTGTGGAGGTGACATCTTTAGTGATAGTTTCTTGAGATATCATGGTAGTATTTGTGAGGAAAATATTCTTTGCCATAAGACTGAAAGTGTCAAAATATTTCGTGTATTTTGTCAGTTTTTCTTTGGAGTTGTTTCCCTTATTGGATGTGCAGTGCGCTCAGCTCAGCCAACTTTTTGCCTTTGCCTCAATGCCGCAAGAGAGCACTAAATATTGTTTCTGTGACATTTATCTTTTATGTTTGTTGTGCATTTCTATTGTCTAGTCATCATTGGTTTGTTATGTTGTCATATCACGTGTGTCAGAGCCTGTGCAGTGTAACCAGCATTGTTGGCATTCTTGATAGAGATCCACTGCCCATTTTATGCATCAATCTCATACTGATTGGTTATTTTGTTTTGCTTTTACAAATGATTAATATAAATTTTTTTTCTATTATTAAACGTTTTTCTAATGTTAAAAACTTTTTGGCCACTCATTTTTCATTTTTATTTCCCAATACTGCTGTCTTAGACAGCTTTTTGAAACCAACTTTTTTTCTTTTTTTTTTAGGTTATTTGTTTCTGTGTGCATCCTGGATTGTTTATGTCAATACTGTTATCAATGTTTGTAAGCCTTTGCAGATTGTGAGGAAGTAAGAAGGACTATCTATTGCTGGGACCAATTAATCTCAATTTGTTTCTGTACCCCCATTTGACCATCATGCTGTGACACTGAATGTTGTGAAACTTTGATCAATATTATATTAACTTCATGTGTCTATAGACCCAATCAGTCGTCGCCGAGCGAAGAACGATAGCACGGAGCATATTCTTAAGCAAAAGCATATTCTTCGCACGATGAAGGAACGTGTAGGCATATCGTGTTCTCCGTGAAAAAAGTAATCAAAAGGCCGTTCCTGCTGGTTCCTGGCCTTTTGAGTACGCTTGTCCTTCACTCGGCGACGACTGAAAGGGTCTATGTGAAAACATCAAGTCCTCAAATAAACAGCAGTATTCAATTTTAACCACTTATTTATTTCCTCTTCGAAAAATCTCTTTCCCTGCGATCATAACTAGTCGAAACATTGTCGAACCAAACTTCGGCGTAAAAGGACGCACCCTATCCCAAGATAGAGAACCGCTGCGCTCCAGCGGTTCAGGCGCGGATTTAGCGGAGGGTAATTGGGGTGACTCTCCCCTCCCCCTGGATTCTAGATAGGCCGCCTGTAGGGTAGGCAACAAGCACTTCTAGACAAACATCGGTACATAACCCCCTCCTTAGAAAAATCATGTATCCGCGCCTGTGTCTAATGTCGCATTTCCGTGATAAAGAGCCAGCGTAGGACCGCTCTTCATAGCCCGCCGCCCGACTCGCCGGCCCACCGCACCAGAGCCACCCTTGGCGAGGCACCGCTGGAAGCGCGGGAAGCAACAAGCACCGCGGAAGGGGAGGGGCCCCGCCAGCCGCGCCGCGACGCGGGATGGGCGTAGCGCCGGTGGAGGGGGCGGGGTCGGGGCGGGGGTTGGCGGGGTTCCTGAGACCGGCGCGGCGGCGCGGCGCGGCGTCGCGGCCATGTGGAGTGGAGCCCCAGTCGCACCGCTTCGCTCAGTCGAGCCCGCCGCCCGCCGCCCCGCACCGCTGCAACACGCCGCGAGGCTACGCGAGGCACGGCGCCCGAGCAGACGACAAAGTGCCTGAGAGCCGACAGCCGACACGACCGCCATGTGACGTCATGTGACACACGCCCCGTCAGTGCCGAGCGTCGCAGTGACAGTGACACGTCGTGGAGCGGCTTGGTTGGAGTCACCGGGACGCTTCCTGGACGGAGCCGCAACCCCCGCCCCCGGGTGCCGGGAGGAGCCTCGTCAACAGGCGTGCGGAGCCGGGCCGTACCCGCGGGGCAGTGACGACGGCGACCTGGTGCCCAGCCTAGTCAGTCCGCCCGGAGACTCCTGTTGCGACGCGTCGCAGACTGCCGGGTCCAACGGACAGGCAGGCCAGTGCGTGTCTTTATCATCTGTGAGTGGCCAGTGCCCCCGAACTAGGATAGACACCGATCGGTGCGTCGCTCCACCTGCTCCACCCATTGATGCCCCGAGAGATAGTATCAATTCGGCCGCTCTCAGTGTTGTGCCTGTGTGCGTGCGTGCGTGACGGGTGCCCCGCGCCTCCGTAGCGGCGCCGACGACGCCATACCCTAGGTAAGAGGACGCCTATTCGCTTTCGTGTGTCGGCGCGCTGCGTCCACTGCGTCCACTACAGGAGCCAGCGCCGCCGCTATTCATCACCTCGCCGTGCCTGCCGTGCTTGCTGTGCCCCGCGGACAACTTTTTTCATTACCAGGCGCACCGTGCCGAGCCGAGCTGCAAACAACGTGCGAGGGAGGGGCAGCGCCTGTCGCGCGATTCACTGTTCGACAACGTGTGGGATTACAGCGCGAAACTAGAGCCAGCTCCAGACTGAGAGTCGTTTTCGGGGCTCTGTCCCACCGTGACCGCGTCCCACTCGCAACCGCACGGCGCACCCCATGAGAGTGGCGGGGTCGGGGCGACGACAACGACTCGGTCTGCGGCAGTCGGCGGTGGTGGCGCGGAGCAGGGTGGCGCGTCGCCTCCCGCGCGCCGCCGACATCCCTCGCACAGTGGGCCAGAAGACCGGCGCAGGCGGTCGAGACTCGAGACGCGCTTTGAGCTCCAGAGGGACTAAACGGGACTCGAACCGACTGTGAGACCCTTCGAAGAGCAATCCGTTGGTGCGGGTCACACGTTAGGTTCGAGTCCGATTTAGCGACTCTGGAGCTCCAAACCCGTCCGGGATTTTGACCGCCTCCACCGGTCGGCTGGCCCACTGTGCTGCGGTCTTGCCTTCTTATTTTCTTCCAAGTAGTCTCCACGGCCAATTGTCGCCAGCTTCGCGGAAAGTTGCAGCGAATGTAACGGACAAGTTAAGAGTCCGAATGCCAATGTGTCCCCAGGGTATCTATAATATCGCACTGCTGGAACTCTCCTCCTCCTCCCCCTCCTCCACCACCACCCACCACGCCGCGACTTGGTTTTTCTCAACTTGTCCTCATGTTGGTTGCCTTCCGCAGCTAGGCTTGCCCCCGACGGACTTCTTTGCCGAGGCTAATAGTTCTTCTAGTAGTTCTCCGCCGCGATCCGATGCGCCGCGAACGACGTACAGACAGACGCTTGGACAGACGTGTTCGGCGGGCGAGGCACAGCCACCGCCCGCCTGTGTGTGTATTTGTGTTTGCGTGCGTGCGTGCGTTCACACCCATTTTGGTGCCAGTTCGACCGCCGCGTAGGAGGGACCTCATTTCCGGTGGGAACCGCATCCGGAAGTGCGCGGCTTGCAGAGCGACGCGGCGCCGCGGCTAGGCTGGCCGGCCAGGCTGCACCGTCGGGGCGACCCTTCAGTCACCACCGTCACCGGGAGGGGAGACCCTAGAGAATCCCTCTTCCCTTAGGACGCTGTTTTTCTCCCGCCGGACTGCACAAGGCGACGCGGCCAGCACCCCGACAGGTGCGCCCGCCGTCCTCGTCACAAAGCAGGCAATCACGCGGTGACGTCCGGGAAATTGCTTTCTCGAATCAGGGACATGGATCGAGGTCCGTACTGCCATCTGCCGCACAGTGGGCCAGCCGACCGTTCGAGGCGGTCAAAATCCCAGACGACTTTTGAGCTCCAAAGTCGCTAGGTGGGACTCGGATTGGACGTGTGACCCCACCAATGGACTGCCCTCCGAACGAGGAATCCATTGGTGTGGTCACATCCGTTCGAGTCCTAGCGACTCTTGAGCTCAAAACGCGTCTGGAGCTTCGGCCGCGTGGGCCGGTCTTCTGGCCCACTGGCTGGGTCTCATGCCAGTCCTCAATCCTGCAGGCGAGTCACAGGCCCACCGTGCATCTCGTTCCAGGGGTGCAGCAAGCGCGGGCTGCGCACGGGCCAATCGCCCGCTTCCTTTGTTTCGTTTTGGCGGGAAACTTGATCTGCTGTGACGGTTGTGACGGGTGGCGGCGATGCGGGCCGCGGTTCAATCCCGGCTCGCTCCAATTAATTTTTTTGCGCGCTATCGCGAGCGAGGGGATGACGGGGCAGCAGCTGCCACCGACGGCGCGCTGCACGTCGCGTCGTTAGGAGCGGATTCAGATTCAGATTGGGATCGTGTCGCTCGCGGAATGCCAATAACAGGACTCGCAATCGTCCGCCGTGCGCCGCTCTGTTCCTGGCGCCTTCATGTCATTTTGTTTCCAGTCTGGCTGAGGTTTATCGGGCGCGTTGGCGTTGTCGCCGCCAGAGGAACGCACCACAGTGGGCCGGTGACCGGCGCAGGTGCGTTTTGAGCTCCAAATCGCTAAATAGGACTCCCACTAAATGGATTCCCCGTTCGGAGAGCAATCCATCGGTGGGGCCACACGTTCTGTTCAACCCTATTAAGCGACTCAGGAGCTTAAAACGCGTCAAGAGTTCTGGTCTGCGCCGGTCTTCTGGCCCACTGTGTGCTCGCCGCACAGCAGCGCCAGCAGCACAGCCTCGAGGGGGTGACTGGGATGACAGATGACACCTGACGGGGCTGCATGGAATCACGGTGCATTTCCGGCCAGAAGGGCCGGACGGGCCGGGGGCTCGACAGGGAAGCTGCCTGGGGGTGGCGGGGCGGCCGTGCGGGCGGGGCAGGGCGGCGTCAAGTGGCCAGGGGAAAGGGGCAGGGCTCATTAACATGCATGCCGGCCTACAGGCAAAGCACTGCACCAGCCCGGCCTTGGTCAGGACCGTCGCTCGCGTGGACCCCTCGGCAGATAGGGCGCGCGCGCGCACAGCATGCAGCGACGCTGCCTCGCACAGTGGGCCAGAGGACCGGCCGACCGGCGCAGGCGGCCAAAACTGTAAGACGCGTTTTGAGTTCTTGAGTCGTTAAATAGGACTCGAACCGAACGTGTGACTCCACCACTGGATTGCTCTGCGAACGAGGAGGTAGCACGTTCTTAGTCCTATTTAGCGACTCTGGAGCTCGAAACTCGTCCGGGATTTTGTCCGCCTGCCCACTGTGCCTCGGGGGGCGGCTCGACGGCAGCCTCGAGGCGGCCATCGGAACGGTACGGCGTCCAGCGGCGCTCGCCGCCGGCCGGCTGCAGCTGCAGCTCGCATTAATGGACGCACCACCGCCACTTTGTGTCTCTTAGCCAAAAATTAGAGGGGCCTAATTCGATAATGTGTCTGGACCGCCCCTCCCCCTCCTGCCGGCCGCTTACCATCGTCATCTCTCTGGTTTGCATGTCCGCTGGCGGCGCGGCGCGGCGGTCGGGTCCGCGATGACGCGGTCGCTGCCGGGGACGTCCGCCACGACGTCCACGAAGGGCCCCGTCGACCGCCAAACGGCAACGGCCGGCCGGATCACGTCGCGCGCTCTCATTATTATTTCATTATCATTTCTAATTGGATTAATGGTGCGGCTGCGCTGCCTGCCTGCTCGGCCCGCCCGGCCGCGGGGCGGTGGGCGTGGCCGAACCACTGCGGCGAGGCGGGCAGATGCAGATGCGACGTGCTGATAGGATGCTCCTCGTTCATTCATATTATTGGGCACGTCCCCGATGTTGTTGTTGACGATGCAGTCCGCCTGCTCCGGCCGGCCCGGCCTGCTGCTGATGGCGGTGCGGTGGCGCTGCCGGCCCAGCAGTGCGGTCGAGTCCCCACCAATGGATTGCTCTCCGAACGAGGAATCCATTGGTGGGGTCACACGGTCACACGGTCGGTTCGAACGCATCTACTGGAGTTCTAGCCGCCGGCGCCGGCCTTCTGGCCCACTGTGCGAGGTGCCACGTGCCACGTCCTTGGTCAGGGTGCGCCCGGTTGGCCCTGGTGGCCTTGGTGGCCCTGGTCCTGGTGGGGCGCGCTGCCTGCAACCAATTGATTCCCTGGGCCGCCCTGGGCCGTTTACGCACGACGAGCGAGAGAGCCACTTTGGCGTGGAATTTGGTCCGCGTTTCTCGGCGTGCCTCGGCGGGCCTCGGCGGCCCTAAAACTTGTGTTGTTGTTGGCCGCGCTATGCCTTTGGCCTGGGCAGCGCTCGGAAGCTGTCATTGTTGTTGTTGTGTTGTCATCGTGTGTGTTGAATCGCGCGGCGGCGGTGACGGACCGCGCGGCTGAAGATCGGGCCCCTCGCCGCTTTGCTCTTCGGGCGTTTCCGGTCCGACTCGAAGCGACATCGGCTCGGCGGCGCGTTGTGTGGCCACACGTTCGGTTTGAGTTCCATTTAGCGACTCTGGAGCTCAAAACGTGTCTAGAACTTTGGCCGCCTGCGACGGTCTTCTGGCCCATTGTGCGCCGCGCCGCTCTTCTTGGCGGCATGGCAGGCAGCCACCCGTCCGAACGCCGCAGCAACTCGGAACAACACACCTATCCCCGCTCGTAAACTTGATGAATGAAGCCATCTAATAAAATTAGCATGGAGGCGCGGCGTGCCGGCGTGCCCATCAAGCGACACTTTGTAATCTCGCGGCCCGGCACGGCGCGGCGGAGTTAATTGCTAATGAAATGTTATTGGCAGTCGTATGAGGTACTGGCCGTCGTACTGGCCGCGCGCGTGGTTGATGGCGGCTGCGTCTCCGCCGGGGCGCCGTCGTGAGAGAGAGAGCGTCTAGCCAGCCAGGTGTGAATGAGAGGAGAGGGATCAGCGCGTGCGTGCGTGCGTGTGTTTGTCATAATTCTTAGCTCGTGTCAACGATGCAAATCCCTGGGCCCGTTCGTCGTGTTCCGCGAGTCCGTCGGCGAGGCTGTCCTGGCTGTCGCCGCCAAGCGCCGCGGCGGTTCGTCGTGGTGGTGCTGGACGTACCGCACAGTGGGCCATAGAAGACAGACCCAGGCGGTCTAAATCCCGGACGCGTTTTTAGCCGCAGTGTTGCTAAATGGGGATTCGAACCGGACGTGTGAGCCCATCAATGGATGGCTCTCCGAACGAGATCCATCGGTAGGGTCGCAAGTTCGGTTCGAGTCCTGTTTGGCGACTCTAGAGCCAGAAACCCGTCTAAAGTTTTGTCCGCCTGCGGCCCACAGCACCGCCGCCGGACCGCGGTAGCTGGCGGCAGCACTCGCTCCTCGACCTCCAGCGGCACCAATCGTAGTGCAGCTTCTGTAATCGCTTTATGAGGGCCGGGAGCGAGTCCGGCGCTACCTCATTTGCATATCGAGTCGCTGCCGCCGCGGTGGGCGATCCGCGTACCTCTGGAATGTAACGACTGGGATTACTTCTCGCCTCCGTGTGCGTGTAGGTGTGGGTGTCTGTGTGTATTTATGTGTGTATGTGTGTGTGTGGGGGGGGAGAGGGAGGGAAGGGCGATGTGTTCGTGTGTGACGTGCGCGCGTCGTGATTAGCTCTCTCTATTGCCGGTTGCTGGGAAAAGAAAATCAAAACAACAACTTCTTCCTTGGCCGGTATGCGAACGCACGACCGCCATAAAGTCGGTAATTTTGTCTGCGGGACTTTTCGGCTTGCGGGTTCGACTGCACGGCCGACGACGGCCTCGGCCTCGGGGGAGTACTATATCGCACGTTGTCGTCGTCCCCCAGCCCCTTGTGCGCGGGTGCGTCCGTCGCACAGTGGGCCAGAAGACCGGCGCAGGCGGCCACAACCCAAGACGCGTTTTGAGCTCCAGAGTCGCCGAATGCGATTCGAACCGAACGTGTGACCCCACCAACGGATTCCTGGTTTGGAGAGCAGTCTAGTGGCGGGGTCACACGTTCAGTTCGACTCCCATTTAGCGGCTTTGGAGCTCACTCCGCGCGTCGAAAGTTTTGACCGCCTCCGCCGGTCTTCTGGTCCACTGTGCGTCGGGTCCCAATGAGCTGTCCGTCGAGCCGGGCGAAGTTGGGTGTCACGTCGCGTCGGTGCCAGGACGGCCAGGACCAGGCGGCGGCGGCCTCCCCCACCTTGCCCGCCCCGCCCGCCCGGCCTCCCTGCGCCGCCGGTGCCGGTTCCCGGGGCTTGTCGCCGGCGGAGGCATCAAGGCGGCATTATTGGGGAATAAAATGTTAATTTACTCGCGCCCTTGGCCCACTGGCTGACTTCGCCGAGTTTGTCGTCAAGCCGTGCCAGCAGCGGCCCGGCCCGGCGGCGTGGCGGCGGCCAGCAGATGCAGCGGCGCCAACAACTCGCTGACGGCTGACGTCAAACGCCCGTGTCATCCTGGCGAGTTCTTCCGCTGGAACTGCTGCTGGAACCGCGAGGAGGTTGACGAGGCCGAGGCCGTGCGACGCACAGTGGGCCGGAGGACCGGCGTAGGCGGCCAGAACTAACGCGTTTTGAGCTAGAGTCGCTAAACTAGGACTCGAACCGAACGTGTGACCTCATGGCTTCCTCGTTCGGTAAGCGATCCATTGGGTGGGTCACACGTTCGGTTCGAGTCGTGTCGCTCAAAACCCGTCCGGGATTTTGACACGACCGGTCGTCTGGCCCACTGCGCGACCGTTCGCGTTGGCTGCCTCGGTCTAGCGCCTGCAGGCTAGTCCCGCCCGACCCGCGGTGCCCCGGAGTTCGGCGGGGCGGTCTACCTCGCCGTTGGCAGGCGCTCCGTGCCCGGCGGAGGGCCTGGCCGAGGGCAGACAGGGCCGCGGGGATTGCCGCTGACTGGCTGAGAGGAACCCTGCCGCCCCTGCGGACCCTGCGGACCCTGCCGCCAGGCGAGCGGGTTTACCGCGGTAAGCCTATCAGCGGCCGGCTCCTCGGCAGCCACGCCAACCCGCCAGCGACGCGTCCCGGCAAACAAGGCGAGGCGGCAGCGCGAGCGGGCCCGTCTAGCACACAGTGGACCAGAAGACCGGCGGCGCAGGCAGTCGAAACTCTACACGCGTTTTGAGCTCCAGAGTCGCTAAATGGGACCCGAACCGAGGGTTTGACCCCACCAATGGATTGGCCGGCTGTGCGGCAGGGCCAGGCAGGGCGAGGCCTAGGGCCGTGACGGGCCGCCCACCAACCCCATGCCAGGCACGGCACGCCGCCGCGGCCCCTGCTGAATTATTCCCGTCACTCATCCGTAATGGGGACTGTCTCTGTCGCGCCGCCGTGGCCGCCGCCTTGGCTGCAGGCCGCTGCAGGCCGCTGCAGGCCGGGCCTCGGCGCTGGAGCGGGGCAACGCGACTAATGACTTCATCGCATCGCGTCCCCCTCCCCTCCCCCTCTCCTCGCCGGGATCGTTTTGTTTGACGGCGGCTATTTTCCCCAATCGCTTTCGTATTATACCGACTGGCGGCGCGCGGCGAGGGCAGAGCAGTACACCCGTCCATAAGGCATGCGGGTCCTTCGCCCTTCCGTCGCCGCACAGCGCACAGTGGGCCGTCGTCCGCCTTTTGTCAGTCGGCCGGGATGGCCATCGGCAGCCGTCGCCAGCATCGCCATCTCGCAGTGTCGCGGGCCGCGACCTCCGCAGCCTCCGCGGCCCGCCGCGCAGATGGCGCCACCACCCCCGCCCTCCAGGCAGCCGCCGCACAGTGGGCCAGAAGACCGGCGCAGGCGGCTGAAACGATAGACGCGTTTTGAGCGCCAGAGTCGCTGAACAGGACTCGAGCCTAATGTGTCACCCCCACCAATGGATTCCTCGTTTGGAGAGCAATCCATTGGTGGGGTCACACGTTCGGTACGAGTCCCATCCAGCGCTCCCTTCCGGGCTTCTGACTGCCCCAACCGGTCCTCTGGCCCACTGTGCGCCGGGGCCTTCCCTTTAGGCCGTTGGAATAATGAATTTTGCTGTGAATATGGCCGGTTTATATCGCGGCTTTATCTCGCCATTCCGCCATTTCGCCATTCCGGGGGCAAATCAGACAAATAAGTGCCGCCAGAGTCACCCCGGAGCGCGGAGACGGCGAGGACGGCGGCGAGGACGATAGGACGGCCAGGCCGCAGCGCCGCAGGGCTTTCTCAAATAATGGACGACAAAAATGCCGCTCTCTTCTCTCTCTTTTTTGAGAGGGTAGGGGCGAAATGCAGATCAATAATTTTGTGGTGCCATAGCCATAACGTGTGACGGCCCCGGCTTCCGTCGCGGCCCCCGTCCGGCCCACCCGTCGTCCCCTCAGGCCGCCGCCGGGCCTTCGGCCTCGCGAAAACGAAAACCCTTTGAAGTTTCTAATTGGCCGCTGAAGACGAGGAGCGATGCCGGCCAGTCATCGGCGAAGACAGCGTCGAAAGCTTATTCCTCCAGACTTCGGAAAACCGGGCTGTGTGCGCGCGCGTGTGTGTGTATGTGTGTGTGTGTGTGTGCGCTGCGAAACCTCGCCGCCACCGTGAACCCTGGCCTGTCCCGCATACTAATTGGACGTTTCACTTTTAATCTGCGACGCGATGAGGCAAAAGTGGCCCTCTCTGACAACTCGCGGGGCGCGTTGGAGGCGTCCGGGGCGGCAGCGCAACACGGCCGAACGAACGTTCTAAAGCGCTTCAATTTAAACGAAAGCGCTTTCCCGCGCCAGAAAGCAAATCGGCTTTCCCGCCTGTGACGGGGTTTCCGCCATGTTTTTCTTTCAGAGGGTTTGGTTTTGTATCGGCTCGGCGCCGCCGCCGCACAGTGGGCCAGGAGACCGTTCAAGCGGCCAAAATTCTAAACGTGTTTTGAGCTCCAGAGTCGCTAAACAAGACTCGAACTGAACGTGTGACCTCCCCAATGGATGGCTCTCCGAACGAGGAATCCATTGATGAGGTCAAACGTCAGGTTCCAGTATCCTGTCAAGCGGTTCTGGTGCTCAAAACGCGTCTTGAGGCCAAGCCTGCGCCGGTCCTCTGCCCCACTGTGCGCCGCCTGTCCGCTCGCTCGCACCCTCCGCGCCACCGTACCGCGGCACCGTTAAATATGGCCCTGCGCGCGATTACTGCCGGGCCCGCCTCGCCCTCTCGCTGCCCCCACGGGCCTGGCGGGCCCGGCCATCCCTGCAAGGTGGGGCGGCACGGATCGGGCAGGGCGCCCAATATTTGCTCCGCGTATTGCCGAACGAGGAATCCATTGGTGGGGTCACACGTTTGGTTCGAGTCCCACTGAGCGACTCTGGAGCTCAAAACGCGTCTAGGGTTTCGGCCGCCTGCGCCAGTGTGCGTGCCGTGCCGGTGCGGGCGGCGTGGACAGCGAGGACGCCAGTATTTAGGATGTCAGCCCCACCCCGCCTCGCGTGCGTCGGTGCGTGCGTGCGTGCGGTCAAGGAAGGGGGTGTTGTCGAGATGGAATTTTGTTTGCTGAGTAACCGCTGGGGTCCCCGCCTTCCTGCCGTGGGCGGCCACACCGCACAACACCGCGCGTGCGTTAGTGTTGGTAGGGACCGAGATCGAATCCCCGCGGACCTACTTTTTACAATTTTCGGAGTATTTAATTTAAGTTCTTGGATCTACACTTGTATTTGGTGAGACAAAGCAATATGTGAAGGTGGGCGAACCTTACTCCTAACTAATCGAAGAACGCAGCACTAGGCTATGGCTGCGCTATGTTTCTTGGAGCACTTTTCTAGCTCTGCCGCGCAAGTCTGGTGTTTTTGTTTAGGGTAAGGGTTGCTTTTGTTTGAGGTAGGATTTTTTCGCGACTGGAATCGGCTGTGCGGGCGCAGCTCAGACGGGGGGCGGACGCAGCCACTGGCCTCTGCTCGGCTGGCCCAGTGGACTGGCCTCGGCCCGGCCTCGGCCCGGCCGGCCTTGGCGGACACAATAACGGAACCAATAACGAACGAGCAGCCGTCCGGCGCCGCGCGGGATTACAATCTAAACCGAAAGAAATTAGAGATTGCGATCGCGCGCGTACATTAGCGAAACAAATGTCACAATCCGTTGAGGAGGCCGCGCGCCGCGCACAGCGCAATGGAGGCACCGATGTATCTGCGTGATGAATGGAGGGGCCGTGCGCAGGCCGTGCTTCTTGTTGACGGCGATCAAATTACAGTCTTTGGCGCGCGGCGGCGGCGCGGCCGAGGTGGAAATCGGCCGCGGGTTCGACTCTCGGTCGGGGCGTCGCCGATGACGCCGGCAAGAAGGTGCGGCCGGCGGAGTGCAGAGACTGTACTACCACACACGCTCGCGCGTCATCGAAGTCATTTTTATTTTCGCCGCCGTTGGTTGACGAACGTGGATACCCGGAAGGATTTACGAGGTTGCGCGCAGCCTGATTCCGAACCACAGTACACTGTGGGCTGGAAGACCGGCGCATGCGTCAAAAACTCTAGACGCGTTTCGAGCTTCTAAATCACTTAACAGGACTCCAACCAAACGTGTGAATTCCTCGTTCAGAGAGCAATCCAAGTCACACGTTCGGTTCGAGTCCCATTTAGCGACTCTCGAGGTCAAAACCCGTCCAGGATTTCGACCGCCTCCACCGGTCTTCCTGCCCACTGTGCCCTGTCTGTAAACCCCGTGCATTCATTAGATGTACACATGCTTTGTACGCAGCATTAGCTGTGTACACTTTTGTGTTACTGGTCGGTTGTAGTCAGTTGACGGAGTGGCCGTCTGGCCGGCTGTAACGTATTTTGCCCGGATTTCCGCATTGGTCCATCGACTTGAACAATCTGATAATGGAGCAATGTGATGGCTAGGGGTGGGCATGGCTGGCTGCCGGCATGGCTGGACTGCCGCCACAAAGTGGGCCAGAAGACCGGTGGAGGCGGTCGAAATCCCGGACGCGTTTTGAGCTCTAGAGTCGCTAAACAGGACTCGAACCGAACGTGTGACCCCACCAATGGATTGCTCTCCGAACGAGGAATACATTGGTGGTGTCACGCCTTCGGTTCGAATCCCATTCAGCGACTCTGGAGCTCAAAACGCGTCTAGGGTTTCAGCCGGGTGCGCCGCTCTTCTGGCCCACTGTGCGCCACGGCCAGCCAATGATAGCAGCGCGCGACCTTCCGTTGCGTTGCCGCGTTGCTGCGTTCCCAAACTAGATTTATCGCTCGGGCTGTTAACAGAACCAAGATGGATTGCGTGTGTTTTTTTTTTTCGGTCCGCGCCCGGAGAAATCGTGTTAAACCGGCAGGGTCATCGCGTCGCATTGCGGCGCGCACTGCCGATGCATGCGGCGGCAGGCGGTTTCCGAGAGCCGTTTTCGTCGCTCTGTCTCTCGCGCACTCTGTGGTATAAGTGCGAGGGAGAGAGACATAGAGTGACGGAAACGACTCTCAGTTTGCGGACCGAGAAACGATTCCCACTGAGAAGGGGGTGGGTGGCAGGCGTGTGCGTGGGCCTCGCCGCGCCGCCAGGGAAGACCAGCAGCAGAGCCGCCGCGCAGTGGGCCAGAAGACCGGTGGAGGCGTGTTCCGAACCCCAGACGCGTTTTGAGCTCCAGAGTCGCCCAACAGTACCAATGGATTCCTCGTTCGAAGAGCTATCCATTGGTGGGGGTCACACGTTCGGTTCGAGTCCCCTTGGGCGACTCTGGAGCTCAAAACGCGTCATGAGTTTTGGCCCCCTGCCTCGGTCTTCGGGCCCACTGTGCAGCGCTGCGTGCACTGGACACGCGCTGTCTGTGTGTGCGGGCGGAAGGGAGGAGGGGGAGGGCAATCCAGTGGCCCCTTCCCGTGTTGCCCAAACGTGAGCTGTGGGACATGTTCTCATAAATTTGTCCGCCCATTACGGACACTGGACCCGACCTAACCTTATCAAACGGCCTGCCGGCCTGCGTGGCCACCGCCACAGCCAGCCCCACGGACCCCACGGTAGCGCAGCGACAACAGCCGTGTGGCCGCCCCCCCCCCGTCGGACGCATTAATTTAAGCCAATCTTGTTTCGGCCCTGCGTATCGCCGTTATTTCCATTGTGTGACAAAGACATAAGGGCCGGGCCGAGTAAGTCACGGATCGGCCCACTTATTTTTCAGTTAAGTACGCGGACCCACAAACACAACCCCCCCGTCGTCGTGCTTCAGTGCTTATCGCGGCCTGGGCCCGCGGGGCCGTCGTCCCGGCGACAAGGCCGCCGACGCGCGCGCACGCACACGCACATGCACACGCACACACACGCCCGCACACGCACAGTGCCTCGTCGCTCTGTCTCTCTCGCTCGCAGTGCGGCGGGACGTCGGTCGCGTGCGAGAGAGACGGAATGACCAGAGCCCGCGTGGTTACACGTGTTGCTTTTTGACGACAGAGGCACAAGAAACGGGCGGCATTTGCATGCGCGGGTACGGCGCGCAGTGGACCAGAGGACCGACCGGTGGAGGCGGCCAAAACTCTAGACGCGTTTTGAGGTCGCTGAAGAGGACTCGAACCGAACGCGTGACGGGTCTGCGGCTGCTGCGGGTGTTTCTAGGAGGTGTCACTGGGGTTATTCGGGTGCCGCAAAGTTGGTGGTTCGGCCGTCGTGTCTTGGCCGCACCGTCCTCGCCGCCCCACCGCCAGTAATTGAAATTGAACTTGGAGTCGCAAACATGCGACGCTAAATGGGTCGCAGCCCCGGAGACCTAGCGGTGGCGCGGCCTGCGGAGCCCCGCCCTTGGCTGCGCCCTGCCCTGCCCCTGCCCTCGCGGCGCCCCGGCGCACAGTGGGTCAGAAGACCATTGAGGCGGCCAAAATTCCATCCGCGATTTGAGCTCCAGAGTCGCTAAATGGGACTCGAATCAAACGTGTGACCCCACTAATGGATTCTCCGTTTTGAGGGCAATCCATTGGTGGGGTCACGCGTGAGATTCGAGCCCCATTTGGCGACTCTGGAGCTCAAAACGCGTCTAGAATGTCGGCCGCCTCTACGGTCTTCTGACCCACTGTGCGGCGCCCTCCCTGCCTGCAACTTGGCCTGGCCTAGCGTATTGTGGCGCCAACTTGGGGGCGTCGTGTTCGTCGCGCCAGGTGAGGCGACCCCGGGCGACCCCCCGCCCCGTGGCCCCCGCGCCCCCGCCGGCCGGTCGCCGGCAAGGGGATGGGGGTCGCCGGGCCGAAGGCTGCACCGGCGCTGCCCCTCGCCCGGCCGGCCGCCGCCGCCCTGCTCGCTGGGACGTTGAGTGATGGACCGAGGCGGTGCGGTCAGCGTCCACGTGTCGCGCTGCGAGGCAGGCCGAGGCCAGGCCTGCCGCGGCACAGTGGGCCAGAAGACCGGTGGGGGCGGTCATCAAAATCCCGGCCGCGTTTTGAGCTCCATAGAGTCGCTAAATGGGACGTTTACCCAACTTGTGACCCTGGCAATGGATTGCCCTCCGAACGAGGAGGCCGTTGGTGGGGTCACACGTTCCATACGAGTCCTGTTTAGCGACCCTGGGGCTCAAAACGCGTTCAGCCTGAGCCGGTCCTCTGACCCACTGTGCGCCGGTCCCGGCGGGACAGGGCTGCGGCCGGGACGCCAGGCGCCGCCGCTGCGGAAACACGAATGCAAAGGGATGGATTTGACAGTGACATAAATCGGCACTCGCGCTCCCTTTCTTTTCCACTTTTCCTTCCCTGGCCGCGCGCGCCTCAGTCCGCTGAACTGAACCACTGAACCCCTCGCGCCGAACTGCCCTCCGAACAGTCCCGCCAACAATTCCCCCCCCCCGGTCCTCCCCCCTCCCTCCCCGCCCGCGAGCCCCTCGGCCTTCTCTTGGCGGCCTTGGAGATCGCGCGGGGCGGCGCAGGGCAGCGCGGCACGCTGGTGGGACGTGTGGAGAATTGTGTTTGTGTTTTGCCCTTTTTTCGTTGTTTGTGTGATTGTGTGTGTGTGTGTGTGTGTAAGTGCGTGTGCGTGTGCTTGGGTGGGGGCGTGTATCGTTGGCGGCAGTACGGCACGCTGCTGCACAGTGGGCTAGCCAGTGGAGGTGGTCAAAATCCTGGACGGGTTATGAGCTCCAGAGTCGTTAAATGGGACTCGAACCGAACGCGTGATCCCACCAATGGGTTGTCCCCCGAACGCGGACGCAACCGAACGCAACGCCGCGCGGCGTGCGGGCGGTGACCGTTCGGGTGACCGGCCCCGCCCACGCGGTAGGGACCGCAGGGACTCCCCTCTCCAAGGGCCACTCAGCGCCGGCCGGCCCTTCCGATAAGCACCTGCCCTGCAGGGCCCTTTTTACCTGTTTGGATCTCGCGGCTGCCACCGGCGTCACTGATAGGGCCGCGCCATGTGGGTCAGCACGCCGCACTCCGCCAAGTGCTCGGGGACCTCTGCGGGTGTGTTAGTGCCGCTCCGCGCTCCGCCCGCCCACCGCACAGTGGGCCAGGAGACCGGCGGCGCAGGCGGCCGAAAACTCTGGACGCGTTTTGAGCTCCACAGTCACTAACTGTGACGCGAACCGAACGAGTGCGAGTTACCCCACCGATGGATTGATCTCCGAACGAGGAATCCAATGGCGGGATCACACGTTTCGTTCGAGCCCCGGCGACTCTGGAGCTTCAAAACGCGTTTAGAGTTTCGTTTTTATTTTTTACCTTGTCGGTGTGGATTTGCCGGGGTTTGCGGCTGTACTGCCCAGACGGTGCCAGGATGGCTGGCTGGCTCAGGTGGCTGCGGGGGATGGCACCGTCTGCCGGGTGGCGGCGCGGCAGGGCGTGAGTGGCGCTGGGTGGCGTCGGGTAGCGCAGCAAGGGGCTGATTCCGAGCACTGCTGTCGTCGCTCTGTCTCTCTCGCACTCGCGGGGCGTCCCGTGAGGGGGCGAGACAGACAGTGTCGTGGAAAGCAGTGCACTGGGAATCCGCCTGCCTGCCTGCTGCTCGGTGGGGTGCCACTTCCAATAGAGATTGATCTGTCCAAGTCCTCCGCCGCGACATGCTTCGACGCGGCACGGCCTCGCCTAGCCTCGCCGAGGGCCTCGCCAAGGACCCTCCCTGCCAAAAGGCGAAGCGAGGCGCCGCAGGAATCGTCTGCCGGCGATAAATCGGAGCGGCGCCTTCCGGGAGATGGATGGCGGCCTGCATGACTGTGATTGGATGGCCGGGACTCCGACTCGACACTCCCCGGCGGTGCGCAGTGCGCGCGGTAAGACTCAGTCTTGGTTTCCTAGGACCGTCCTGGTTTTCCTATGCATTTAGTAGTGTAGGAGAAACCAGGACGGTCCAAACCAGGACCGAGTTCTACCGTACGCCGCCGCGGCTCTACGTTTGTACTAAAGTGACGCTCGAGCAAAGGTTACGTTTGTGCAGCTAATGTAACGTTAGTTCAAAAGTGACGTTTGTGCAAAAGCGCTTCGCAGTAACATCCTTCTACTCTCTACTCCCTCATCCTTCCGTTCTTCTCTCATCCCTCTATTCTTCTCTCTCATCCCTTTATTCTTCTCTCTCATCCCTTTATTCTTCTCTCTCGTCCTCTCGTCTCTTTCGTCGCCGTGAGGGATGGCGCGCGCTTTATTTGTCCCGTGCTACTTGGCCACTGTCGCGCTGATCGAGCGTGTGTCTCCCCCCCTTTTTTACGACGGAATAAGGCTTTTGGGGAGCTCTGGTCTTCGCGACCAATATGCTCTGCTTTCGCGCCATTGCGGTCTCTCTCTCTCTCTCTCTCTCTCTCTCTCTCTCTCTCTCTCTCTCTCTCTCTCTCTCTCTCTCTCTCTCTCTCTCTCTCTCTCTTACTCCCTCACCCGTCCGGTGGGGGATTACAGCCCTTAGGGATGGTGTGCTCCTCCCTCGGGGGAGTGATACTGCTCTAGGGATGGTTTACTCCGGGGAGTGTGTACCCACGAGAGTAATATAAGCCGGTTACATCGGTCTGGCCCACTGTGCGGCGCGGTGCACGCACGCCCAGGACCGCGTCGGCGTCCATCCCGTCCAACTACTTGTCGAGGTGCGCGCACCGCTAACAAGACCTGTGCGGCTGGAGGGATGGGGTCGGCGTCGGCTGCTGGAGATAACCACTTCTAACTTGGCGGAGGCGGAGGCTGAGGGATTCGAGCCCGGCGTGGCCCCGGCGTGGCCGTCGGATAAAACTTGGACCCTCATTTGTAACGTGGTGCGAGGGGTGCCGGCGGTTTGTACAGCCGCGTGGCCGCAGCACCGCGGCAGCGAGGAGACGAGGGACTCCCCCGCGGCCAACTTCACCTCCGCGGCGACGGGCGGGGCCGGGCGAGGCAGGGCGGGGCGCCAGCCGTGTCCAGGACGCCGTCGATCGGGACGCCGCCGAGAGGAAGACGAAGAAGAAGGAGCGGGCTGCAACATTGTCGTGCGGCGTGCGGGTACACTAAACTTGCTAAGCTCGCGGGCAGGGCGGCCTGCGTGCGCCGGGGCGAGCGAGGCCAAGCAGGCCCGGCTGGAGACAGGGTGCACAGTGGGCCAGACGACCGAAGAACAGGCCTCAAACTCAAACTCAAACTGAACGTGTGACCCCACCGATGGATTCCTCGTTCGGAGAGCAATCCATTGGTGGGGTCACACGTTCGGTTCGAGTTCGGCGGAGCTCAAAAACGCGTCCGGAATTTGGACCACCTCCACCGGTTTTCTGGCCCACTGTGGTGGGGTGGCTCCGGAAGCACGACGTGCGCCTCACGGACAGAGCGGAGCGCCGGCCTTGGGTCCAGATGCTGAGCATTACCAGCGTGTGTATCGCCGCCAGGCCGTGGTGGCTTCTTTTGCAGGCGATTCTCCGAAGTTGGTGCGTGCGATATTTTGTGTGTGTGTGTGTGTGTTTGTGGGAGGGAGAGAGTGTGTTGGGGGGAGGGGGGGGGGCAATCGGGGACCCTGCGTGTGTAGGGGTAAGTTAGTAGCGTTGGCCACGAACCCAATTTACGCGCCTTTTCCGGACCGTGGAGGTTGCGGGTCGGCTCTGTGCGCTCGCTGGCTTCCCATTGGGCGGGGCGGGGCGGGGCGGGGCGTGCAGCTTGGGGGTGTTCCCGCAGCAGCGAGCGGAAGGGCGTTCGAGTCTGTGGTGCGGTGCACAAAATTCCTATTGGCAGTTGATCCGACGGGCTGGCAATGGAAACAGCGTGGACAGGCGCTGTTTTCAGGCGAGCGGGACAACGCCATTGTCGCCGGCATTGTGTGTGTCGGACTCACAGCAGACACAGTGTGCCAACCGACCAGTCTGCAGCCGATGCGAAATAAAGGGGTTGCTCAGTGGGCCAGAAGACCGTTGAGGCGGCCAAATTTCTAGACGCGTTTTGCGCTCCAGAGTTGCTAAATGGGACTCGAATCGGCTCGAATCTCACGTGTGAGCGCACCAATGGACCAATCTATTGGTGGCGTAAACGCCCGATTCGAGTCCCTTTCAGCGACTCTAGAGCTCAAAACGCGTCCGGGATTTTGGCCGCCTCAACGGGCTTCCGACCCACTATGTGCGGCGTCTGTCGCAGCCAGCAGGACAGTCAGAACAAATTCCTGCATCCCCCCCTAATCCGTCGCTGGATAGCAAACAACGCAGCACAGTGGGAACGTTGGCGTTGACGCTCGGATCAGCGGTTCCATCAATGCCCTCCTTAATTCATTGTTAACTCGGCCAGCAGCACAGTGGACAACAGCAGCAGGCGACAGCCGCCCCATTGTCCCTCGCGGCGCCGTTGTTGTCGCCCAGGATTGCAGAGGAGCCTCCGCATCGACGCTTTGTGGCGCCGCCTCGCGCGTCGCTGTAGCTGACGATTGCTGACGCGTGACGAATTATTCTTGTTGTTGTTGCTGCTGTTGTGGCGGAGGGCTTTGGCGGTCGCGAGGCGCGAGGCCTCGTTCAACCCCCCCGGGCCGGTTTGTCTTCAGCCAGCTCGAGACAGATTGGCGGCCGGGGCCCCGGCTGGCAGCCGTAGCGGGGCACAGCACAGTGGGCCAGAGGACCGGCGCAGGCGGCTAAAGCTCTAGGCGCATTTTGAGCTCCAGAGTCGCATGACAGGCCTCGAAACGAGCGCGTGACCCCACCAATGAATGCCTCGTCCGTAGAGCAATCCATTCGTAGGACTTGCGTCCTATTCTGTGACTCTGGAGCCCAAAACCCGGCCAGGATTTTGACCGCGTATACCCGTCTTCTGGCCCACTGTGCGGTGCGGCGCCGCCGTGGTGGTGCGGATAGTAGAGCAGATCGCCATCCATGAAACGGGATTGCTGCGGCGGGTGGCGCTGCTGAGTCTCCGGGCCCCTCCCGTCCGACGACTGTCTCTTCCTGGACACGCCCACACACACACACACACACACACACACACACACACACACACACACACACACACACACACACACACACACACACACTCACACACACACACACACACTCACACTCACACTCACACTCACACACACTCACACACACACACACACACACACACACAGAGGCGCGATCAACAACGCGCCCGCGACGACGACTCACTTTCTTTCTTTCTCACGGATCTCGAATCTCGCGCTGCGGGTCGCCGGCTCCGCGGGTGTGGCTCTGCTGCGAAATATGAAGTAAGCCGTCGGAGCCCGTCATCATCCCCTATCCGTCACCGCGCTGCGGAGACGCACAGTGGGCCAGGAGACCGGCGCAGGCGGCCGAGAACTCTAGACGCGCTTTGAGCTTCTGAGTCGCTTCACAGGCCTCGAAACGAATGTGTGACCCCATCAATGGATTTCTCGTTCGGAGAGCAATCCATTGGTGGGGTTTCATTCCCGATTCGAGTCCCATTTAGCGACTCTGGAGCTCAAAAAGCGTCTAGAGTTTTGTCCACCTGCGCCAGTCTCCTGGCCCACTGTGCGTCTGGGGCGGGGCGAGACCCAGCAAGGTGTTCCGTGTCTTCTTCCCTTCCCAAGGGCGCGATTAAGTCGGGCCGTACCTCGTCGTCGCCGTCGCCGGAATGGCGGGGCGGGGCGGGGCGCGGCGTGGCGTGGCGGAGCAATCGGCGCCGGTCCTTCTTCGCTTCCGGAGAGCGCTGCCCCGGCGCGCTCTGTTTTGTCTCTGCGGTCGCGCGCCCTAATCTGTTGCCTGTTTTCCCTCCGAGCGCCCCGCTTCGCCCCGCTCTGCCCCTATCGTGCAGTGCCCCTCTGTTTCTTTGGCCTTTCCGTGGAGCCTGGTGCGGGGCCGTATCAGTGCTCGCTGCGAATGCGACTGTTGCCCAGGCCGACGCCCAGCACGCCGCCGTCCAATCTGCATGAGTAGCCCAGTCGTCCGCCGGCCTCTGCCTTACAGTGTGGCGCACAGTGGGCCAGAAGACCGGCGAGGGCGGCTGAATCTCTTGACGCGTTTTGAGCTCCAGAATCGCTAAATGAGTCTCGAACCGAACGCGTGACCCCCACTAGTGGATTCCTCGTTCGGAGAGCAACCCATTGGTGGGGACACACGTTCGGTTCGAGTCCCATTCAGCGACTCTGGAGCTCAAAACGCGTCTTGAGTTTGGCCGCCCACGCTGGTCTTCTGGCCCACTGTGCGGCGGTGGTGCACTTCTTGCGGCCGGCCGCCCGCGCTAGTTTGGGACATGCGGCCTGGGTGCCTCGCTTTACATTCTGTGTATGGCCCTATGGCCCATTTCGCCCCCCCCCCCTTCCGCCTACATCGCGCTGCCAGGGCCTTCCAGGGCGCACTCACTAATGCTTGTCAGTAGTCACCACTGGCTCTGCCTTTATTGCATTGGAGCCTAAATGAACGGGGCCCTTGGGGACGTGGTGCTTGGTGTGGCGCCGCCGCGCGACTCTGCGGCAGCAGTAGCAGGCTTCGCCGCGCCTCCACATGACGGTGTCGGTCGCGGACCCTAACCGCCGCCGTTGCTGCGCCCGGACCGCCCGGACTCGTCTGCTTGTTTTTGCGTGACTTGTCCGACCGCGCTCTTTGGCCCCAATGAGGACCTCGACGAGGACCGCCACTCTCTCCCGCCCCCGCGCCGCCCCCGCAGCCACGCCGCCCCCGCAGGGACCTGCAGTCCCCCATTAGCCAAAGCTGCCCCCACTGCGCGGCCGGCCGCCAGATCGTCCCCGTGGGCGGGCCGAGGTGGGCGTCGGGTTGGCGGACGAGGCCTTCCTCGCCCCGAGCAGGTCGCTCCCCAGGGACCCTGCCTTGCCGCCCCTGCGCCTCTCCACGCCGGGGCGGGCTTGCCTCGCAGCGCGCTGCGCGGTGGGGCGACCCGTGATGCAAATGCACGCTGGGCTAGAAGACCGGCGCGGCAGGCCAGAACTCTGGACGCGTTTTAAGATCCAGAGTCGCTAAACGGGACTCGAACCGAACCTGAGACCCCACCAATGGATTCCTCGTTTGTAGAGCAATCCATTGGTGGGTTACACGTTCGGTTCGAGTTCCATTTTAGCGACACTGGTGCTCAAAACGCGTCTAGAGTTTGGGCCGCCTGCGCCGGTCTTCCGGCCCACTGTGGAGCGGCGACCCCCACACCACCACGGCCGGGCCGGGTATCGGTCCGGCAGGGTGCGGTGTCCAACGCATTACTGTACCCGTCCGTCCCGCAGCCCGGGGTGTCGTGGTGTGCCCCACGCCCCGCCAGAGCCTCCAACTTCGCCCCGATCCACCTTAAACCCGCCGGCGCCAGAGCGTTTGGCTGTATGGCTGGCCAAAGGACTTCCCCACCGCTCTTCTTAGCCGGGCAGGGCGCGTGGTGGGTCAGAAGACCGGCGAAGGCGGCCAAAACTGCAGACGCGTCTTGAGCGCCAGAATCGCTAAACAGGACTCAAACCGAACGTGTGACCCCACCAATCGATTCCTCGTTCGGAGAGCAATCCATTGGTGGGGTCACATGTTCGGTTTGAGTCCTGTTTAGCGATTCTGGAGCTCAAAACTTGTCCGGGATTCTGACCGCCATCACCCGTCTTTTGGCCTACTGTGGGGCGCAAGGGCTGGCGGCGTCCCATCGCATTAGTCAGGGTCTGATGAAATTCTCATCATTTAAGCCGGCTGAGACAAGTTTCTAATGGGGATCCCTGCATTATAAGGGGTGCTCCGGGGCCTGGTCGCAGCCGTCACCGCCCTCAACCCCTCGGCTACTCGGCTGCCGGCCGGGGCCGCTTTGTTGCGGCCGTCTCAGCGAGTCAACGCCGTTGGCACCCTGCTGTCAATTTTGCCAGGATCCCAAGTAAAAAAAAAAGAAGAAGAAATAAAAAAGAAAACCTTCGACAGGTTACCACAAAGTGAAAGGTCAGACAAAAACAACACATCTTGGACTGAACTAAATACTCCGATGATAATAAGGAGAGGGTAGTTGAGCTGCAGAGGGCTCTGCCGTCCGGATTCGAACCCTAGCCAGTTGCCAGCCCCATTGCAACCGACTGAGCCTACGACTCTGGAGTCGTCTTCTGGCGCACTGTGCATCGGAACTCCATGCCCTGGATCGGCGCGTGGCTCTGGTAAGGTTGGAGTGACTGGGCCACCACTGCGGCAGCTCCATCCAAGTGTTTGCTGGACTCAATTACCGGCCGCCATTGTCGGAACCTATCGCCAGACTCCAGCAGACTGCAGCAGGCCGCCGGCCTTTCCACCGCCGAGGCTCAACTTTTACTTTTACGTCGCCGTCGTGATTAACTCGCCGCGTGGGGTCGCCGCGACATCAAAGCCTCTTTTTTCGTACCGCACTTTCGTCGCCGTTATTTTTGTTGTTTTTGTTGTTAATGTTTTTTTTGTTGTTTTTGTTATTTTTTGCGGCGGCGACACCTACGGCCGGCGCCTTCTTTAGTGCCTCGTTTTGCTGGGCTGGCGCGGCAGGGCGAGGCAGTCACGGCCTCGATGGGGCGGCGCGGCGCGGCGCAGGCAATTAATTAACAGCGCGGGACTCACCTGCCGGTTCACAGTGGACCGGAGGACTGGCGCAGGCGGCCGAAACTCTAGCCGGGTTTTGAGCTCCAGAGTCGCTAAATGGGACTCGAACCGAATGTGTGACCCCACCAAGATTGCTCTTACATCGAGGAATCCGTTGGTGGGGTCACCCGTTCGGTTTGCGTCCTATTTAGCGACTCTGGAGCTCAAAACGCGTCCAGAGTTTTGGCCGCCTGCGCCGGTCCTCCGGCCCACTGTGCGTCGTCCTTTGAGCCTGGGGCCGCATCCCTCGCACCGGCCGTTGGTTCTCTGCGTCCAGCGACCGGTGGTGCTTTTAGCTTTAGCATGCTTCGGCATGCTTTGGCGGTGCCGCGGCCGTACACTGGTTGGTTAGCGCGACGCGTGTTTGGCTTCCTCGTTGGCGGCGACGCGGAGCACGGCGAGGCGCGGCGGAGGACGCGAGCGGCACTCTCTTGGACGCCGCCTTGACACGGCAGCCGGGCCGGGGCGGGGCGGGGCGGGGAGGCGGTGAAATTACCGTCATTGGGGAGCCTGAGCGCGGCCCCAGCCCTTGGACCTGGCAGGTCGGCAGGTCCTTGGACCCTAGCCTAGCTTGCTCCGTAAACTGTGCGACCTGTTTCCCGGCGCGGCGCTGACCCGACACCACTGTACCGGCCCACCTGCACCCCCCCCCTTCCTCCTCCCTGCCAGCCGAGCCCGGCGTCGTCGTCGTCGCCGTGGTCGCGAGGAAGAGCGCTGCTGCTTCTTGTACCACGCCTAGGCCACACACACTCAGTCACTTCACACACACACACACACACACACACACACACTGAATAGTAATGACGGCCACGCCGCATCGCCACCAAGGCCACGGCTAATGACCGGGTACGACCGATTTAAGACGAACAAACGGCGACACGACGTTAGTCGGCTTGGCGAGACTTCGCTCGCGCTGTGGGCCAGAAGACCGGCGCAGGCGGCCGAAACTCTTGGCGCGTTTTGAGCTGCAGTGTCGCTGAACAGGACTCGCACCGAACGTGTGACGTGTGACCGGTCGTCTGGCCCACTGTGCGCCGCGACTCCGCGACTCTGTTGCGCCCGACCGGATCGCAAATCCGAACGCTCGCCGCCTCGCGTGACCGTGCCGCGCGATGGCTATCTGCGTCGACTTGTAGTGCAGCGCGGCTGGCTGGCTGGCTGGCGGGCTGGCTACGAACCTCCGCGCATCGTCGCCCCTCTGTCGCGCTCCCACTGTGCACCCCGCTAGTGCGAGTGGGACAGAGACTGAGAGCGGCGTCCGGAAGCGGCCCGCGTTGTGACGGCCCGGTAATGGCGGTAATTATCGCTGCACCGCGCCAAAACGGCGAAAGCGACGAAAACAGCGGCAAGCCGGAGCGGCGGCGCACAGTGGGCCATACGACCAGTGCAGGCGGCCGGAACTCTAGACGCGTTTTGAGCTCCAGAGTCGCTAAATTGGACTCGAATCGACCGTGTGACCCTACCATTGGATTGCTGTCCGAACGAGGAATCCATTGATGGGGTCACACGCCGGGTACGATGGATCTCAAGCTGTGTTTTGCGTGAGCCGGTCTCCGGGGTTGCAGCCCACACAACGCATAGCGGACTGTTCGGTTGGATGCTCGCTTCTTTGTGCAATTCGGCCGGAATGAGATGCACTCGCCTCACGCCTGCATGCCCCGACCTGTGCATAGCGGCGGGCCGGCTGACCGGGCCCTCCGATGAGGGCGAGGCAGGGCTTACGTCAGTTCCACGTCTTATCAGTGTCCTTTTCGGGATTGGCCGCCCCGCCCCGCCCGGATTGGCCCGTGGAGCAGATTGCCGCTCTGCCCCAGACTGTCTCTGCCGCCCGATTCTTTGGGGCCGGCGAGCGGCGCGGCGGGGCAGAGTCTGATTTTCCGAACTCTTTGTCGCTCTCTCTCGCACCCCCGCGGGACGCGCCGTGAGTGCGAGAGAGACAGAGCGACGAGGCCGGCCCGCCACGCGGCCAGGCCCAGGGCCAGGGCGTCCCCTAATTCGCGTCGCCTCGTCCGGCCGATGTTCGCATCGATGTATGAATCGCGATTCTTGCATTATTCAGCTGCATTTCGGCCTCCGGGGCCGCATTGTCTTTGTTTGCCGGCTCCCCCGGCATCTTGATCATCTCGTCGAGGAGGAGGGACCCGCCTCCGGTTCGCCGGACGACGCCTCGGCCGCGCCGCGCGCCGGCCTCACGCACAGTGGGCTCAAAATCTCGTGCGGGTTTTGAGCCCCAGAGTCGCTGGATGGGACTCGAACCGAACGTGTGACCCCCACCAATGGATTCCTCGTTCGGAGGGCAATCCATTGGTGGAGTCACACGTTCGGTTCGAGCCCTATTCAGCGACGCTGGAGCTCAAAACGCGTCTCGAGTGTTGGCCGCGTCCACCGGTCTCCTGGCCCACTGTGTGACGCGGAACGGACATGTGAAATGTTCGGTGTCCGCGTGGAGCCCCGCATCTTACCCCTGATTGCTTTGAAAGCCTTCTGTCTGTTGCAGGCACCGCCGGGCAGCGCGCCCACGACGCGGCTGGACCGGTGAGTGCGTCCTGCATTGTGATTGCGCTGTGCTGCCATTCATCAGGAGCGCTAATTAGGTGCGCAATGCCTAATCGAGTTGCACCTGCAGCGGACAGACAGACAGACAGCACGACGGCAGACGGCCGGGCGGGGCACAGAGGTGTTACATAAATCATGTTATATTCGCTGACTGGGCGCCATAAGCTTAGCTTAATGGCCTTCGCTAGATGCACACGCATCGCGGACCGTGTCACTACAGGCGAATTTCTCTCTTCCTCATTTACACCACAACATGCGTGTCGAATTCCATTCTTGTTTGTTGTTATTAGTGGACTTGAACTAAATTGAAGAATGAACTTCCGGCGTGTAGATGTCTGGTAAAATATCGGAAAATATGAGTCACCAATGAAATCCTGACGAATCGAGGCCGTTGTGTCCGTAACTCGCAGGGATAAGACGACCATCTAGAGCTTGGGCCGCCAGCTCCGGTCTTCTGGCCCACTGCGCCCCCTCCCCCCCTCCTCTTTCCCCAACCACACATAAGCGACTTTCCTCTGTTTCCGCACATCGCCACCTTACTTCCTCGAGCAGATTTATGCCTGGGCCAAGTTTGCGATGCGTTGCGCCTGACTCCCTAACTCCCGTTCACACACACGCACACACACGGAGCAGAGAGAGAGAGAGAGGGGGGGGGGGGGAAAGAGGAGCCTATAGCCTCTGGCGGACTTAAAGTTCGTTCGTTCTGTGGACGCGTGCGTACACGCTTTTGCGTCTCTCTCTCTCTCTCTCTCTCTCTCTCTCTCTCTCTCTCTCTCTCTCTCTCTCTCTCTCTCTCTCTCTCTCTCTCTCTCTCTCTCTCTCTCTCTCTCTCTCTCTCATTGCGTGCGCGAGTTCGTGTGTATTTGCGCGTATGTATGTTTGTGTGTGTATGTGTCTGTCTGTGTAGGCGGATGGAAGTGGATATATTTGGAGCGAGAATAATAGTGTGCTGAGCGGCGCCTAAGTTTGCCGAGGTGCGAAATCACTAACAACTGCAATAAATAAGGCAATTCCGACGGGGCGGCCGGCAGCAGCGCAGCTAGCAGCGCCATCGGATCGGATTATGCGCCGCCCTCGGAAAATTGGCGCTTGCTGGTCCTCCGGGAACTCTAGTGTGTGTGTGTGTGGGGGGAGAGAGAGAGAGAGAGAGAGAGAGAGAGAGAGAGAGAGAGAGAGAGAGAGAGAGAGAGACCTTGATTCGTCATACTGCAAATGGCGAGTGCGGTAATTAGAGCGGGGAGTGCAATGTCTCAATGAGACGCTGCCGGGACGACTGCTGCGGCGCTGAGGGGCACAGTGGGCATCAAGGCTTTGTCGAGTGTGGTGCCGCCAGCACCGCCAGCAGCCGCGTGGGGCCTCCAGGCTTCCCCCGCAGAGCCTCTCGATGAATGAATGATGGCGCGGCGTGTGGTGGCACTGTAAAACCGCCCCCAAGGTCCGCTCCGCAGCGGGCCAGAAGGCAGTCCTGAGTAGTCCCGGTCGCCAGCTCCGGCTCCAGCTCCAGTGCTCCAACGCCTGACGGGCGCCGGGTAGGCCGCTCCGCACAGCACTGGAGCGTGGAGCGCGCGCCGGCTGCCTACCTGACAGGCGCTACGACCGAGCCAGGGCCGCCAGGGCCGGCCTCGGTGACCTGCGTGGAGGCTGCGGGCTTTGCACCTGCAGCCTCGTCTACGCACACACTGACACGCTCGCTCTCATTTGGACGACGCTCTCTCTCTCTCTCTCTCTCTCTCTCTCTCTCTCTCTCTCTCTCTCTCTCTCTCTCTCTCTCTCTCTCTCACACACACACACACAGGCGCATTCCATTCCACTTTTCCCCGCTGGTCCTGCTCGTTTGGGCGACCCACACAATTTTCATTCTCTTGGGTGAGAACGCGCTCGGTGAGCTTGCGCAATGTTAATGGCGGTGGCGGGGGGGGGGAGGGGAGTGGGCTGGCGGGGGGGGGGCACCGGCCCGGTCGACAATCGCAGGCGTGGCACGGCGGCGGCGGAGGCTGCGCGACCAGCCAGCACACCGGGCCGGCGGCAGGCGGGGCGCGGCGGCCATCTCATCTCATCTGGTCTGGTCTGATCGGTCGGGCCTCGCGTATAATAGGAACCGCTACATGGCTCCAGGCTGTGACAGCCAGCTAGAGGTCCCCCCCCCCCTTCCCTCCCATCTGCACCTCACCGTGCCGTAACAGGTGTCGATACACCGGGACCGTCGCCACTCCGGCCGCGCCGCGCCGCCGCTGCTGTTTGGGAGTCCTTGGCGCGGAGAGGCCCCCCCCCTCCCCCGGGTTTGTCCTGTCCCTCCTTACTTCAAATAATTGGCGGCAAAGCGAGAAGGAAAGTGGAATGCGGCGCGCAGCGGGACGCACTTCGTGACACTTTGAAGCGAGTGGAGAGAAGAGGAAGAAAAAAAAGGGTCCTTCCGCCAACTTCTTTCTCTTCTTTTTCTTTTTCCCGCACCGTTCTTGTCACTCTTTATTCCGCGACCGGCAAATTGCAGTTGCAGTCCGACTCCACGTACGGGGATTCGTCGCGCTGTCTGTCTCTCTCGCACCCTGCGGAATAACGACCCGAGAGAGAGAGAGAGAGAGAGAGAGAGAGAGAGAGAGAGAGAGAGAGAGAGAGAGAGAGAAAGAGAGAGAGAGAGGGGCGGGGAGGGAGGGAGGGAGAGAGAGGCGAAAAGCGCTGCTGTTCGCATTAGTCTGCTTGCTGCGCAGGTTGCAGGTTGTGGGCTTCGTAGCAGGATGAGGTGCTCTGGAAGGAAGGCATAGTCCGCTGCTCCCACTACTGCTTGGTAGGCCAGAACGCGTTTTGAGCAGCTCTTGAGTCGCTAAATGGGACTCGAATCGAACGTGTGACTCCACTAATGGATCGCTCTCCGAACGAGGAATCCATTGGGTCACACGTTCAGTCCGAGTCCCATTTAGCGACGCTGGAGCTCGAATCCCGTCCGCGATTTTGACCGCCTCCGCCGGTCTCCTGTGCTCGGGCCGGGCAGGCCGAAGGGTTCGCCATCCCTTAACACGTCTGGATATTGCCTTTTGATGGCGCGGGCATCGAAGCCTTGAAGCCTCCAAGCGCGTTGTTGCGGAAGGGAAAGGCACCAGGGGGAGGGGGGGCCTTGAGAGGCGAAGGGTCTCCCGGCACCCTCGCCCCGGAGAGACTGGAGAATCTGTCAATCCGCAGCGAGGCCGTGGGCCGTGCTCGGCCAGGTTTACGACGCTGCATGGCCGCACCCTCAGGACCGCCGCCCCCGCACGACGCGCTCGCCGCCCCGCCGGCCGGCCAGCCCCGCTCCAGTGTCCGTCGCACGCACGGGGCGCTCCGCGACGGAGGGAGATAGAGAGCGACTCGGCGCTCTTGTCAATCACACGCTTCGCGGTAAAGCGCGTACTTCAGTCAGTCAGTCTGTCAGTCTGTCTGTCATTCTGTCTGTCTTTCTCCCTCTGTCTGCGGGCTCTGTACTGCGACAATAACGATGTCTCGGCGCGCAGTTTGCAATAGTTGCGGCTGGCCCGGCCTGCCCGAGAGTGCAGCGGCGCGGCCGGGCATGTGTGTGCACTTTGCCCGGCACTTTGCAGGCACTCTGCAGCCACTCTGCGCGCCCGGGCGTGCTTTCCCCAACTTGAGTCGAACACGCCGCCGCCGCTGCGCTCGCGGGCGCGCTCCTTTGTCGGAAACGGATCATATACGGGATAGCGGACGGCGACGCGCGACGCTCGCTGCCACACAGTGGGCCTGAAGACCGAAGCAGACGGCCAAAGGTTTAGACGCGTTTTGAGCGCCAGAGTCGCTAAATGAGTCGAACCGAACGTGTCACCCTACCAATGGATTGCTCTCCGAACGAGGAATCCATTGATGGGGTTACACGCTTGGTTCGAGTCCCATATAGCGACTCTGGAGCTCAAAACGCGTGTAAACCTTTGGCTGGTCGCTACTCTGAGGGGCCCTACGAGTGGAGGCGGGGCGGGGGCGATGCCTGGGGCGGGGCGCAGCGCAGCACAGCGCGGTGATTTCAGACCCAATGTATTATCGGTACCACAATTTCCTGCAGTGCTCGGCCCTTCTTCAGTCGCTTCAGCCCGCACCGCCCTGCAGCCACCACGCCCCCCCCCCCCCCCGCCCCGCAGCCACCACGCCGCACCTATGACGCATCCAGTACCAGTCTGGAGGGGCGAGCGAGGGAGGGGGGGAGGGGGGGGGGGCTTTCGGGGGTTACAGGGGCAAGTGGTTTCCGAGCGATTTGCGAATCCCAGGGGCCCGGGTTCGGATTACTCCAGCAGAACGTTGCCAGATAATTAAGGCTGTGATTGGATAGATGGCGTGGGAGGGGGAGGCGCGGGCACGTCCAATGTGTATCAGGGGGAGGGGGGGGGAAGGGCGGTTACATTCCAGAGATTTATGGCAGGCTGCCACTTCGCTGACAAGTCGCTGGTTTGGTTATTCAACCCTTGAGGAGATAATAACATCGACACATGCTCTCCCTCTCCCCCTTTCTCTCCCCTTCCCCCTCCACACACGCCTCGATTTCGAGTCATTTTCTTCCCCTCCAAAGCGCGCGGCGTGCTCTTTGAAATGGAGATTCGACTGACGATGGCGGCGCTTATTTAGGGTCCAGCTCGCACTTGTTGGTGCGGGGCGAGGTCGGGAGTGCGGCCACCCACTGCTGTACCGAGGCCACTTCAGTGAGCGCGGTGCGTTGGCTGTGACGGCGCGTTGCAGCAGGCCAAAACTCAAGACGCGTTAGTCGCTGAATTGGACTCGAACTGTACATATGACCCCACCAATGGATTCTTCGTTCGGAGGGCAATCTATTGGTGAGGTCACACGCTCGAGTCGAGCCCTGTTCAGAAACTCTGAAGCTCAAAACGCGTCTAGAGTTTTGGCGGTCGACTGTGTGGCGCGGTCCGGGGCCCAGGCTGCGTCTGCCCCGTGATGCGGGGACGAGGCTCGGCCGAGGTGGCCGTCAGCCCGGGAGGCTCTTGGGCCGAAAGGGGTGCTCGGGGCCGCGCGCTGCGCCGGGGCTGCGCCCACCACACCTCTGCTTTAAAATGCATAGCGTTATGGAAATTCGACATATTTGGCGACGGCTTATTCATCAGGTGGCTGTGTGTGACGTCACCGCCTCGTCCAGGACGCCCACAGGGCCGCGGAGGGCGGGTCCTGGGCGGAGGGGGCGCTTGGCGTGCTGGAGGATGGGGGCATAAATGTTTACGACCTGGCCACGGCGTCGGTTGGCGTCGGCTCCGGGCCCTGCTCCGGGCCGAGCGCAGTAGAGTGTGTCATTTTGTCGGTTTTTTTTTTTGACCGCCGCCAAGGTGCCATTTTCCTGGTGTCGCGGTGTCCGGGCTGCTGGCGCGCCGACGGGGTGATCCGCTCCGCTTCCTCCAAGGTCGCCGAGGTCCCCGTCGGCCGGGTCGCAGGGCCGTGATGAGGCGGTGATTATGGGGCAAGAGGACGGCGATGAGATTTCCGAGGCCGTCCGCGCGGCACGAAGGTGGCCCGCCCATCTCACCGTTATTGAAATTGAATCAACAGTGTCGCGGCCGCGGCGCTCTACAGTGGGCCAGAGGACCGGCCCAAGCGGCCATAATTCTAGACGCGTGTGGAGCTCCGGAGTCGCTAAGTGGGACTCGAACCGAACGTGTGACCCCACCAAAGGATTCCTCGTTCGGAGAGTGATCCATCAGTGGGATCACACGTTCGTTGCGAGTCCCACTGAGCAACTCTGAAGCTCAAACCACGTCCGCCGGTCTTCCGGCCCACTGTGCGCTCGATGCGATGGCGCCGCGGGCGCGGGGAGCGCGGTGCGTGTTCGCGCGGTGCGCTGTACGGCAGGTGTCGTTTCCCAGGTGGGCACACGTGCGGCCGGGGCGCCGTGGAGGTCGACGACGACGACGCCATGTGTGGTTGCGGTGGTGACAGCGTGCGTGCACAAGTGCCGTCGACGGCTTCGCCGATGTCCTCGTGTGTTCCCTCGCAAGTTTGACATTTTCTTGTGCTGACGTTTTCTTGGCCGATGCGAGGGAGCACTCCTCCAGGGGGCGGCGGGGAGGCTGGGTCAAGGGCCGTGCTCTGCGCGGGGCGCGCTGTAGCCTCGGCATCCTGGTGGAGCAGGCAGGCTGGGGAGGGACGGCACTGATTGTGTCTCCAGGGAGGCGAGTGAACGGCAAACAACGAGTGTAGGAGCACGACACCGCGCACAGTGGGCCAGTAGACCGGCGCAGGCAGCCAACACTCGCGACGCGATTTGAGCTCCCGAGTCGCTAAATGGGACTTGAACCGTAGGCGTGATCCCACCAATGGATCGCTCTTCAAACGAGGAATCCGTTGGTGGGGTCACACGTTCGGTTTGAGTCCTGTTAAGCGACTCTGGAGCTCAAATGGCGTCTCGGGTGTTCTGGCCCACTGTGCCGCGGGGAGGGAATGGAAGACGACGGCAGCGCGTACAGTAGTGGAGCGGCTTGGCGCGGGGAAGTGTGTGGAAGCGGAAATTAGTCAAGTCGCCGCGGAGGAAAACACTCTCCGTTTGATTGGCGGCGGCGCGGCGGTGGCGCTGCTAATGAGCGTCGTCTCGGAAAGCAAACGTGCGTGCTTTTGTATGAACGCGGCGGGGCGGGGCGGGCCGGGGCGGGGTTGCCAGCCTCCCAGGTGCTAGCAGTACGTAGCTGGGGCGCATCTGATATCAAGTTTCTGACGCCTGTTGGTCCTCGCCTCGCTGCCATCGCTTCAACTTGACGGCGGCGTTTGGGCGGGGCTCTGGTGGCGGGGCGGGGCGGGGCGGCGAATTCACCCTTCAAGGCCTCTGCTCACGATAACGAACACACCCCGGCCCTCTCCGTCGTCGGCCAGCTCGCCTTCCTGTTGCCGCCGTCCTTGTTGCTGCTGTTGGTGTTGTTGACGCTGAAGCACCACCTTCTCTTCGGTCCCTTCGGTCGGCACGGCGACGGGGCGCATCTCGAGCCGCCTCTGGCCCACTGTGGGCCGTCGGCCGCGTGACGACGCTGCTGCGTCCGTTCCGTCTGCTGAATGCGCTATGACCTCCTCGCCCTGCCCGCCCGACATTTCCCCGGAGTGAAATTGAGTCGGCTTGTTTCCGCGACTCGCCTCTCTCTCTCTCTCTCTCTCTCTCTCTCTCTCTCTCTCTCTCTCTCTCTCTCTCTCTCTCTCTCTCTCTCTCTCTCTCTCTCTCTCTCTCTCTCTCTCTCTCTCTCTCTCTCTCTCTCTCTCTCTCTCTCCGTGGGACAGACCAGGTCAGTAAGCGGTCGCGTTTTCCGCTTGGAGGCGAAGGGCCGCCACGCCCCGCCTCGCCCCGCCACGCCCCACCACGCCCCGCCACGCCCCGCCACGCCCCACCACGCCCCGCCACGCCCCACCACGCCCCGCCACGCCCCGCCACGCCCCACCACGCCACGCCCTGTCTGTTCGATTCCCGCCCCTCTGAGACCGTATCGCCGCCCTCTTAACTTTCCCCCTCCTCCCCCTCCTTTTTTTCCTCCGGTGGCGAAGGATGTAAGGAGGGATCGAATTGGAATGAATAAGGGTCGGCGGAAAATAGATTGAAAAACAAGCCCCTTTTGCCGTTGAGCCTCCGCGCCGCTGTGCGGGCTGGCTTTGGCTTTCGTCCGGATCCTCTCGCGCGCGTGCGGCGTGCGTGTGTGTGTGCGTGTGTGTGTTTGTCGCTACCATCCTCATCGACTCAAGTGATTTCGGGCACGAGCAGGGCAGGCAGTGTGCGCGTGTTGAATATTTCATACGGAACGTTTGCGCGGCGGACCGGCCGGGCTGTGCGTCGCGCGACAGTAACTTAGTGAAAAGGTGAGCGCGCGTGCAGTGTGTAGTGCAGTTTGGTGCTCGCCGACACCTTGGCGCGCGGACCCACAGCGGGCCAGAAGACCGGCGCAGTCGACCTAAACTCTAGACGTGTTTTGAGCTCCAGAGTCTCTAAATGGGACTCGGAAGTGGATTCGTCGTTCGGAGATCAATCCATTGGTGGGTTCACACGTTCGGTTTGAGTCCCATAAAGCGGCTCGGGCTCCTGCACCGGTCTTCTGGCCCAGTTTGCGCCGGTGGAAAAAATTGTTTTCTCCATCTCAAACCGCCAAGAGGGAGGGGGAAATGGGGTGGGGGGGGGGGGAATCACACGCCACACGCGTGGTACGCGCTTCGTATATCCGCGTGAGCCGAAGAGGAGCGAAGTGAGGTAGGTGGTGTGCCCGCACCCCGGCAGTTTTTATTCTTTTTATGTCTTCCATTTTTTTAAAATATTTTTTTTTTGTCTTTGGCTGGTTAAGTGCCAGGGCTTGGCCATGTATTTGATTATCGAGCGGCGAGCGGCGAAAATGATGGCAAGGATAGGAGTGGATGAGGAAGGCTGTTCCACGAGGTGCGGGGCGCGGGGCGCGGGGCGCGTCGCAGCGGCGCCTGCCTGGTGCTGAACGCAGGACCGCCGGCCCCGCCGCGCAGCCAGGCCGAGCCGTGCCCACTGTGCGACGTGTGTGCGCGAAATTTCCTGCAGAGACACTTTGGTGACAGGTTGATGCCCGCCTCATTCCGACTGCGGTGAGGCCGCCCCGCCCCGCCCCACCCCGCCCCACCCCACCCCCGCCTCGTCTCCTCCCACAGTACTCTCCAGGCCCGCGGGGCGGCGCTGTGTATGCAGCGTACTTGTCAGTCGGATCTTATTCTGGCGGCACGCGCGCGTCGTATGCCGTGCCGCTTTTCCCGCCATGAATTGCACCCCGCCCCACCCCGCCCCGCCCCACCCCGCCCCGCCCCGCCCCACCCCGCCCCGCCCCGCCCCGTCCCGCCCCGCCACGAAGCAGCGGCCTGTGCCAAAGCGCGGGTCGCCGTGTTGCGGCGGGCGGCACCGCGGACCTGCAGCAGCAGCCAGGCGACGACGCGCTCAAGTAAGCAGAGAAGGGTCTCGCGGTGGAGGAGCGGAGAACGCGGCTTGCTTTATTTATACTCCCGTTTTCTCAGTCCATTTCCGGCGAGGTGAGGCGTGGCGGGGCGCGCGGGGGCGGCGGCGTGGGCGCGCGGGCAACGGGTCTCGTTATCATCTTTGGCCGGCCGCGAGACAGGAACCGTGCCAAAGTACTTCTCGTCGAGGACCGCGCGACGTACGTGCACCGCGCGTCGCAGCAGCGTGCCACCGCTCGTGTGCGTGTGTGTGTGTGTACTTTATATGTAATTTGTGTGCGTGTGTGCTGGGTGTACGCACGCCGTCCGCATCGGGAAGCGTTCGTTTTCGCTCGTTTTTACCGGGTCATTTATTCTTCCCCCTCCCCCCTTCGATCATCGTTTTTCGTTTTTTACTGGTTCCAACTCCAGCCAGCCAGGCCTCCCAGAGAGATAGCGAGATGGCTAATCGTCGGCGCGGGGCGGCGCGGCCCTTGCTCAGTTTGATTAGCGACCTGTTTGGCCACCGATTTGTGTGTGTGTGTTTGTGTGTATGTGTATAGGCGTGTGTGTATGTGTATATGTGTGTGGCGGCGCGCGCGGGGTAATTGGAGAGGGTTCACGTCATGGCCAGGTGTGTGTGTGTGAGTGTGTACGTACGTTTATGTGCGCGTGTTAGTGTGTGTGTGTGTTCCTCGCGATTCCAGGCTCTTCCTGGCGATGGATGGCGACTGGCGGGCGCTGTTTCACGCGGCCGCCGCGCAATAAAAGTAGAGAGGGCGGCGCCGGAGCACGTGCAGGCACGCGGACGGACGGACGGCCGCTTGGAGTACCGTCACAGTCACAGGTCGTAAGCGCGCGTCGAGTGGAATGGATGTTTCATTTAAACGTTGGCGCGGATCTGAGTGGCTGCCGCCAGAACCGACGGGACAGTGACTGGGAGGCGCAACGGCGTTGCAGAACTGGCAGTGCGCAGTACGAGTACGCAGTGCGTCCGGCTTGTGTGAAGTGGTTTACGGAGATGTTCCCGTATTTTCCTGCCGGCAAGTGTCATGTCGGTGCCGTTGTCGGGATGGCCGTGCATTGCGGGAGCGGCCTATGGAGCCCCGGCCGTGCGTGCGGTGAGGCGGGCTGTCGCTTACAGCAGCCACCTCTCCATTCGGAATGGGCACGGGGCGGGGCGCGGCGGGGCGGGGCGGGGCGCTGCTCTTGACTTGACCCCGCGCGGGAGGTGGTCGAAATCCCGGACGCGTTTTGAGCTAAATGGAATTCGAACTGAGAGTGTGACCGCGCCAATGGATGGCTCTCCGAACGAGGAACCTAATGGTGCGGGCACACGTTCGGTTCGAGTCCCATTCGGCGACACAGGACCTCAAAACGCGTGCAGAGTTTTGGCCGCATCCACCTGTCTTCTGGCGCCGGAACATCGGGGGAGCTGCAGCTGCACTGATGCAACAGGCCGGTTCCATTTCGTCTCGCAAATGCGAACCATCAGGTTGCATTCGACACCATAATAACAGCCAACGTGGTGGTCGGCAACGGTCCAGTCAAACAGTGTTTCGCCCCAGTGAAAAAAAAAAAAAAACATCAAAGGATAAACATCACATAAAAACAAATCGACTGATATCACTCGTTTGTCTAAATTGTTTCGAAAACGGCGCTCTGGTCGGGAGTCGAACCCGAGTCGAACCTGTGCGTGAGTGACGAGATTGGTCTCTCTCGTCCGCTGTGTAACTATGTGAGCCGATCCCCGAGCAAGCCTCGTTCACGCTCCCGACTTTCAGTCCCGTTTACCCCAAATTTGGCGTGAAAATGGTGCAACGCTAGAAGCCGGCTCTCTCTCCTCTGGGTCAAGGTGGTCGAGCCGCCGCGCTTCGGGAAGCGTTCGGGCATTGTAATCGATTCATGGCGATGTGGAGTGGAGGGGGAAAGGGGGGCGTATCTGATAGCAATAAATCTGACAGTTGCGTGGGAACGCATCAAGTCTCGCCGCTAGAAGCCCCGGCCGCCGTCGTGTGCCCCGCTGTGTCTGCCCTGCCCGTCATCATCCGCTTTGCATAACGCGTCCCACGGAAAAGCCATATAACAACGACTCCTGGAACAGGTGGCGCGGCGCGCTAGGTGAGCGCTAGCCGAATTGATTTTACTTTGGTTGTTTCCACCGCGCGATTCCCCGGTGGCCCGGACGGTAGGTTGTCGGCGTATCAGTACCGATCGGGCATCGCGCATCGCACAGTGGGCAAGAAGACCGGTGGATGCGGTCACAATCCCGGACGCGTTTTGAGCTCCAGAGTCGCTGAATGGGACTCAAACCGAACGTCGAGTCCTAGCCTATTTAGCGACTCTGGAGCTCAAAACGCGTCTCCAGATTTTTGCCGCCTGCCCACTGTGCATCGCCTCGCCGCGGGATGATGCATCCACCAATTGACGGTCGTTACGGCGGGTGAGGGCGAGCCGGGGCAGCCTGTGATTGGCCGTCCTAATTACGCCCCAAATGCCGAGTCATTACGGTTTAAATATGCGGCGCATGTCACAGAGTCGGTTTGATGTCCAGCCGGACGCGCTGCGTCCTTATCATAGGCCATTTGCTCTGTCCACCCGAAATTGTCCTTTTTTTTTTTTTTTTTTTTTTTTTTTGGTTTGGTGGTTGTTTTTGTTCCCGTTTTGGCAAACACACGACAACGACGCACTGGGCCACTGCGGCAGTGCGTGTGCCGGGGTTAAAATATTTATTCCCGGAGAAGCCGCTCGGCCGTGGCGATGGTGCTGCCGCGCGGCCAACTGGAAAAAAATAAATTTAAAAAATTTCAACGCTAGCGCATTGCATGGTGCACCAGTCTTGTCTAACATAGGATAATATGTAATGTTTCGAAATGTTCAAGTTGTGAAGCTGGTCCGGCGGTTCTTCGAGCCGCTTTGTACCAGTCCGAGCGGTCCTCAGCGACCGCGCTTCTGCCTTTTCGAATGTTTTTCTTTTTCTTCTTGGAGGCAGTCCCTTTAAATTAGGCACAACACGGACGTGGGCCCGGCCCACTGGGCCGCAGGAGGAATGCCTGCCGTTGTAATCGCGGCCAGGAAGTGCACGAAGGCGGCGGCGCTGGCCGCACGCGAGAGCCGCGGCAGACACGTGAGCATCGCGAGGGGCTCCTCTGCCGCTATCAGGGCCCTCTGCCTGTCTCCCTCGCACTCGTGGGGCGCCCTGCAGGATGCCGCAGCACAGTGGGTCAGAAGGCCGTTGAGGAGGCCAAAATTCTAGACGCGTTTTGAGCTCCCAGAGTAGCTAAATGGGACTCGAATCGAACGTCTGACCCCACCAACGGATTGCTCTCTGAACGAGGAATCCATTGATGGGGTCACACGCTCGATTCGAGTCAAGCGACTGTGGAGCTGAAAACGCGTCCGGGATTTTGACCATGGGTCTTCTAGCCTGCGCTGGGGTGCGAGAGAGACGGAGCGCCCCGAATCGCCGCCCTGCTGCCCTGCAGGTCACACTAACTTATTAACGAGACCGCACACCGCAGCGATAAAACTCCGGAGCGGAACCCTCAAGTCACACCGCACCGAAAATCTTGCTGTTTGGCCTAGCTTATCGCTGTGCTGGGCCTACCGCCTACCCTGCCGCGCGCGTGCCGCGTGTCCATGTGGCGTGACTGGGCGCCGTGCTGGCGGCGGTGTCGCAGAGGGGGTAGGCCGCCGCCGCGTCGCGTCGATGTCCGGGCGTCCGTTCGTCACCGCGCGAGCCGTTCGCCGGGCCGCCTCGATGGCAGCGCGCCAACAGGCAGCTAGCCTTGCAGCTAAATATCCAGCGCCCCGGCCAAGTAGATGATCCAGCACCGCTCGGGCTGCGCGGGGGCGAAGCGCGTTGCGAAGCCTGGTGAAGCCACGGCGGAGCGAACCAGCGGACGCCCTCTTGTCCTCCATCATGCGCCGCCCCCGCGCCGCCCCCGCGCCGCCCCCGCGCCGCCCCCGCGCCGCCCCCGCGCCGCCCCCGCTCTGCCTCCACCGTTCCCGTGGACTCACTTATTGCTAAGTGCCCCCACCCCCCTTCCCCGCCCACTGTCCACGTGACAGTCACGAATGGGTCGCCTTTATCAACAACACCCGCCTGGTGCGCCTCGGTTCAATTTCCCAGGCCGGAAAGGGAAGCACGCCGACGACGCGGCACGTGGCCGTCGAGGGAAGTCCCAGGGCGTGGATGGCGAGGCCGAGATTCGCCGCGCGGCACTGCGGGGACTTGAGGGAGTTTAGGGACTTGGGGGAGGCGGCGGGGCGCTGCCTTGCCGGGAGACCGCCGCGTCCTATTTGTCCCTTCATGGCGTCCCCGCCTCCGCCCTCCATGCTGGAGCCTCTGGGGCCTCCACGCGCAGCGCCACGCATCTTTACGCGCGCAATAAACGGCCCCGGGAGGGGCAGGGGACCGTTGTTGGTTTTAGCAGTGCCAGGGTGTCCCCCACCCCGACCGTTTGTTGCTGGTGCTGTTGTTGCGATTACCTATCCGTTCTCGCTGAGATCTTATGACAAGGGCCACTTTACCTTACCTGTTAATCAACAAAAATGTGACGTCATTTACACCACTGTGTGAATTTTGTCACGTTCGTTTGGTATGATGTCATATTTATTTGAATGTTGATCCACTTTCGAACGAATTTGACGCAGTGTTCAAGCGAACGTGACAAAATTCGCATTCTAACGAATATGACGTCACATTCGTTAAGTGACGGTGTTACCTGAAACAAGACCGAGCACTGTGCAGACGACCGGCGCAGAATGGACGCAGTGGTCTCTCAAAGGCAGCCATTTTCACGACTTTCAGTTTGTATAATAATAAATTGAACCTTAAGCTTGAACTCAGCGGAGTATTCGACTCTTTTCGAAGCTGTTTCCCTTTTCCCTGTGTTCTGATTTTTACTCGCGCGCCGCGTTAGTGTCCCCCCATTGACATGTCGGCCCGCCACTCGATATCTGGTCCCCGTCACACTCACTGACACCGTCAGTGACACACCTCATCACCGGAACACTACAGGCCATCAGCCAATCAACGACTGCCGATCGCGTCGCGCCACCATATTGCCGCACAGTGGGTCAGAAGACCGTTCAGGCGGACAAAATTCTAGACGCGTTTTGAACTCCAGAGTCGCTTAATGGGACTCAAATCTAACGTGTGACCCCACCAATGGATTGCTCTTCGAACGAGGAATCCATTGGTGGGTTCACACGTTCGATTCGAGTCCGATTGAGCGACCCTGCACCTCAAAAAATTGCGTCTTTAATTTTGGCCGCCTCAACGCTCTTCTAAACCACTGTGTGCCGTGGCTGTGCTCCGAGGCGCGCGAAACAAAAAAAAACCGCAAACAAAAATGGAGTGGCGCGGCACGCGCGCGCGGTGTCTGTAGGCGTAAGGGCCCTGAAGGATAAAGTTTGCGATGATTGATTTAAAGGCGGGCAGTGGTGTAATGGAGCGAACATGCCGAGGAAGAGCAAAAAAATAATTTGAGAGGAGCCTCGTCCGCGACGAGAGCGGTCCTGTCAAACACGCGGCAGGTATACTGTGTTGGGCCCGGTCAACGGTGGTGAATGATTCAAAAGTCGCCTGAAACAATGCTTGAAAACGAAAGGAAAATACACAACCCTGACGGTGGAAGCTTGGCAGATCCAAATTCTTGCGATTGTGTCCCGCTGCACTAAGGAAAAAAAAACAGTTCTAATTTTTTCTGTACGCAAGATTCTACGAGGGAAGAGACATCGCAAGATTCCTAGCGATTTCACTGGGTGTTACATCCGTATTTTTTTTTTTTTTTTTTTTTCAAGATTTTGTCGTTTTTGGACGAGCTTTCGTCTGGTTTCAAGGAATTTCGCCGGATATGCGATTTCGAGAGGGTTCGCTGACTTTTCCTCCTCTGTTGGACCGACCGCCGTGGAGCGGGCAGCCAGGCCGCAATCATTGCGACGAGGACCACCTTGATCCGGAGGGACCGGGCGGGCTGCTGTAAAAGGGGAGGGGGCGTTGTCTTTGATCTCCGCTAAGGAATACGTTCCGGAGTCCGTGCTTCCTGCCCGGCTCTCCGAAATCCGCACAATGATGAAGGACACGCAAAAGACTTTGGCCGCGCGGCCCCCGGTCCCAGGGCCTCAGCGACGACGTCGCACAGTAGACCAGAAGACCGTCACAGGCGACCGAAACTCAAGAACGCGTCTAGAGGTTTGGCCGTCTGCGCACGTCTTCTGGCCCACTGTGCGTCGGCGACTCAACCTCAAGACGACCAGGACGGCGGACTTCTTGATGATGATCCACTCTGTATCATCCGCGGCGGCGGCCTGGCGCTCGCCCAAATGGACCAATTACGAGCAGCAGGAGAAAAAGAGCGTCGCTGTGTTGGCACCGCCGGCGAGAGGAGGAGTGGGGGGGGGGGAGGAGAAAGAGAAGGGGCGCCGTGATTTGTCAGCCACCAGTCGGTGATACTCGATACGATAACTGACGTGACGGGGCCGAGATGTTGTGAAAACAGACCGTTATTCAGACGCGCCTCCACCACCGCTACACAGTGGGTCAAAAAACCGTTGATGAGGCGGACAAAATTCTAGACGCGTTTTGAGCTGCAGAGTCGCTAAATGGGACTCGAATCGAACGTGTGACCCTACCAATGGATTGCTCTCCAAAAGAGGAATCCATTGGTGGGGTCGCACGTTCGATTCGAGTCCCATTTAGCGACTCGGGAGCTCAAAACGTGCGATTTTCAGCCAAGTGACGACGGCGGCGGTCGTGTGCAAGTAGGCCAAATTTTTTGGCAAGGTGCGCGCGCACTTGCATGTAGGGCCCTCGATGACGACGGGAACGTCCGGGGCGTAAAGCGCGCGCACGTTGCGGGGGCGGCGGGGGCGGCGGGGCTCGATGCTTGGGGGCGGCGCTCGCTCGGAGGCGGCGCGCACGTCCCGAGGGGGACGCCTCTCAGCCCCGTTTGGAAATATCTCGCGGGTCGAAGAGGAAAGTACAGCGTCGCGGGGCTGCGCTCCGCCCCCACGGTGGACCAGAAGACCAGCGCAAGGAGGCCAAAACTCTGGACGCGTTTTGAGCTCCAGAGTCGCTAAGCAGGATCCGAACCTACCACCGTGTGACCGCACTGATGAGTTCTTCGTTCGATGAGCAATCGGCGTTACACGTTTGGTTCGAGTCCCATTTAGCGACTGTGGAGCTCAAAACCCGTCCTGGATGTCGACCGCCTCCATCGGCCTTCTAGCCCACTGTGCGCTTGGGGCAGGGGGGGGGGGGGCTCGGGGGCGCCGTCACCGTCGCGGACGCCCCCGCAGCGCGGCCAGAAGGGAACACTTTGGGGCCTCGCGACGCGCACCCTCCTCGCCCCAGCTACACCACGCCAACGCAGCGGGCCCCACTGGCCGCCTGGCTTAGGCCACCTGTTGCGCTGGCCGTGCGTTTTGGGCGCCCTTCCCTTGGGTCCTAGGGCTACGACTCGACGGGCCGAGCCCTCAGGGCCCTCAGCGCTGTGGGCACAGGGAGGCCGCCCCAATGGACGGGCCCTCGGCCTCGCGCGCCGAACGGTCCACCGCTCAAACAATGCCGATCTGGCCGGCCCCGCTGCTGAGTCGGCGGAAATAATACACCGCCTTGGCGTGGCCAGATAAGCTACTGCGGGTTTTGAGCTCCAGAGGCGCTAAATAGGACTCGAACTGAACTCGCGACCCTACCAATGGATTGCTCTCTGAACGAGGACTCCATTGGTGGAGGGCACACGTTCGGTTCGAGGCCCATTTAACGACCTGGAGCTCGAAACGCGTTCACAGTTTCCGCCGCCTGCGTCGGTCTTCCGGCCCTCTGTGCCGCGAGGCCGAGGTCTTTGAAGGGGCAGGGCTTCCCCCGCGGCTGTAGGTTTGAGATGAATGGCGACTGCCATGCTTTATTTTTCGGTCCAGTCCCTCCCCCGCGGCTCCATGGCGCGCACCATAAGGCGTCGCGTCCGCGGCCCATACGTCAAGTCGCGAGACGGTCCTGCGCCGTCTCCCCGGGGACTTGCTTATTTTCGCTATCTGCCACCAGGCTGCCACCGACCGACCGTGCCCTGACAGATGATGATTCGCAAGCCTGCCCCCAAGGGCTGGCCTGGCCTAGTTTCGGCCGTGCACTTGTACACAGGCCAGCACGTGGCCTTGCCCGAAAGTATGCAATGCTGCGGTAAACAGGGCGAGGAATAGTGTTGAATCATTGTGATTCTCGAGAAGGCTGCACTTCGTTGAAAAGCCTGCACAAACCGGCGGAAATGATTTGTGGAAACCCATTCATGTCGAATCAGCTGCTTTGCCAACTCAAGGCTGGGTTCTCTGTGGGGGAAAATTTGTCCTGCCAGCCGCGAGACTGGGGCACTAGGCCAGGCACACAGAGCCTTTCATTGCCATCGTCTCACCCTCCCTCCCGCCGCCAGCCCCGTGGTCGCCACCCCTGCCAGGCCCCCTATCTCCACCTCACTAGACCGGACAGCCCTGAGCCGCCGCCCGAGGCGTCCAGGCCTCCGACTGGATAGCTCAAAACGCGTCTTGAGTTTCGGCCGCCTGCGCCGGTCTTCTGGCTTACTGTTCGGCCGTCACCAGACCGCGGTCTGCGGTGTCACATTGTCCCGCCGCCACGCGACGGCGCGTGGAGAACGCGGACTAGCGAACCGGTGTGCCCACCAGACGCTGCGAGCAAACACGGCGTACGGACCGTGCAGACCACCCACACACATGTACACAGTTTACTTTGGAGTCAGCAGAACTTGGAGACTGGTTGCTCCCCGCCCCGCCGCTATCGCAGCCCACCGACTGTGGCCGGGCGTGGCACAGTAGGCCAGAAGACCGAAATTCTGGTCGAGCTTTGAGCTCCAGAGTCGCTAAATGGGACTCGAATCACGTGTGACCCCACCAATGGATTCCTCGTTCGGAGAGCAGTCCATTGGTGGGGTCACACGTTCGATTCGAGTCCCATTTAGTAACTCTGGAGCTCAAAGCTCAACCAGAATTTCGGCCGCCTTAACGGTCTTCTGACCGTGGTGCGTGGTGGTGGCCGTTCAAGTTTTAAGTACAGGCAAATCTAGGAGCCAGCGGCGCTGTGGGGCGACAGGAGCGCGCTCTCACCAGGCCGCGCCAAGCACTAATTGGATGGGGCTCTTGTTGCAGGTACCGGCCTGGACTTCCATGAACCGGCAGATGCAGACAACAAGAACAAAGGAAGAGGACGACGAAAAAAGTGTCGTGAAAAGATCTCTCTTTTAATTGGCCCGACACCGACTGTATTGAGGACTCGATAGAAATTTCCTCCTACCATCTTCCGTGAAAAGAGGTAAAATGAAACCCCAGTGCCATGAGTCGATAACTAGCGTCCTGCTGCTGCGACCACGCGGTATCCTGCTGTGTCCTCGTTGGGAGAGCAATCCATTGGTTGGGTCACATGTTCGGTTCGAGTCCCATTCAGCGACTCAGAAGCTCAAAACGCGTCTAGAATTTATGGCCGCCTGCGCCGGGTTTTCGGTCCACTGTGCGAGGCCTCACTTGCGCCGGTTAAAACTTACTCCCACAGACTGTTGATTGCAGGTCCTCCTGTTTTGTTTTTTTTGACAGTGTCGTGCACGCTCGCCTACCGCCTCATCCTTGAAAGCCGCGAGCGGCGGCTATTTGTATACCCATATTACGAGGGGCACTTGCCGGCTGGCTGCGAGCTGCGAGACGTACACAGAGAGGTGTTTGATGGTCAGGACGGGGGGTGGGCTGCTGCTGGGCAGCGCGTGGCGCCAAGGCCAGGGCCACGACGGTCACGGCCGCCGCCGGCCGCCGCGGTCACGGCCGGGGGCTGCACACGCGAGGGCTGTTCCAGTGGCTGCTGCTGGAGTCGCTCTCTGGAGTCGCCGAGGGGCTGTACGCCGCGCTGGAAGGGCGCGCGGCCCACTGTCCACATATGATCGCCGCGCCGTTTCCCCCCTTTTTATGTCCGGCGGTTAAAAAGCTTGGCGATTTCTTCGGGGCGGTCTCGCTCCCTCTGCTCGCCGAGCAGTCGCACCCCACCCCGCCCCACCACGCCCCACCACGCCCTACGCCGCCGCGGCGCGCCCCCGCCACCCTCGTCTGGACAGTTTTATTGGGTTTCCTAGTCCGTCCGGAATGGACTCCGGCGCCTTGTCAAATCGCCGTCCTCATAGAAGTCATCGTCGGCGCGCGGGAGGGAGGGTGGGGGAAGAAGGTCGGCGTTAATTAGGATAAAAGGAGGAAAAAAACGGGATAATGCGAAGGAGGCTTTGAGCGGCCTGTGACGGACGCACAATGACCGCGCCGCGGGTCATTAACGTTAAAACTAACATGGGCGCACAGTGGGCCAGACTCCAGAGTCGCAAGATGGAACTCGAACCAAACGTGTGAACCCACCAATGGATTGATCTCCAAACGAGGAATCCATCGGTGAGATCCCTCGTTCTGGTTAGAGTTCCATTTAGCGACTCTGGAGCGCAAAGCGCCTTTAGAGTGTTGGCCGCCTGCGCCGGTCTTTTCGCCCACTGTGGGGCGGGGCGGGGTGGGATGAGGTAGGATTTGGCCCAAAGACGAGCTAACGGGAAGGAAAGGGCTTTTACTCAACGCTAGGTGTTTTAAGTCAAAGGATTATCTAAGTATACAAGTCCAAGTATGTTAGTGAATTCGTTTCTTGACGCGTCGGTGGCGTCTTTTCAGGAATGTTTCATCTGATGGCGGCCCTTGTGTGTGTATGTGGAGGGGAGGGGAGAATGGCGTTTGAGATTCATCCACCGCTGTAAGGAGTAATTTTTTCCAGCCCCGAGGCAGGGCTGGGGCGGCCCTGGAGGCGGTCGGCTGTCTGGAATGGCCCCATCACCGTCCCCCGGGGCCCGGCCCGCCCCCAGGCCCGCCCCCAGGACCGCTCAGCCCTCAGCCCCCGGCCAGGCGGCCCAAAAGGCGCGCAAACAGACGCACTGCTTGCCGTGCTTGCCGACGGCCCCACAGCGTGCGGGAGTGTGCTGGCTGCTGTGTAAAACACGATATGAATTTTGCTGGCGGGGCGGAGCGGGGGGGGGGGGGGTTGAGAGGAGCCGTCTGCCCGGAATTCCCTGCCGTCTAGTACGCTGTGCTGCGCATAACTGCATGCTCTGCCGTGCCGCGCCGCCCTGCTCGACGGGGTGCTTCTGCGCGGCGGACATGAGAACCGGTCGACGCGGGCCGAATCCCGGACGGGTTTTGAGCTACAGGGTCGCTAAACGAGACTCGAGCCGAACATGTGACCCCTGCAATGGGTTGCTCTCCGGACGAGGAATCCATTGGTGGGGTCACACGTTTGGTTCCTGTTTGGCGACTCTGGAGCTCAAAATGCGTACAGAGTTTTGGCCGGCTGCGCTGGTCTCCTGGCCCACTGTGCCTCGACACACGCCGGGGTCGCAAGGCTTGCTCGGTGCGCGTGTGGGGACTTGGCTCGGGGCTTTGCTGTGCCGCCCCGGCTCGCGGGGGTTCGGGGTTTCAACCTGCGCGGCGCGGCGCGGCCAGTCAACCCGTCGCCGTTGAACCGGGACCGGCGCGCGTGTCCCTCCCCACGCACCCGCTGACGTGCTCGCCGAGTAAAAAGGAGAATCCCCTTTTGTGTGCCGTGGCAGCCTCAGCGTCGGTGGCAGCTTCACGCCCCCTACATTTCCATCCCGCCCGTGCGTGTTATTTCTGACACCGCTGCCGCCTCGCTCCGGAGGGACTGCTCGTGTTGTCTCGCTGGCCCCCAAGCAGCAGCCCCTCGCGGGGGCCGCGGCCGTACCCACGCCGCCTCTGCGACATCCATCCCGGCGAAAGCCTTTTCACGAATCGAAATATTGCGGCTGCTTCGCTGGCTGACGACGACAGCGAGGCCGGTGCACAGTGGGCCAGAAAACCGGCCTCGCGGGTACCACGGACTCCATGCGCTGCAAACCGCGGTACAGCGGCGCATCCAACAAAAGAACTTAGGGGGAAAAAAAGAAGAAAAAATGGGGGCCCTTCTCCCACCTCCCCACACAGTAGGGAGGACCGCCTGCAACTTCGGTGGATCGGGGGAACCGGTGCATTCCAGGCGGCGACCCCAGGGGTTCTCATCTGATGTGGGCCGGGTGAAGGGCGGGGGTTGAGAGCCTTTGGTTTTCGCGGGGTGGTCAGTGGTACCCACAGTGGTACCCCCGCTGTCCGGCGCTCTCTACCGAACATGCAGTGTGAAGGGCCAGCTTCAAAGGACTTATCAACTCCAAACCGACGAATCAGAATGGACCCACTCGCGACCAATTGCGAGTGGCTGGAACGACCGGGGATCGAACCAGTGCCGAGGCCAATCCGCCGAAGCGGACTGCTTTTTAGACACCCAAGCATAGTGGACGACAAATGATCCAGACCACTACGCTATCACGACTGCACGTCTGCCGAGTGTCGGACGACGGGTTTGAGTCGTATTGGGATCAGGGAGGCAGTCGTAAAATGTATTGAATTGTTGGGATTCGATCCCCGGACCTTACTGCTTAAGTCCGACGCCTTAGCGATCTCAGCCACCACGGCTCATGGTAGATGCGGCGTCAGCCGGGCTCTAGACGCGGCAGGGATGGAGCCGCAGTGAGCGGGTCATTCGAAAAATGTTGAGAAAAAGTGGAACTCGATCCGTCGACCCCGGTACCGGGAACCGACACCTATACCACCTGTACCACCTGGTACCGCGGTACTTTACTTTACTTTCCTGCCCATGCCTGGTTGGCAATAAAAAACTACTTTCGCAACTATTTTTTAAATTAGCGGAACACCACGCAATGCATGAGCATTGGAATTTTTTTTTTTTTTTTTTTTTTTAAAGAGGGGATTCCTCTTTTTCATTGCAATGTGAATGGCCCGGCGCGAGACAGCGGGGACGGGCAAGAGGGATGCGAGGTGCATGTTGCAGGCAGCCAGGCCGCGCCGCCAGCCAGCCGTCACTCCACTGTTGGGCTCTTCTTTTTGTGCCCGGCGCCCACTAACCTCCTTTGGCGCCAGACACGTCCGCCCTTCGCCGAGGGCGGCGGCCAGACCGGCGCACAGTGGACCAGAAGACTGGTCGTGGCGGTCGAAATCCCGGACGCGTTTTGAGCTCCTGACTCGCTTAACGGTACTCGAACACCAATAGATTCCTCGTTTGGAGAGCTATCCACTGGTGTGGTCACACGTTCGGTTCGAGTCCCATTTAGCGACACTGAAGCTCAAAACGCGTCCAGAATTTTGGCCACCCGTGCCTGTCTTCTGGCCCACTGTGCGGCGGTACGTGGCGCAGTACGTCCGCAAGAAGCATCACCACTCAATTTCGGTGGTGGCTTGTACCGCCCGGCCGGGCCCGGGCGTCGTGATCAGTCTCCAGAACAAAACAATGGGAGGGACTGAGATGATTTGATTTTTTTCTGCCCGCCTGCGGCGCGCCGAGATTTGATTCCCAGACTTGCTCTGTCTGCCATGGAAGCGGCTGGCAGCCGCCCCCAGGGCGTGAAGGGGGTGAGTAGGGCGCCGCGACAAACTTGCCGCCGCACAGTGGGGCAGAAGACGGCCAGGCGGCCAAAACTCTAGGCGCGTTTCGAGCTCCAGAGTCGCTAAATGGGACTCGAATCCAACGTGTGACCCTACGAATGGAATCCTCGTTTGGAGAGCAATCCATTATTGGTTGGGTCACACGCCTGCGCGGTCTTCTGGCCCAATGTGCGCCCCGTTATTCAAGTCGCGACCAACTTGCACACTCGGAACGAGAACTATCTGGAAAACTGCTCCATGGCGGTAACTGGGTGAGCGAGAAGCCGCTCCGTGGCGACCAACTGTTGCATTGACCCAGTTTTTTTTTTTTTTTTTTTTTTTTTTTTTGCCATCCCCGTCGCTGCAAATGGGACGCTGTCCAGGACAAGTCGTCTTCATCTTGGTCCAGGAGGACTGCGCTCTTTTTAAACTCATCCTTCTTCAGCGTGGTGTGCCGGAGGGTGTGGAGGTGTGGTAGTGTGTGCCAAAGACGGGCGGCGAGAGTTGGGGATGAAGGAGCCTTAGGAGGCGTTTGTGTGTTTGGGTCTTTTCTTCGTGTGCGTGCGTGTAAGTGAAAGAGAGAGAGAGAGAGAGAGTGGTTGGGGTGGGGGAGATGGACTTGATGGTAAGGTAAACATTGCCTCCGTGGTGCTTCCAGCCAACAGACCCTGCCCGTTTGCAAGGCTCGGTCCAGCCAGCTGCACAGACGGCACCGTTTTCGTGGCCAACGGTTCCTCTTCTGTACTTTCCCAAAGATACACATTTTTTTTTCTGTCCTCCGTCCGAAAATAGCCCCGGAGCCAAAGCCGCCCGAGTTGGCGATGTGTAACCGGAGCAGATGCTGGACCGGACCGCCCGCTGCACTCTGGGGCCTCGTAGGGCGGGGGCAGCGAGGCGGGGCCGGTTGGGGCGCCCAGTCTCCAATCCGACTCCAATCTGCGGAAGAATAACTTTGGAAGCCAAGTCAAACATGGCCTGCGTCCGAACGAGGAATCCATTGGTCGGGCCACACGTTTGGTCCGAGTCATTTTTTTAGCCACTCTGGAGCTCAAAACGCGTGTAGAGTTTTGGCCACCCACACCGGTCTTCTGTCCCACTGTGGATGGCCGCGGATCAGACGGGTCGATACGCATTGACATTGGCGCGAGGTCGTCCACGATATTCACGTACATCGCGCTATTTTCTATGGCGAGCCCATAACCCCTCGACCTGGCCGCCCTCCGCCGGCGGACTCAGCAACATTTTTTTTTTTTTTCGATAAGTCTGCACACTTTTGCCTTTCGCGCCTGCTGTGACGATGTAGCATTCTCTCTCTCTTTTCACGCGTCGCTTCGCCGCTTCGCGAGACAAAGACCGCCGCGATGATGAACTGACGAACGGCTTGAATAATGAGCGATGAGGGTGGCTGCCGGCCCCGGCCGTGAAGCCTGCCAAAGTCGCCGGCAAGTTGGTGGGCGTCACGGGGCGGCGGATTGGCGGCATCGGCGGCCGGCGTTCCTCGGATAAGTGACAAAGTCCTCTTTGGAAGCGCTTTTGATAAAGGGATTCGGATGCGACTGGAACGCGACCTTTTACTCTCTGAGGACTCGGCGGGGCGGACCGGAGTGTGGTACAGTGGGCCAGAAGACCGGCGCAGCCGGCCGAAAGTCAAGACGCGCTTTAAGCTTCAGGTCCGCTTTAAAGGACTCGAACCGAACGTGTGACCCCACCAACGGATTCCTCGCTCGGAGGGCCGTCCATCGGTGGGGTCACACGTTCGGTTCGAGTCCCACTTAGTGACTCAGGAGCTCAAAACGCGTCTTGAGTTTTGCCCGTTTCCACCGGTCTTCTGGCCCACTATGCGGGGCGCCCAGGCGAGGCGCAAACTTTGGCCAGGGGGGCGGTGCATAAGCACTCCGTTTAAGTTAAGCGCCGCCCGGCCGGAGATCAGAATTTAATTATATTCGGACGGGCCGCGCCTTCCCATCGCCGCGTCAGGATTTCATTTCATTCCATCCCGCGGTAGGGGATGTGCCCCGAGATGACGTCAGACCACCAAGGCGAGCGGAAAAAAGGTTTCCTTTTTTTGGGGTCGGCATTGGACACAGCGTCGTTTCTGGTGAGGTGTACAGAGTTGTAACCAGAGCTGCCGAAGGGCCGCTGTGGCTGGCGGTGATTCCCACGACGCGGCGGCCGCACAGTGGGCCAGAAAACCAGCGCAGGCGGCCGAAACTCTAGACGCGGTTAGAGCTCCAAAGTCGCTTAACAGGACTCGGACCGAACGTGTGACCCCACTAATGAATTCCTCGTTTGGAGAGCAATCTATTAGCGGGGTCATACGCTCGGTTCGAGTCCTCTACAGCGACTCAGGAGCTCGAAACCCGTCCGGGACTCTGACCGCCTCCACCGGTCCTCTGGCCCACTGTGCGGCGTACCTGTTGACGCCACGACCAGAGCAACAGAGCAGCGCGCCGATAATGAATCTCCTTACTCACTCGCACCGTCTGTCGGGGGAGGGGGGGGGAATCGCTGCCATTTGCCAAAAATTTTTGTCCCGGGCATGGAAATACGGGCGGAAAAGGAGCGGGAAAATGGGGCGAGAAAAAAAAATAATAAGGGAAGAAATATGAGGTGGCTGTCGGGGTCCTTTTAATTCCTTGGCCGGGATGAGAGAGCTCGGCGCCCTTACCGTTTCGTTTTCGATTGTCTCCTAACGAGACGAGCGCTGAGCGCCGAGTGCACTCATTTCTGTCTGCCGTGTACCCGTCCGAGTCCAGCCGGCCTCCAGGTACAGAGCGCCTGCGAACCGCGGCATAGGCAGCCCTCTGGACACGGCTGCGCCGGCTGCGAGCGCGCGGCCTACCTCTCAGGCGCCTGGTCCGACCTGGCGGTCAAAGTCCCGGACGCGGTTTGAGCTCTGGAGCTGGTGGAAACGGGTACAGAGTTCTGGCCGCCTCCACCCCCGGTCTTCTGGCCCACTATGCGCGTCCGTTGGGCGGCACGCCAGGGCGTTGTGTGTGTGTTTGTTGACGTCCGAGGCTCCGCGGGGCCCGCAAACACTCTTTGACGCGAGAATGCGCGGCGCGTGCAGCTGGCCGAGCAGTGCGCGATGAAGGCCGCGCCGCAGAGTGGGACAGTTGTTGCCTCCGCCATGCGGACAATGTCGTCGGCGAGAGCTTGTCCGCCTCCACCGGTCTTCTGGCCCACTGTGCTGCGTGGCCCCACCCCGCCCGGCCCATGTTGGCGCAGGGGAAAGTGATCTCGCGCTGCAAAGAGGTGCCGGGGGCGCGGACACGGCGACGACGGCCACGTGGAGAGGGAGCCCCCCTCGCGCGCCACGTGCCCGACCGGCCATGCTGCATCCTTTCCCAGGACCTCGCTTGCCTGGGACAGACAGAGGCCGCGCGCTCGGCGCTGCGGGGCTCAGGGCGTCCCTGGAAAGGCCCGGCCCTCAAGGACGCGGCCGCCCGGCCCCACCTCGCTAGCTGTGTCACCGAAGGGCCTAAGGGCTCGGCGGCGACGCCTTTAAGCCTTGGGGGCAGGAGCTTCACTAAGGCCGGGGCCGCACAGTGGGCCAGAAGACCGGTGGAAGCGATCAAAATCCCGGATGGGTTTTGAGCTCCAGCATTGCTAAGTGGGACTCGAACCGAACGTGTGACCCCACCAAAGGATTGCTCTCCAAACGAGGAATGCGGTCATACGTTCTGTTCGACTCCCCTTCAGCGACTATGCAGCTCAAAACGCGTCTAGAGTTTTGTCCGCCCGCGCCGGTCTTCTGGCCCACTGTGAGGCGGGTCGTCGTGACGCCAGCCCCGAATTCCGCACACTTTTCCCAGCGCCGCCGCGCTAATGACACACCAAGACAAAGCAAGGCCCTCGTCGTCCTGGAGGCCCTCCGGCATGACGGCGGCCACAATGGTGGGGCCGGCCGGCCTGGACCATCCCGGATAACCGGCCCGGATAAACCGGGAAGGCCGGTTTGGCCATCGGACGGCCATTCATCACCAGCACAATGAACAGTGCGCGATGCCATGGGGAAGGCCAGGGCCGCCGTCCGCAGCACTTGCATGGCGGAACGAATAGAGTGGTGTTGATCCGAGGACGTGCGGCGCGCGTGGCGTCGACGGCGACCCGACAACGCACAGTGGGCCAGAAGACGGGTGGAGGCGGTATAACTTCCGGGTGGGTTTTGGGCTCCAGAGTCGATGAATGAGACCGGAACGAACGCGTGACCCCACCAACGGATTGCTCCACGAACGAGGAATCTATTGGTGGGGCCACACGTTCGGTTCGAGTCCCATTTAGCGATTCTGGATCTCAAATCGCGTCTCGAGTTTTGGCCGCCTGCGCCTGTCTTCTGGCCCACTGTGCGACGGTCTGCTTCTAGATGTGGAAATGATGTGCTGGTGCCATCATCACCCATGCATGCCGCTGATGTCGTCCCTTTTATCACGTTTCTCAGTGGGTGTACGCGTGCGGCTCGCGACGACATGCTGTGGGCGGGGCTTGTGACTGCCTGTCACTTTGTGTGTGTTTTTTGATGAAGGATAAAATATTTTCCTCTTTTGTCCCCAACCCGTGTCGTTGTTGGCACTCTTATCGAACACAAAATAAAGCCCCGGTTGATCCTTTAGTGAAGTGGTTGCGTATTGTTCGACGCCCTCTACATCAGCATGGACAGCCCGTGTCACTCGGACGGACACAGACACGCGCCGCGTTTGTGGCGAGGCTGCAAAGTGGGCCAGAAGAGCCAAAATCCAGGACGCGTTTCGAGCTCTAGAATCGCTTAATGGGACTCGAACCGAACGTGTGACCCCGCCAAGTGATTCCTCGTTCGTAGAGCAATCCATTGGTGGGATCACACGTTAGGTTCGAGTCCCATTTAGCGGCCCTAGACGCGTCTAGAGTTTAGACCGCCTGCGCCGGTCCTCTGGCCCGCTGTGCGGGTCCATCTGTTGGCGGCCTCCGGTCCCTTCCAGTGTGTTTCCCTTTCTCGCAAATAAATAGTTACAAGAAAGAGGCCCCCGCAGGGTGGCAGGGGCGCGGCGGGGGCGGTGGCGGGGGGCGGCGGGGGCGGCGGGGGCGGCGAGGACTCGGGAGGCACCAGGGACGGATGCAGAGCGAGGCGCGCCGGCGAAGCGGCTGGAGAGTCCCGACCCGACAATTTGCAGGCTAATTTATTACTTCTCAGCGCGGGGAGGGCGGCAGGGGCCGGCGGGGGGGGGGGGGACAGCATCGTCAACGCTGTGTAAAATATCCGCCGCCGTTTTCGCGCCCGCCCAGTGGTGGTGAGCCCCGCCTTCTTATTAACTCTTTTGCGAGAGATTTTGGGGCTCGACGACGTCATGGCCCCAGCCCGTCCGTTGTTGTTGTTGTTGTTGGTTGTTGTTGTTGTTGTTCTTGTTCGTCGCTGTTGCCGAGCATCCTTAATACGAGCGCCAGAACGGTATGGTGTACATGTCGCTGTCATTATTTTTTTTCCAGAAGGTTGGCATACCCTGTTTGCAGCGGCGCAGGACAGTGATGGGCGGAAACGGATCAACCCAGCACCCCGCACTGTCAGTGACAGTCTGACACCCCACCGAATAAAGCGCAGGACCACCATAGCGCACAGTGGGCCAGAGTGCGGTGGCAACGCTTTTGTGGCCGTGTCCCTCGCGAAAGGCATCGCCCAATTTCTGCGCTGCCATTCCTGCTTCCGCTTCTCGTCTGACTTCGGCGCCAGAAGCTATTGCAACTCGAGACATGAGCAGCGGGCCGTCCGAGGCACAGCCGAGGCACAGCCGAGGCAGAGCCCCTCCCTGCCCTGCCAGGGGCGCTTACTTTCCCCACCGACAGCGGGGTGCCGTAATTTGGCCTGAGCAGTCTGGTCCAGAAGAGAGCTGCCTCTCGATATGAAGACCTTGGCACCATGTACTGGGATGCGTCGACGCCCTCGAGTGACTCGGGCTGAAAAAGTTGAGGCTTTGTCTGTGACGGCCTGTACGGGACAGAAATATCACGACAGGGCCAGGAATCCGAAGGATGAAGAAATGCCGTGAGTGGGACTGAACAAGTGCTCTCCGTTCACCGCGACTCCTTGCCAACGGGCCGCTGTGAAGAAACATCCGAAAAGACCGGCTGATAAAAAGCCTGATCACTCCATATGGGTGGTATTCGAACTCCGAACCTTCCCCATGGAATGTCGGCGCGCGAGTGCGCTCGGCTAGACCGAAGTGCGCTCGGTTAGAGCGAAGGCAACCTACTGTGCGGTGGGTTTCGCGGAGGCGGGTCCGTTAATCCCCCCATTTGTATACAACACCTTGCGCACCGCCGGCCGCAGCACAATCCCATATCAGCAAAGCACCGCCGCACGGCCGCCAGGCCCACAGCGGCCCGGGGCGGGCGAACGGCCGGGTGGGGGTGATCTTTGAATGTAAGGGGCGCCACGGGGGCGGCACGGGGGCGGCGGCGGGGCGCGACACGGTGTAGTAGGGAGAAATTGTCGCCCGAACAGCCGGGGGCGGCGGGGCGGGGCGGCTCCTTTGCACCTGGCTGCCCCCGCCTGCTCCGCCGGTCGCTTTTGCACCTGACTGCCTGGCTGTCATTACACTGCCGGCATTCGGCGTTCGGTTCAGTTCGGCTGGAGGGAGTGGGGGCGTGAGACGCGCTCTCCGGAAGCACGAGAGCCTGGCAGGTCTGAAAGCCTGGAATAAGTCTGCACGAATTGAAGAAGACTGGACAGGGTCGACCAGTGGGGATGCTCTCTCTCTCTCTCTCTCTCTCTCTCTCTCTCTCTCTCTCTCTCTCTCTCTCTCTCTCTCTCTCTCTCTCTCTCTCTCTCTCTAGCAAGCCGCTTGCATCAAAACAATCTGCTCCGTGGTGAGAGTTTGGAACTATGCCACGAATTCAGCTACCATCGCCGCGGGGGGCGCATACCGACACGCAGTGCCCAGCAGGGTGCGTCGAAGGATGACGTCCTTCTGGACGGCGCACCTTAATATCCCCGCGGAGGCCGCTCCCGCCGCCTCCAACTTAAATCAGGCCCGCCCCCGCAGTGGGCCAGAAGACCGGTGGAGGCGGTCATCAAAATCCCAGACGCCTTTTCAGCTCCAGCGTCGCTAAATGCGCCTCGAACCGAACGTGTGACCCCACCAATGGCTTGCTCTCCGAACGGGGAACCCATTGGCGTTCGTTTCGAGTCCCACTTAGCGACCCACGCGCTGAAAACTCGTCTCGAGTTTCGGCCGCCTGCGCCGGTCTTCTGGCCCACCGTGCGCCCGCCTGGCTTTATTTGACGGCTGAATGAGATAATTAAAAAGTTGGCGGCGCTGCACCTGCGGGATGCACGCTGTTCATTGCGCGGCGTCGTGTTGACTCCTGGGCGCCGCCTTGAAGGCCGGCGGCGCGGTGGTCGGCGCGGGTCATCGGCCGCCGCTACAAACTTGGAATCTGATAACGCGCCGCTCATCGCCAGCAGCGGAATGATCAACTTTGGCCGCCGTGCCTCGCCAAGGGCGTCCCTGGGGCGCAGTGCCGCCGCCACGGCCGCGACACAGCACAGTGGGCCAGAAGACCGGCGCGGGCGGTCGAAACTCTAGACGCGTTTTGAGCCGCAGAGTCGCTAAAATGGGACTCGAACCGAACGTGTGACCCCACCAATGGATTCCTCGTTCGGAGAGCAATCCATTGGTGTGGTCACACGTTCGGTTCGAGTCCCATTTAGCGACTCTGGAGCACAACCCCGCGTCCAGGACTTCGACCGCCTCCACCTGTCCTCTGGCCCACTGCGCGGCGTCGGCGCGTCCCCCGCCGCTCCTTCCACTAGATTTGCTTCAGACCGTTTTTTACGTGCGCCGCGCCTCTCCGCGCCGCGGTGGCGGAGAAGGTGCGGGAGTAGAAGTTGGTCCTAACTTGGCCGCAACTACAGCGGGTCGCTGGCAGGCGCGTGCGGCCGACCAAGGGCAAGCACAAGGGCCAGGCCGCCGTGGGACGCCGTCGCCACCGCCGCTTACGGCCGGAGAGCCGGTGAGCGCCGCAGAGAGGGCAGATTTTTGTCCTCGAAACCGACGTACGTATGACGTTGGTTTTGCTCTTCTGGTTGCCTCAACGGTGTGCTCTGTGTTGTTCCAGGGCCCGCTTGTTCGCCTCGGGGTGTCCGCGTGGTGAGCCACCCCGCCCCGCCGCCGACCTCAGCAGCACCGCCATGGACGAGGAGGAGGTAAACGAACTTGTGTTTCTCTCATTATACGCGGCGTGCGTACACCGGCTGGAGCTGGAGTCCTCCCTCCTACCGGGGGGAAAAAAAAGCATTGCCCGACGGCGGTGATGGAATTTTAGCAGCGTTTTTGGGAAAACAAGTCGGCCGCGGCGCGTGGCTGGCGACGGAGCCGACAATCACGCTGGGGTGGTTCAAAACTCGCTAGTTCCGGGTTCAACTCCCGCCAGCGGCGACCTTAATTGGAGACCGCTGTGCTGCTGGCTTCAGGTGCAAGGGCGCAGGCCACTCATTTCGCAGCATCGCCGGGTTTGGCTCCAAACTTTGTTCGATTGACAACCCGACTCGGCGCCGAGGTCGTCGTTAGTGCCCCTTGTGCGGTCGGTCGGCCCGGGGCACACTGGGCCAGAAGACCGGTGGAGGCGGTTGGAATTCCGGACGGGTTTTGAACTCCAGCGTCGCTAAATGGGACTGGAATCAAACGTGCCAATGCCAATGGATAGGCTCTCTGAACGAGGAATACATTGGTGGGGTCACATGTTCGGTTCGAGTCCAATGTAGCGACTCAGGAGCTCAAAACGCGTCTAGAATTTTGTCCGCTGGTCCTCTGGCCCACTGTGCGGGGCTTTCGGCTTTCGGCTTTCCGCTGCCATCCGTCGCCGGCGGCCGGGTCGGCAGAAGGCGCTTTCTCCCTCGGCAGGGCTGGGCCACCTCACCGTCACTGTCAGCGTGTCAGCGTGCCGCGGCTGCTATTTCGGGCGACGCCACACCGCGCTGCGTCCCGGCCAGCTGATGAGCGCCGTGTCCGCGGCCTCTGATTGCGGCCGTCGCCAGCTCGGTCTGCCCGGCCGTCGCCAGCTTGGTCTGCCCGGCGGGGCGGGACAGAGCGGGCTTTCATTTCGAACGACGTGGACGTGCCGGTCGCGGAAGTGGGTCGGAGTCGAACCCGCGACCCGGCGGCCCAGCGACGCCCGGACGACCTATAGCATTGACCTGACGCGCACGCGTTTCCATTTCGTCTCAATTTGTTGTTCGAGAATCGCGATCGGTGGCGGGCACAAGAGCGGCTGCAACGGCCATCGTCTCGATGCATAAAGCGTCGCGACGTCGTGAGTCCACGCGATAATGGGCACAAGAACGGCTGCAACGGCTCGCGCCCACGTCACCGTCCTTTATTTTATGATTTATAAAAGTGCAGAGTGTTCGCGTCAAGACCCTTTGCCCTGTCTTCCGTTGCGCGCCTTCCTGACAGCTGCAAAAAACATCCCGCCGCCTCGCCGGTGCCAAGGCTGGCAAGACGGCCATTTCCCGTACATTAAGGTGGGCGGCCGGAAGGCAGAGATGGAATAAAACGGCGCTCCCTCCGCCCCGCCCCGCCCCGCAACGGCGCCGGCGAGTTCACGCCTCGGCGCCGACGCCCCGACGTCACAAGGGTCGCTTGGGTCGCCTCGTTTTGCAATTTTCACCCCCCGCGCTCTGCTGCCCCGTGCACCTCTTCAGCTCGGCACAGGGCGGCCCGGGCTTCCCTACGGCCTACTCGGCGCGCTGGCCGGCCTCGTTTAGCCCTCGGCAGGGGCGGCGCACAGTGGGCCGGACGACCGCCGCAGGCGGCCGAAATTCTAGACGCGTTTTGAGCTCCAGAGTCGCTAAACAGGACTAGAACCAAACATGTGACCCCACCAATGGATTCCTCGTTGGGAGAGCAATCCATTAGTAGAGTCTTACGTTCGGTTCGATTCCCATTTGGCGACTCTGCTGCTCCAAACGCGTCCTGGATTTTGACCGCTTCCACCGGCCTTCTGGCCCACTGTGGAGCGTGGCGCAGGCCGCGTCTCCCTCGTGGGCCTGCACAGGCTGGACGGACAAGTCCCCCTCCCCTCTCGACCGCCACGTGTACCTGGCGGGAACATCAAAACTCGGGGCGTGGACCGGCCGAGGGCGACGCGCGGACCGCACTGGGTCGTGGTGATCAAAGCCGCCCTCAAGGCCTCGGGGCTGCGCGGCACAATGGGTCAGAAGACCGTTGAGGCGGCCGAAATCCTAGACGCGTTTTGAGCTCCTGAGTCGCTAAATGTGACTCGAACTGAACGTGTGACCCTACCAATGGATCCTTCGTTCGGAGAGCAATCCATTGGTGGGGTCACACGTTCGGTTCGAGTCCCATTCAGCGACTCTGGAGCTCAAAACGCGTCTCGAGATGAGGCCGCTAGCGCCGGTCGTCCGGCCCACTGTGCGCGGGGCTGCGCCGGGCCGCGCCCTCCCCGACGGCACCCTCCCTGGCCGTGAACCCCGACCGCCGGAGCGCAGCCAAAAATCACTCGGCATACCCGCCTCGCCGGCTCCCCGCACGACCGGCCGACCCGTCCCACGAGACGCCTTTGTCATCCGGGTCCCCCAAGCCCCGGCCGGGGCAGCAGAGGACCGCAAGGCGCTCGCCCGGCGCCGGGGACAGACGGCGTGTGGCGTGATGGCGCTCCCGGAGGATGGCACACTGGCACACAGTGGGCCAGAATACCACCGCCATGAAAATCCCCGACGCGTTTTGAGTTCCAGAGTCGCGAAATGGGACTCGAATTGAACGTGTGACCACACCAATGGATTGCCCTACAAGTGAGGAATCCACTGGTGGGGTCACACTCACGGTTCGAGTCCTATTCAGCGGCTGTGGAACTAACGCGTCTGGAGCTCAGGCCCGTCCTCTCTGGCTTAGGCCGCCTGCGCCGCTCTTCTGGCCTACTGTGCGCTACACACACACTCCCACCGGCCGCGTATAGGACGCTTAATTATCGCGCGCCCATTTAAATGCGAGGTTGATCGAATCAAATTAACGTTGGGTCGCCAACCTGCGCCAGCCATTCACTGCGACCGGTTCATCCCTATCTCCGCGGTACGGGGCGACGAAATCGATCAGGTCGGCGCCACCGTTACACGAACATGGAGTGGAGTGAATGGCAAGGTCGCGGGACGGCCTGCGTCGTGGCACACGCTCAAAAACAACATAAACAGCTCAACGGCAGAAACAATAACATCTCAACAAAAACAAACACGTAAAAGTCTTTCTGTGGTCTAAACGTGCGTAAGTCTGAAGGCCCCCGCGCGGGCTGTTTCAAGAGATTCGCTTTGAGAAATCCGTCGCCCGAAAGTGCGATTGAACGCGACTTTGACGTCGCCAGGCCGAGCGAGAAGAATGCGCCTAGCTGCACAGTGGGCCAGAAGACCAGTTGGGGCGGTAAAAATTCCGGACGGCTTTTGAGTCCCAGCGCCGCTAAATGGGATTCGAACCGAACATGTGACCCCACCGATGGATTGTTCTGTGAACGAGGAATCTGTAGGTGGGGGTCACTCGTTCGGTTCCAGTCCTGTTGAGCAACCCTGGTGCCAAAAAAAAAAAAAAAAAAAAAAAAAAAAAGGAGTTTTGGCCGCCTGCGCCGGTCTTCTGGCCCACTGTGCGCCCGCTGCGCTCGCAGCGACCTGGAAGCGGTCCAGCGCGCCGCGCCGCGCCGCCTCGTAATCCGGCCCCATAGATTGTTCGTCTCTGCTGTGCAGCCTCGAGCCTCGAGGAGCGGGACGGCGATTGGTTTGCGATGGCGCCGGCGCTGTTCGGGGCGTGGAGCATGAAACACAGCGCGGGGACGAGCAGGACCGGCGGCGGGGTGGTCGAACCGCCGCCTGACCCACCGTGACCCCCGGCCACCGCCCGGACCATGGTGGCGCAGAGGGCGCACGGACCGAAAGGACAGACGCCACGGACGCACAGTGGGCCAGAGGACCGGCGCAGGCGGACAAATTTCTAGACGCGTTTTTATCTTCAACTAAACAGGACGTGATTGCTCTCCGAACGAGGAATCCATTGGTGGGGTCACACGTTCGGGTCGAGTCCCATGTAGCGACTGTGGAGCTCACAACCCGTCTGGGTTTCTGACCGCCTCGCCCACTGTGCGCCGGACGGACGGGAAGAGACGGCCCGAATCTTGGGTTTGCAAATAACCCGTCGGCTCGTCTCCCCACGTTTCCGCCGTTACTGTCGTTCGGCCGCCTCATCACTGCCGCAGTGGCCGCCGCCCGCCCCGCCCGCCGCGCCACACGGAGCAAATTATATTTTCGGAGACTCTGCGCGCGCGCGCGCGTGTGTGTGTGTGTGTGTGTGTATGTGTCGCGGGCGCCAGCGTGTGTCTGTGTAAGTGTCATGTGCGTGTGACCGAAATATAAAGATGTGCGCGCGGCGTGGCGTGCGTGTGCATGTGTGTATTTGTGTGTGCGAGAGCGTTAGCGTGCGCGCGAGTTCGCTGATGACGGTCCCTGACGGTGGAGCCCGTGGCGAGTATTGGTCGTCGGCGACCTCCACCTCTTCCTCCTCTGCTCCCCCTCTGCCCCCGCACTGCAGCGCCGCCGCTGCGCCAGGTGCAGCCTCCCACCAGTGGCGCGCCACCCCCACAACTCGATGCGATGTGGCGTGTCGCTGCCTGCACGTGTGTGTGTGTGTGTGTGTGTGTGTGTGTGTGTGTGTGTGTGTGTGTGTGTGTGTGTGTGTGTGTAGTTTTGTGTGTTTTGTGCCAAGCGGACGAGGAAGCAGAAAAAACACACCGGTAATGACGTGATCCAAATTTACGCACGCCGGCGGCGGCGGACGCGCGGTTCGGCATGAGTGGACGGACGGGTTGTTGTCCCGCGCGCTTTTCCTCTCCGTTCCCCACGCGCTTTTCCCGACGCACAGTGGGCCAGAGGACCGCACAGGCGACGTGTTTTGAGCTTCAGAGTGGCTAAATAGGACTCGAACCGTTACTTGTGACCCCACCAATGGATTGCTCTCCGAACGAGGAATGGACCCCACCAATGGATGGCTCTCCGAACGAGGAATTCATTGGTGGGGTCACTCGTGCGGTTCGAGTCTTTTTTAACGACGCCAGAGCTCAAAACGCGTCCAGAGTTCTGTCCGCCTGCGCGGTCTTCCGGCCCTCTGTCCCGCGCCCCCGCTGTTCCCCACGCGCCATTACCACTGCCGCCGGCCGTCGCGGCGCGGCGCCCTTCTCGCCGGCCAGCTTTTAAGGGCTCACGGCTCGGATTTGTATGCCGGCGGGGCGGCCCGCTGCTGCAAGGCGGTGCAGGGCGCCGCCGAGGGCGCCGCCGTCTCACAGTGGGCCGGAGGACCGGCGCGCAGGCGGCTCAAATTCTAGACGCCTTTTGAGCTCCAGAGTCGCTGAATGGGACTCGGACCGAATGTGTGACCCCACCAATGGATTCCTCGTTGAGAGAGCAATCCATTGGTGGGGTCCCATTTTCAGTTCACGTCCTCTCTTTCTCTTTAGCGACGCTGGAGCTCAAAACGTGTCTAGACTTTCGGCCGTCCGCGCCGGTCTTCTGGCCCACTGTGCGTCTCCTCCCCGCTTACACATTTTCCCTGCTCCGCGGCGATCGGCTCCCCCTGCCTCCCCCGTCCACTTCCGCGCCGCCAATGCGACGGGGATCACTGACCTGGCCAGGATACAGAGGGAAGGCACTCGTTGTGAAAATGGAAGTGGCCTCCGCCCGGCGCCTCCCTCGAGAAGGGGAACCTCGAACCTCGGCAAGAGGGAATAAAGTGCGACGCGCTGCCCCAGCCCCGCCCCGCCCCGCCCCGCCCCGCCCCGCCCCGCCCCGCCCAGCCCAGGCCGCAGCGGCCTTCGCCGCAACCACGCCCGGGTCTTTGGGCGGGCTGCGGTGGCGTGGCGCGCGCCTCGCCGCACGTCGCCCTGCCTCGCCTCAGCCCTCACCCGACCCCGCCCCGCCCCACCCCGCCCCGCCCCACCCGGCGGTTATAATTGAATACCTGGTGGTGCGCTTTATTCAGCTGAGGGCGAAGAGCAGCACCGCTACCCATGACCCAGGCGCCCCGGCGCGCCGCTTCTACCAATTTGGCGTGCATCTGTGTTATTCCGCGAGGCTAGGGTGCCTGCACAGTGGGTCTGAAGACCGGCGCGGGCGGCCCAAAATTCTAGACGCGTTAGAAGCTCCAGTCGCTGAATGGGACTCGAACCGAGCGCGTGACCCCACCAATAGATTTCTCTCTGGAAGAGGAAACCATTTGGTGGGGGGTCACACGCTCGTTTCGAACCCGTCCGAAATTTTGACCGCCTCCACTGGTCTCCTGGCCCACTGTACATGGCGTTCGCTCGGTGACGGTCAATAGTTAACGACGACGGCGGTCACGTGGACCACCAGGGGGATGGTCCGCGCCGCCAGTGCCGCGCAGCGGTGTGTTGACCACGCGGCGAATAAAGCGTTTATGCGGGCCGCAGCCGCAGCGGGAGCACAGTGGGCCAGAAGACCGGCGGAGGCGACTAAAGTCCCGGACGGGTTTTAAGCGCTAGAGTCGCTGCATGGAACACGAACCGAACGTGTGACCCCACCAATGGATCGCTCTCCGAACGGGGGAATCCATTGGTGGGGTCACACGTGCGGTTCGGGTCCCATTCGGAGCTCAAAACGTGTTTGGAGTTTTGGCCGCCTCTGGCCGGTCTTCTGGCCCACTGTGGGGCGTGGCGGCGCGTTTGGACGAAACGGCCGCTCATCAAAGCGCCGACCGCAGCGCCGCGCGCCACTGCGGCCCCCGCCGGCCCCCGGCAGCCCCGCCGGCAGTCCGGCTTCACCATTATCGCGATATACAGACATACGGACAGGATATGGTAGTCGCGCGTCTAGTCAAAATATTTGCTTTGCTGTCAGTGGGACACCGGCGCGGCGGGGGTCGGCCACGCCCTCACGGGAGCGTCGGAGGGCTGGCTTCATGCTGGCTGGCTGGCTGGCTGGCGGCGAGCCAGACACACGCATATAAACACGCGGCGCTCTGCGGTGCGCGGGGCACTGACTGCCGCTCTCCACTTTCGCTGCCCTTCACACCTTTACGGCGATGAAAGGCAGCAGCAGCGAGAATGAACATCACACAGTCGAAAGGAAACGCTTTGGCCTTTCTTTTTCTTCTCCCCTCCCCCCTCCCTCCAGCCCTCTCTGCTGGCCCACTCTGAATCAGCGGCAGTAAGGACCCCTTTGCCCTGCTTTCCTCAAGCGGACGGGAAAAGGTTTATATTTTGCTGTTGTTTGTGAGTGTGCGTGCTTCTGTGTGTGTGTGTGTATGTTTTTGTGAATGTGGTGCAAAGTTACACGGTCCAGATTCTGCACTGAGCTCCGTCCGTGGGGATGTTCTAAACGACCGAATATCAAGCGAAGCAACACGAAGAGAATGGTCGCGGCTTCTTACTGCAGATGATGATCATGTAGTTGGCCAACAAAAACTGTCGCGCGCTCGCCGAGCGTCGAACCCGCAACCACTCAAGTCATGTTGGCCGTGCAACCAACTGCGCCACGACGGGTTGCGTCTCCATCGTTACCCCGTGCGGGCTTGTTGTTGGCCACCCTGTGCCGCGCGGTGCCGCGTTTTCCCCCGGGACTTCCCTCTGGCCCTGACCGCACCGTGCCGCGCCGCGTGTTGCGCGGCGAGCCTTCCGAAATAAGGGCCCACAAAAGTCACGGCAACGCGATACATTTACGGCGGTGCGTAAATACTTTACAGCTAGCGCGCTTCGCGCTCGGCCGCGGCGATACACAGGCCTCGCGCTCATCGCCGCCCTAACCTGCCTGTCTGTCTCTGTCTGTCGGTCCGGCTGCTGGCTGGCTGTCCGTCCGTCCGCCGACGCCGACATCCTCGCTGCCCGCCTCCTTTTTCTTCACGCACTTCCAGAGCCTTCCGGGGCCGTGGCGAGGCGGCTGCGCGCCTGTGCTCCTCCAAGGGGGATTGCGTCTGAATTTTTAAGCGAGGTGAAATGCCGTTTGGCGATTGGCGAAACAGAAGGGCGTGGGTTGATGAACGCTAAGCAGGCCGGCCTTTTGTTTTAATTCGGCTTTGCCTTCATTGCGCTGCGCAGCGGAAAGCTTTCGAAAGTCGTTTTTGTCGCTCTGTCTCTCTTGCACTCGTGGGGCGCCCCGTACAGGTGCGACAGAGACAGTGCGACGAAGGGCCGCGGCCGCGCCGCCTCCCTTTAGCGAGCAACTCGAGCCGGCCGTCGTAACGAGCAGGTGCACTGCTTGTCATCGCCGGGCGCACAGTGGTCCAGAAGACCGGGGCAGGCGCCTAAAACTCCAGACGCGTTTTTAGCTCCAGAGTCGCTAAATAGGACTCGAACCGAACGTGTGACTCCACTTGGACTCCTCGTTCGGTGGGCGATCTATCGGTGCGGTCACACGTTCGGTTCGAGTCCACTGGTTTCCTGGCCCACCGTGCGTCGTCCTCGCCTGCCCAAACCGGAAGTCATGATCAGCATCGGGGCGGGGCGCCGCGGCTTCCGGCGTCGTTTGCTCTCTTTGAACCGCCGCGCCGTTCGAAGGGCCAATGAGGTCCAAGAAGGCGCGCCGCTTCGGGGAGAGGAGGCGGCGGTGCGGCGGGAAAAAGTCAAGTGGAGCTGGCAGAGGGGGAGGCAGCGCTCGCTCTAGACTGCCGGGCCTTTGAGCGGCACTAATGCAAATGAGGCGACTAGACCTGCACTTCAATTAGGCACCCTTCCCCCCCCCCCACTCCCCTTCCCACCGGAAAAACAAGAACCGAGGCAAGAACCGAAACCAATTCGTCTCGCTGGCGCCGGTACTCGCACGCGGCGAGTCGAGGGTTCTGGGCTGGAAGCGGCGCACAGTGGGCCAGAAGACGGGTGCTGGCGGCCAAAATGCTTGAGGTGTTTTGAGCTCCAGAGTCGCTGGTCTTCTGGCCCACTGTGCGGCGGGGTGGCGTGAGGAGGGTCTGGCAGGTGCCATGTCGCCGCACAGTCTCCCAGTCCGCAGGCCGGCCGCGCGTCGCGCTTACACGTGTTGGCGCCAACCTAAGCAGGGTCACGGGGACGGACACGACGTCCCCGGCCAGGTGGCGCAGAGGCCGGCGGGGGCGGACGTCGTGGTGGCGCGGCGCCAAGACCCGGACACACCGCACCGCCCGGCACCGCCTGCAGCGAGCGCGCCGTCAGGAGGAGACATATCCCGCACACCGCGTTACCTATACTATCTCTCTCGCTCACACATGGGACGCTCTGTGAGTGGGAGAAGGACAGAGCGCCGCTGCAACGGCGAGATCCTGAACGGCACAGTGCGGCCTGGGTCCCCGCCGCCGGGCTGTGGGACGGACTAACCTACTGATGAGGAGGCCGGGGGTCTGTTTAGGTTTCCTGGTCACGCCCTGATTCAAAGTGTGCCACCTGCTTCCCCCTGCCCCCAGCCGGCCTGCCCTGCCCCGCCATGCCCTGCCCCGCGCGGTCCGCACAGTGGGACAGAAGACCGGCGCTAGCGATATAAATCCCATGCGGGTTTTGAGCTGCAGAGTCCGCTAAAGGGGACTCGATCCGAACGCGTGACCCCACCAATGGATTGCTCTACGAACGACGAATCCATTTGTGGGGTCATACGTTAGGTTCAAGGCCCTTGAAGCGACTCTGGAGCTCAAAAAGCGTCTGAAGTTTTGTCCGCCTGCGCCGGTCTTCTGGCCCACTGTGGTCCGGCGTGGCCGACCAACCCATTCCACGTGGATCCGTTGGATTAGAGGGATGCGTGCGGCCGTACGGACTGGGGTATTTGCATGCACCTCACTCGGCACTCACAAACACGGGGAAGGGAGTTCGGTTCGGACAGTGTGCAAAGCCAAGTGCAAAACGCTGTCGAAAAAGATTAGGAAAGAAAATTATTTTTGCGCGCAGCGTAGACCGCGCAAGGTGGGAGTCACTCCATTTGTCCCATACACCGTGTGTCCGGGTGGGGGGAGGGCTTGATCGCCGGGACGTCACGTTAGTTTGCACCGGCCGCCTGTCGCGATGCCGACACTGGTGCTGGCGAGGCTGCTGGCGCCACTTAGGGTTAACGGTGAAGGTCGCGGGTCGTGACTCAGCGCGATGCGTCGCCGTCCTTCGTCCTTCGTTCGCCCCGCCTGCCGTGGCGGTGCCGCCCTCGAGATGGATGATGGCCGTGTTCCACAGGTTGGCCGCCCCGCCCCGCAGTGGGCCAGAAGACCGGCGCAGGCACGCCAAAACTCTGGACGCGTTTTAAGCTCCAGAGTCGCTAAACGGACTCGAACCGAACGTGTGACCCATCCAATGGATTCCTCGTTCGGAGAGCAATCCATTGGTACGGTCACACGTTCGGTTCTAGTCCCATTTAGCGACTCTGGAGCTAAGAACGCGTCCAGACTTTTGGCCGCCTGCGCCGGTCTTCTGGCCCACTGTGCCCCGGCAGCCTCTGGACTCGGAAAGTCAGGCGGCGCCCGGCGGGGGACTCATTTGGCGGCGGTGACGTCGCGGCGCTCGGCGCGGACGGCGATGCGCACGCGCTCCGGTGCACCTTGGAAAGTGTTCTTAAGGCGGCGAGTGTTCCCCGGGCGGCCCTGCACCGGTCTCCTCGGCTGGAAATTCCGCGCCAGGGGACGGCGGCCTACTTTGTGCGCTCTGCGCCAGCCGCGCGCAACCGCGGTGGATGGCGTCCTCAGAGCGCGCCGTCGCCGTCGTGGCCAAGCAGTGCGCCATCGAGCAGCCGCTGTCGGCCTGCCTGTCGGTCGACCACGCCCAGCGCGTCACACGCGAGGCGCGGCGCGGCCGACGGGGCCAGAGCTGTTTTAGTGGCTTTTACTACGCCGCCCCGCCCCGGCCCGCCGCACGGTGGGACAGACGACCGGTGGAGGCGGTCAAAACCCCTCACGGCTTGTTAGCTCCAGTGTCGCTAACTGGGACTCGAACCGAACGTGTGACCCGACTATTGTATTGCTCTCCGAACGAGGAATCCATTGGTGGGGTCACATGTTCGGTTCGAGTCATGTATAGCGACTCTGGAACTCAAAACGCGTCAAGAGTTTTGGCCGTCTCTGGCCCACTGTGCGCTACGCGGACAGGCAAAAGAGGAGCGCAGTGTGTGGCTCTGTGGACTGCTTCTACATCCCGCGGGCTGCCAGGCTGCCTGCCAGCCCTGCCAGGGCCCCAGGCAGTGAGGCAATGCCGCCGCGGTGCCCATGCGCTGCGCACACACCCCCGCCATGGCCCAGGTAGCGGTGCCTCGCGGAGACGGCCCTGCCGGCGGGGCGGGGCGGGGCGGGGCGGCGGACGGTCGCATGACAAGGACGATGCTTTAGCTGGAATTGGGGCGTAAAATGCGAGCATTTCCTGCCACTGCCGCTCCTAGAGGTTGCAGCCACTTCCCCCCTCCGCTTTTCCCACTTTCCCAGTGAGTCGCAGGGCGGCAAACAATGCCGCTCGCTGCGCGACGAGCACTGCTGTGCAGTGAACTAGACGCGCCCCGCAAGTCGTCTCCTCCACCGAGCCTTCCCATAGCCTCTCAAGGCTGCGTGAGGGCCGGGCGGACGCACGGCTCACGCAGCCTCCACTACTGCGCGGTGCTCGTTATCAAGTTGTCGCACCTTGCGGGCGGCTGCGCAGGGGACTGTGAGCCTGGTTGATGCGCGCGGCAAGCGCGCGAAAATAAAATGAGATAAAATGGGGCAGACATTAGCAGCCAGCGCGGGCGTCTTGATGGTCCGTTTCACCACCAGCAGCGCCTCTCGGGGCCCCGTGGCTCCGCGGCCTTAGAGCGGACGAAGAAGCAGGGCAAAGAAAAGTGGCGCGGCCTTCTCACTGCCTTGCCCTCGAGGTGAGACGGTTAGTTGCCTTTTTTTTTCTCTCTCGGGGATGGGTGGTGGATTGGATCTAATTTCGTTTCTTGTGAATAGCTGTTGATGCGGCAATGGAACACCCCGATACCATGCCTGCCCTGGGAAGGCATCCTCTGATCATTACGTAGTTCGCATTTACTTGCTAGAGTGCCTCTTAAAAAAAAACTACAAAAGTAGGAGCGGCATCGAACGCAAGCTTCCGGCCTCGGAAGTGCACGCCTTAACTCACACGGCCACGGCGGGCCGCACGCCTTCTGGGCAGTAAAGAAGCTCATGAAGACAGGTGCTTGGATGCGGCCAGGCTGGCGTTTGCCTCTGGAAGTGGGGCAGCACGCCCAGGGGGCGGCACGCCACTTCCACGGGGAACGCCCGGAAGGAAGGCTTCCTGAGGGGAACGCCTATGGCGTGGGGAACGCCTTGGGCTTTGGCAACACCTTTCTCGTGGGGATCGCCTTTGGTGGCTCCAATGTTTTCTTCCCTATTTCTCCCTCCGTTTTCTAAATAACGTGCGCCGACTCTGGTGGTTCAGCAAGCTGCGCCCGCCGCGTACACGTGCCACTGCCCCCCTTGCCCCCTCCCTGCCGACCCCCCCCCCCGGTGGCCGGCCTGTCAGCGAGCCTTTATTGGAGAAGGATCTAGGGAAGGCCAAGTGGCAGCCCCTGATTAGTTGTGTTTCTGTGGGGTGTGTGTGTGTGTGTAGCAGAGCTCGCGGCCAGCTCAGCGTGCTGCGGCCGCCGAGCGCCTGCAGCCCTGTGGGTATGCAACCCGCCCGACCGTCGTGCGTCCGGCTAGCCTGGGCTCCCGGCGCTCCCCACGCAGTGCCAGCTCAGCGCACAGTGGGCCAGGCAGCCGAAACTCTGGACTCTGGACGCGCTTCTAGCTCCAGAGTCGCTAAATGTGACTCGAATGGAACGACGTGTGACCCTACCAACGGATGCCTCGTTCGGAGAGCAATGTGGGGTCACACGTTCGGTTCGAGTCCCATTGAGCGACTCTGGAGGTGAAAACGCGTCTCGAGTTTTGTCCACCTCCACCGGCCCTCCGGCTCACTGTGCGGCCTGTCCGACCCCCGCTCACCGCTCATCCCGCGCTTCGGGAAGTTTCGTTTTTTTTTTTTTTGTTTTTTTTTTTTGTTTTTGTTGAAACGGGAGAAGGGATCGGGTTGCGTGGGTGTGTGTGGTGGGCGGGTGCGGTTCCACGCAGCGCGGGTGGGCGGCGGCAGCGCGATGGAGCTGCGGTTGCTGACCGCCTTGGGTTTGCCCCGCGATCTCAAAGAGTCTCTGTCTCTCTCGCACCCCCACGGGACGCCGCATGGGTGCGACAGAGACGGAGTCAGTCAGCTGGACTGGACTCTGCTGCCTGGCGGGGCCGCCTACTTCCTTCTCATCCAATCCTCATCTGGCAAGAATTCCCCGCAAAGTTTCAAAGCAAGTGGATTCTGCGTTTAATTTTCGGCTTGGTCTCAAAGGCTGCTCGTTGTGGGGTCTGTGGCGGGGCGGGGCGGAGCCGGCGGGGCGGGGCCAGGCACAGTGGGCCAGAAAACCGGCGCAGATGGCCAAAATGTTCGACGCGATTTGAGCTCCAGAGTCGTTAAATGGGACTCGAATCGTACGTGTGACCCCACCCATAGATTGCGCTCCGAATGAGGAATCCATTGGTGGGGCCACGTCATGGTCACACAAGGTCTTCTGGCCCACTGTGCGGCGGGGCGGGGCGGAAACGTCTGGACCGAATGGCTGGCAGCGCAGAAGGAGGCCGGCGAGGCCTTGAACTTGCACGAGTGCTGCACGGGTAGTGGTGCTCGGCGTGACCACTCCGCCTCGCCACGTCACGCCACGCACGAAGAGCCGGCGGAGCCGCTACTTGGAACTCTTTTGTTGTGCTGCCGGTCTGTCCGGCCGAGGCAGGGCTGCCAGGAGTACTTTCAAGGCCGGATTTGGGTGCTGCTGGCGCCGCACAGTGGGCCAGAAGACCGGCGCAGGCGGCCAAAACTGTGGACACGTTTTGAGCTCCAGAGTCGCTAAACAGGAAATGTGTGAGACCCCCACCAATGGGTTCCTCGTTCGAAAAAAAATCCATTGGTGGGGTCACGCGTTCGTTTCGAGTCGCATCTAGCGACTCTAGAGCTGAAAACGCGTCCGGGATTCCGACCGCCTCCACCGGTCTTCTGGCCCACTGTGCGCTGGCGTGGGTGTCTTGGAGCAGCGCCTCGGAAGCGGACCGTTCTGTGCACCAGGACACCAGGAAACGGCAATGGTTGTTCTTCACTTCTGCACGCGAGTTGGCGTCGTCGGCGTCCCCGTCCGGGGCAACACTGTGGCGGGGCAGCGGCTGATTCCGCTCAGTGCTTTCGTCGCTGCGTCTCTCTCGCACTCGTACGGACCGGCCCATGAGTACGAGAGAGAGAGAGCGACGAAGGGGCTGATGTTCGGAATGGCTCCCCAGGCGGGCAGGCAGGCACTGGGCCGGAGGTCACCCTGCTGCCTGTGCCGCCTTCTCCCCTTCCCCGTCCCCCTCTTCCTTCTTCTTCTTCTTCTTCTTCTTCTTCTTCTTCTTCTTCTTCTTCTTCTTCTTCTTCTTCTTCTTCTTCTTCTTCTTCTTCTTCTTCTTCTTCTTCTTCTTCTTCTTCTGCGCCGGCTGGGCCTGCTGCTGAGCCGCCTTAATGACGGGCTGGATCGCGAGGATGTTACTCGGCGGAAAATATGGCGGCCAGTCGGAAAAGCGGGAAAGCCCGCTCGTCCGAGTCAGCGGTTCGGATGGAGGGTGAATTTCGCGGCGGCTGCGCCTTAGGGCCCTAATGCCCTGATGAATGAAAAATAGACGCCACCTTGTTCCAGTGGCCGGGAGGGAAAAGTGTGGGATTCGCGGGGCGACGTCCGCTTTGCGAGAAAAGCGAATATTTGTTTATAATGGGGTGCGCCGCAGAGAAGGCCGTCGGCAGCCGTCTAAATGGGCATGGAGTGGTGGTGCGGCGCACAGTGGGCCAGAGGACCGGCGTAGGCGGCCAAAACTCTGAATGTGTCTTGAGCTCCAGAGACGCTAAATGGGACTCGCAAGGTCACGCGTTCGGTTCGAGTCCCATTTTAGCGACTCTGGAGCTCAAAACGCGTCTAGAATTTTGGCCGCCTCGACGCGGTCTTCTGACCCACTGTGCGGCGTGTGGGGGCGGCCAGACGGGGCTGCCAGACGGGGCGGCGCACAATGGGCGGGGCCGCGGGGCCGCCTCGGCAGGGAGGAGGCGGCGGTGACATTTGATTTCGGTCGACCGCGCCCGCTGGCTTCGGAAAGGCGCTGCGGTTCACTTCGTTACGCCCTTCGCCTTCTTCCTGGACGCACCCGGGACGCTATTGGCGGCGGGGCGAGGGAGGGCCCTCTCAGGGCAAGGACCCCCGAGCCCCGCACAGCGGACGACTGTCTCCGAGAGACGTTGTCGTCGCTCTGTCTGTCTCTCTCGCGCCTACACGGAACGCCTCCATGAGTGCGAGATAAACAGAGCGACGGAAACGACCCTCGGGATGAGTCTGCTGGACCGCGCAGCGAGTCAGCCAACCAAGGCCCACACACCGTCGCGAGGACACCTGCGTCGTCCTCGCAGTGTCCTGGACGGTTTGTCTTCATTTTTTGCCGCCCCGCCACGCCCCTTCCTTACGACCTTGCCTCTACAGCGCTCGGCAGCGCTTCTCCCTCCGAAACACTTTGGATGTCGGCCCCGCCCCGCCCCATCCCACCCCGCCCCGCCCCGCCCTCCCAGGGGCCCTCGCGCCGCAAAGCGGAGCGAGGAGCGGATGGACGGCGGCCCTCTGACGGGTCACTTGCCCTCCTTGAGCTCATTTGGTATGAGGGCGGACGCGCACGACGGTACAGCACCACAAGAAAAAAAATAGACTGAACATACGGGACTTTAAAAACAGCTAATTAATCAGGAGTGACCTTTTATGGTGTCTGGCATCACCGTTCATGTCGGGAGAAAAAAAAAGAAGGTGTAAGTTGGGGATTTGAACCCTTGTCTCAATGTTCGCATAGCAGCGCGGTGGCGACCACGGTCTCGCATCTCGACGAGAATGTTGGGCGACTGAATAACAGTCATCCCCCAGTCCAGTACCCTGCTGCTGGAAGACGCCGCCGTGGTGTTGGCGGTGAGCCGGGCGGACGGGGCTGGCAGGCAACAAAAGGAGCCGAGGACCGCTGTCGCGACGCGGCGGTCAAGCCGGACTGGCAGGGCTGGCAGCCAGGCTGCTGGTAATGTGCAGCGGTCTCATCAGTCCGGGCCGTGTAACTCGATGAATTGGGTTCAAAGCGAGCGGAAACACAATAAGCAGTCCCACGCCCGGCCATGCCGCCGAGAGAGAGAGAGAGAGAGGAGAGAGAGAGAGAGAGAGAGAGAGAGAGAGAGAGAGAGAGAGAGGAGAGAGAGAGAGAGAGAAGAGAGAGAGAGAGAGAGAGACGGACAGACAGACAGAGGGGTGCGGTTTGGAAGGAGCGGGGACTTCGGGCAGGCAGGATTATTAAGGCCCGTCCGATGCCGGCAAGATCTCCTCGATCTGCTCGGGTCACGCGTCCTTTCGTCCTGTCAGTGTTTGTCCTTATAACGGAGAGAGCCTCCGCCCACTCCGAGGATGGTGTGTACAGAACGCCGCCGCTGGGGGGCAGTACACATACCACGTCGGCGTAGTCGCTCGGGTTGACCCGTTGAGTCTCAATTGCAAGAACGTGGGTTCAATTCCCTATTCTCGATTTATTGTTTGGTTTTTGTTTTCTTCTTACGATGCCGCTTTCATTACGGTGCGTCGCCGCTCATCGCCAGTGAGCCGTGGAGGTGTAAGGCGATTTTTTTTTTATTTTCCTTCCAACCAGCCGCAGCGCTCGAACTATATCTATTTCTGGTTGTTCCGCCCGCGAGATCGCCGTGCCGAGGCCGGGAGGCGCACCACGCCAGTCCATTTACTCGAATAATGTGTCATACCGTCCCCGTGGCCGCCACCGTCGCCGGCCCTGCTTCGCTCCGAGTCGGGGCGATCCATCAGGGCGACCGTGTGTGCTATCCGACTGCCCGCCGGAAAACGTGGATGAGTGCCCCGAATAATAATTAAAATTAAAAACAGTAGCCGGGCGCGTTTTAAGCTCCAGAGTCACTGAACAGGACTCTCTCAGAGTGAGGGGGGAGAGAGAGAGAGAGAGAGAGAGAGAGAGAGAGAGAGAGAGAGAGAGAGAGAGAGAGAGAGAGAGAGAGAGAGAGAGAGAGAGAGAGAGAGAGACGAGTACCGAAGAGCATTAGTGCGTGTGTGTGTGTGTGTGCATGTGTGCGTGTTGGAATGGGGAAGGCGAGAGCGGCCCGAGAGAGATTGGCGTTTGACTGCTGCTTTCTACTGCCGGTTGTAATGAGCGCCCCGTACTGCTGCTGCTGCTGCTTTCTGCTGCGGGCCAAGAAGAAGGATGCGATGCGGCACGCCGTGCCATGTTTTGATACATGTGGATGAGCCGGGAAAATCGGGGATCGCGGCCGTGCTCGGCGGGGCCGTGGCTGAGGACGTGGGGGTGGCTATGGGCCCCGCCCTGGCCGCCCTGCCGCGCGGCTGGAAGGGAACTTTACTACGCCAATTAGTGAAGAAAGTTGCCTTCCCCGGCTTGATTCATCGACTTGGCCGCCACGGCGCCGCCGGCCCGCGCAGTGGGCCAGGAGACCGGTAGAGGCGGCCCAAACTCTTGACGCGTTGAGTCGCTAAATGAGATTCGAACGGAACGTGTGACCCCCACCAATGGATTGCTCTCCTCACGAGGAATCCGTTGGTGGGGTCACACGTTCGGCTACGGTCCTGTCTAGCGACTCTGGAGCTCAAAACGCGTCCAAAGTTTTTGCCGCCGGCGCGGTTCTTCTGGCCCACGGTGCGGGCCGGTCGTGTTTGTGGTGGACTGGCCTCGTTGTCCGCGCCGGTGCCCTTGATCGGCGTGCCCAGGGCTCGGCGGCGAGGCCGTCGGAGCGCCCGCCGACGGCGGGGTAGGCTGCACGCCGCGCACGCCCGCTCGCTGGCGTCCCTGCCCGCCCGGCTGCACCTCGCTGCTGTGTTCACAGCACCTCGGCTCCATTCACGCCATCGCCAGTTACGTCGCGGCACGGCAACAACAGGGGAAACTTACTGTAATGAGATCCGCTGCTTCTGTAACGAGATTGCCCCGCGCCGCCACGGCCATAGAGACTGCCCTGCCCTTCCCTTCCCCCTTAAGAAGTACACCCTCACGGCGCACAGTGGGCCAGAAGACCGGCGCAGGCGGCCGAAACTCTGGCCGCGTTCTCAGCTCCAGCGTCGCTAAATGCGGGACTCGAACTAAACGTGGGAACCCAGCAATGAATTCCTCGTTCTAAGAGCGATCCATGTGTGGGGTCTACGTTCGGTTCGAGCCTTGTCAAGCAGCACCTGGAACTCAAAACGCGGCTAGAGCTTTGGGCGCCTGCGCCGGTCTTCTGGCCCGCTGTTTGGCGGCGCGCCTTGCTTTTGCTTGCACAGTCTTTTGTTCCGTATGGCCGGCGTTAACGTATGGCCCGATGTGTGTCAGTGTTTCGGAGACCATGAATGTGGTGAGATCAAGTATGGCAGAGAGAGAGAGAGAGAGAGAGAGAGAGAGAGAGAGAGAGAGAGAGAGAGAGAGAGAGAGAGAGAGAGAGAGCGGGCGACGCGTACCCAGCACCGCCAGCTCCCCCAGTACAGTAGTACAGTAATGCCCCGAGTCAAGTAACGGCATTGCCTCCGCCCATTCCCTGGCAGGCCTCGTGTTGGCCGGCCGTGGCGTGGCGTGGCGTGGCGTGGGCCGTTGCCGTTTCTGGCGACCGGGTAGCAGCGGTGCCGCTAGCTTCAATCGATATGTCTCGATTACGCGGTGACGGAGCCACGCGCGAGTAGTGTGTCTGTGTCTGTGTGTGTATGTGCGTGTGTGTGTGAGAGAGAGAGACAGAAAATGAGTGAGTGCGCGCGTGCGCGTTTGTCCGTGTTGCTTGAAATGGCGTGCAATTGCTATTATTACGCCGCGTTGGTGCGAAAAGTGCTTTCGACCCGCACACCGGTTATACGTACCTCCCATCAAACAAAAAAAAAAGTTTAGAGAAGAATTATTGTCTTTTAGAAGCGGTGTATATATTTTCTCTGCACGATAATACAGAAACTCCGCAACTGTAAAAAAATCAGGTAAGATTTTCAACACAGTTCATTTTGACATGAAGGTAACCTGCTTCGTCGCGGTGCCGCTCTCGGTACTCTCGGTCCTCTCGGGCACGGCGGTACCGCTACGCGTGCAGTAGAGTCCTAGACTCTCTAGGACTAGACTCTCTTGGCCTCTAGCGTGCAGTGGCCGCGCACGTCAGACGGCGGAGTTGGACACAGTGACGAGCACCACACACACCCTGACGAGTCGAGCAGGTGGCAGTGGAGCGGCAGGCCCTTGTCGTCTCGCGCGTTGCTGTTGCGGCCGGAGCAGCGCCCCCCATATTTGCATCCAAAGTGTCCGCGACCTGGCATGTCGTCGCGATGTTGGGACTCGACGCGCCACCGATGTCGTCGCGCTCTCTCCCCCCCCTCACCCATCTCTCTCTCTCTCCTCTCTCTCTCCCCTCCGTCTCGTATCGGACGTATCGGTCTGGGGCGGTCCCCCCTTCACACCCGCAGCAGCAGGGCGTTGGCGTTACATTGCGCCACTATGTGTTCGGATCGGCAAACTTATCGGCCTCTGCTTCTCTTTTTTCCCTCTTTTTTCTTTGTATCTTGTTTTGGTAGCAAGTTGGCTTGTGCACGCGCGCGCGCGTGTGTGTGTGTGTGTGTGTGTGTGTGTGTGTGTGTGTGTGTGTTGTGTGTGCGTGTGTGTGGTGTGTCACTTGGGCGTTGGAGGTGCAGTGATGGGGCTGTCTTGCTGGGCAGGCCCTTGGCAGGCAGGCAGACCAGGGGCGGGGCGTGGCGTGGCGGGCGTGGCGGACGCCTCCATAAGCCCACTCGGCGCAATCACCACAAGGATTAGGTCCAGCAGCGCGCGGACGGAGCGAGGGCGGCGGGGCGGAGGCGGAAATCCGCCGCAGGAGAGCGGGGGTGGGGGGGGGGCCTGACCGCCGGCCGAACCGCCGCCCGGCCGAGGTGCGCCGGCGACTGTTTCCGCCAAACCCGACTTTGGTGCGAAATGCGATTAGCGATTAGGTTTGAAACGGTCGCCCTCTGGTGGCAGCGCGTAGAGGCCTGCGCCGGGCGGGTATTCAATACCCGTGAAGCCTATAACTTTGAAGTAAATGGACCTGAACGCACAGAAGTTTGAGAGGAGCTACTCCAGCCATAAAACTATGTTCGTGCGAAATCTGGAATGTTTTTGATAGTAACCAACAAAGTTATAGGCTTCACGGGTATTGAATACCCGCCCGGCGCAGGCCTCTAGCAGCGCGCTTCCGTTGGCTCGTGGCTTTTGAAAAATGGGGGGAAAAACGAGCAATGAAAAAGCTGTTTTCTGAATGCGCGCTATTTATTGACAGTGGCTTGGTCGCCGTGACGCCACTCACTGCGTCTGTCTAATGGAAGAGGTTGAGGAACTTCCTCTCCGGGTCGTTGTCCCACAGGCACTTGTTGTGCAGGTACGCCGTCTCGCAGAGGTCCGACATGGGCGCTTGTGGAAGAAGAAATGAATATGAGTGGAAATATCGCAGTTTTGAAGGGAATTGTTCCAAACGCACAGTCAGTGGGCCAGAAGACAGGCGGAGGCGGTCAAAATCGCGGGCGTGCTTTGAGCTCCAGAGTCGCTAAAATGGGACTCGAACCAAACGTGTGTCCCAACCAATGGACTGCTCGCTGAACGAGGAATCTACGGTGGGGTCCGGTCTTCTGGCTCACTGTGGAACGTGATAATGAGTTGGTTTTACTCATGTCGAAGCAGGGAGCAACCGCCTTGGCGAGGGCCTCAGGCATGCGGGCAGGGGGCAGCAACATGGTGATGGTCCCGTTGGACGACATCTGCAAAAGCAATAAAGTTTGTTTTTTCTTTCTTTTATCATTTTTATAATTTCCAAGTTTGGTTGCACAGCGTGGGACTTTCACAGTTGCAAGGGACACTACCAACCTTTCCTCTGTCCTGCATGACGCATCTCATGTAGCACTGTGGACGCAAGGCAAGACATCATTGCAGTATGACTTTTATTCGGAAAGCACTTTCAAAAATCTGGTGTGGGCAGAGCCAATTAGGGCGGACGGAGCTCCTCCAACTTTACCTTGAGGTCCTGGCTAGCTTCTCCCGTCTCAGCGAAGGTCTTGAGCGGTTCTAGGTTCGTTACCCGAAATCAGAACATAAAGGCATGTCAGCACTTGAGGCAACTTTTGTAATTCTTCAAGCCTGTTGTAGAGTTTGGCCGCTTACCAGACATGCTGGGGAAGCCCTCCATGCAGGAGCCGGAGCCCGGGGACGCCAGCACCGCGACCCACTGTGGAGACCACAACAAACGCGTGTATCATCGACTTAGTTTTCGACTCCCCACAATAATGAATCGGCAAACTCAAAACAGTGATTCGGCGCAACATTTCAAAAACGAAACATAAATTTTAAAAAGAAGAAAGCTCTGTCTAAATCTTACAGACTAATTTAGGCCTAACGAACAAAAAGTAGCTCGTTATAGCAAAGTATTTTTATCACGCATAAGCTTGCACAGAAAATACATACTTTGAACTACATTGAGAGAAAAAAGTACAGAGAAAGTACGGAATTTTTTTTACCGTGTGCGAACGAACTGCGACTTAATTGTTCGTATGACAAACTAAAAAGTTAAATGCTAAACATACTTTGTAAGGTTTCAAGCGTAAGATTTAAAAAAAAAAAAGTTTCCAAGAAAAGTTGAGGAACACGTTGTCCTACCAGTGCGACGAGGAGTGCTGCGGTGGCGAGGAGCTTCATGGTTGAGGGGCTGCTGGCCGCTGAATGCTGCTGGTCCGGAGCAGCGCTGTTAAATAGTCGCCGCGGTCCGCCTGCCTGCCTCCTGGCCGGACAGCGTGTCAAGGCCGTGCCACGTGTCCACCAGCGCGCTGCTTCAAGCCCCGCGATTTGCGGAAGTGGGCCGTCGCCGCGAGTGTCCGCCGCGCGGCGGCTGCTTTATTTCGAACAATAAGGCCGCTTTGTTGCCGAAGCGTCGGTCGCGGACCGCCGCGCCGCGCTGCTTCGGATTGACGGCCTCTGCCGCGTTTGTTGAGCGCCGCGACGCGTGTGCTTCCGCTTATGCAGCGCGCGTCCCGTCGCACAGTGGGCCGGAAGACCGAGCGGCCGCGAAACTCTAGACGCGTTTTGAGCTCCAGGGTCGCTAAATGGGACTCGAATCGAACGCGTGACCCCACCAATGGATTCCTCGTTCGGAGAGCAATCCATTGGTGGGGTCAAACGTTCGGCTCGTGTCCCTAGCTGGAGTCCTGGCTCGCTGGCCAGCGGCGGGTTGACGCAGCGCGCTGCATCCTGCAGCATCAGGGCGCCCCGCCCGGCCGCGGAGGCCCTCGAGACCACGAAGTGCCGCTAGCAGTGGAAGTTTTCACGACGTGATCGATGGTGCCCGATCAGCACCTTTGGAGGGTGCAGCGAGTGCTGCTGCGACAGCCCTTAATGACTGCACGGCCTCCACCGTCTCCCCGCGGACGGCAGCGCGCCGCGCAGGAGAAACGGAAACGCCAGCCTTTTGTTTTTCTCGTTTCGCGCTTCGTTTCGGCACAACTTTATCTCCTTCTCTCTTTTTTTTGGCGGGAACTTTAGTCGTATTTTGCCGGCGCGGCTCATGCGCCGCGACTTTGCCGCCGTTCCTCCTCCCGGCCCACAGTGGGCCAGAAGAGCGGCGCAGGCGGCCAAGATTCGAGACGCGTTTTGAGCTCCAGCGTCGCTAAATGGGACTCGAACCGAACGTGTGACCGCACCAATAGATAGCACTGAGAACGAGTAATCCGTTAGTGGGGTCGAGGACCATTTAGCGACTATGGAGCTCGGCACGCGTCCCCAAGAAGAAACGAAGCCACCTGCGCCCGGTCTTCCGGCCCACTGTGCGACCCCGCTGCAAGCTGCAAGGCGCGACGCGGCGGCGACGTTTCTCGCAAGAGTCGCCTTCTTCTCCGGCGGAGAATCTCGACGTCATTTTTCTCCCCGCACGCGTGCGCGACTGTATTACACGTGCGTGTCCCCCGTGGCCATTTGTCAGGCAGGCGGCACGCTGCGCACGGCACACACCTCCCCCCTCCCCTCCCTTTCTTCTCCCGCGCGCCACTCGGCGGGGCTTTATAGGTTAGTAATCGAAGGAAAGTTGCTCCGCCGGGTGGGATATATTTTATTTCAAGCGCACTTTTCTTCAGGTCTGGTCTGGGTAATCTCGGAATACAAATTTTATGTTAATGCCATGCACGCGGCTCGATTCCGTATTTCAAGTATAACAGGAGGGAGCCGGCTCGCGCGCTGGAGTCAGATAAGTAAGTTTCTTTTTAAAAGAGGGGAGGAGGAAGAGGTGGGTGGGGGGATGGGGGAAGAATCCGTCCCAGGCAGGCGTCCATCAACTTCTAGGTCTCGCCTCTGGAGTCTCGAAGAATCCTGGCGGCCTCGCCTTTCATCCAGGCTGCCGCAACGTTAAAGGGAAACAAGGTAGCTTATTTCCGTTCGAAGGGCCTGGATTCCTGGAATCCTTGAATCCCTCCGGCCCGACAGACAGTCAGACAGACAGACAGACAGACAGACCGACCGACCCACCCTGCAGCCGGTAGGAAGAAGGGCGGTGGAAAAAAAATCACAGCGGTCCGAGGGATTGATAAGGAAAGGAAGCGAGTCGATTCCCTCTGGGGCTGGGTCCGAACAGTGACTGGGTCTTGTCTCTCGCTTGCTGTGGGGCGGGCCGCACGGGGGCGTCAGACAGAGACCGCTGGCGAGAGGGGCGGGGAATTCCCTTGGCCGGCTATCTGGCCATTACAGCCCCGCTGCCTCCAGAGCCAAGCTAAACAGAGAGGAAGAAAAAACAGCACGTGAGCGGCAACGAGGGGCAGTGGGCCAGCGCAGAGTGGGCCAGCGCACAGTGGGCCAGCGGCGCGCACCTCGTCGTGGAGCTGCTGGGGTGGACAGGGACAAAACACCGGGCCGCACGGCAAACATTCCGAGGCGCTGTTGCTGTTTGAACACCGTCAAATTTCCCTCCCTTTTCAACGTTTTGTGTTGTTTTTTTTCCTCCGTGTGTTGTTATGGATTCAGCTATTTTTTTTTTACTTAATTTTTTCATATTCCAAAAGAAGGCGAAAAAAAGAGAAAGGCTTAGAAAAATTCAATTTATGGCGGGATGCTTGCGGGGATAGTGTAGCCAGCAGGGCTCGCCCTTCTTAAAACTTTTGCGGCGGCGAGGCTAGACGCCGGGCCGCGCCACGTCGGGGAGTACGGTCGCTTTCCTCGGCCAGCGCGCAAGAAACTGGAATTTTATATTACAGTTCCGGACTGTTGAGCAGTCCGACACGACACGACGCCGGGGCGGGGCGTGGGACGCCCCCTAGGGTGCGCGCGACGAGACCGCCCCGCGCCGTCTCTCTGCACCACCAGAGCCAGACCGGAGCACAGTGGGCCAGAGGACCGGCATCCTTCATCCGCTCAATGGGACTCACACCGAGCGTGTGCCCTCACCAATGGATTGCTGGCTGAGGTCTTACCTTCGGTTCGAGCCCCATTTAGCGGCTCTGGTCTGGAGCTCAAGACTCGTCTAAGAGTTTTGGCCGCCGAAACCGGTTCTCCGGCCCACTGTGCGGAGGCTGTGCGCCGCTCTGCTAGCACCACCCGGCTCGTCGCTGCACACGCACTGCTTCGCCTTCCCGCGGGAGCCCCGTCCCAGGACTCTAGTCCCCAGGACCCACTCCCGGCCCGGGGTTCCGGGTTCCCCGGGGGGCTTTGCTGGAAGTGAATGCGAAGTGGCGAGGAGATCCGGCGAGACTGATGCGTAATTCCAGGCGCGGCTGCGCGACAGAGATTTAGTGGGCCTGGAGCGCACAGTGGGTCAGAAGATCGTTGAGTTGGCCAAAATTATAGACGTGTTTTGAGCTCCAGAGTCGCTAAATGGGACTCGAATCGAATGTGTGACCCGACCAATGGATTGCTCTCCGGATGAGGAATCCGTTGGTTGGGTCATACGTTCGATTGGAGTCCTATTTAGCGACTCTAGAGCTCAAAACAGGATTGGGATTTTGACCGCGTTCACCGGTCTTCTGGCCCACTGTGCGCCTGGAGTCTGGAGCGGACCGGGGGGACAGATATGAGGCGAAGGCCGCGCCGGCAGGCAGGCAGGCCGGGCGGCGGCAAGTCAACTAGTAGTCACACACGCGGGGGAGGAGAAGATGCAGAGTGGAGCCGTGAGGAGGGCCCTGCCACATTGTGCTACATCACGGCCTACGCCGCCGTTGGCCTGACAACGCCGCGCCGCGGCCCAGCGGAGCTTACAAATCGCCCCAATTCAAAGCAGAGGCATTCTGCAAAAATAGCGGAAGCGCTGCTAGTCTCTCTCTCTCTCTCTCTCTCTCTCTCTCTCTCTCTCTCTCTCTCTCTCTCTCTCTCTCTCTCTCTCTCTCTCTCTCTCTCTCTCTCTCTCTCTCTCTCTCTCTCTCTCTCTCTCTCTCTCTCTCTCTCTCTCTCTCTCTCTCTCTCTCTCTCTCTCTACGCGGGACGGCTTGGCGCCTCTCGGCGTACCAGCGATGTGTTATTACTTTCCGATTCTGGGCCAGGGTCAAGTGGCGGTGCCTCCCTGCTCCGGCAGTGCTGCTTCGCTCCGGCATGCATGCGGCGCGATGTGGCGCCCCAATAACTTCCCGGGTTCGAATACCAGCAGTGCGCGTCGCGCTTTTTTCTCTCGTTTTCTCGCATTCCAGCCGCGGAGAGAGAATACTTTGGGCGGCTTGCCACGGGCTCGCGGCTCGTGACTCGATCTGAATCGGACGCACAGTGGACCAGAAGACTGGCGCTGGGAGCCCGTCCGGGATTTTTACCGGCCCACTGTGGGACGGGCGTGCTATGTAGGTCCACGTCCACGCTGGGTGCGGGGGGAGCCTACCCGCCCCGTCTGCCACACCCCGGGCTGGCTGGCCGTCGAGGCCAGGGCGGCACGGCGCCGTGCCTGCGCCCCCCGGAGCCCCGCGGGGGGCACGTCGTCCACATCGCTGCTCTGCGCTCCGCAGGGCTGTCGGCCCGGGCTGCACCCGGCTGTGGAGCGGAATGGCGCTCAGCTTTACCACTCCCTGCATTGCAGTGCACTACGGCCGGGGCGGGGTGAGGCGCCGCAAACGGCTTCCTCGGCGACGTCCTTGGGGCCTTTGAAGTGGGACTTCACGCCGGCGGACAAGGCAAGGCCCACCCCCGACTCGTCCCACTGTGCCCCGCCCCCACCCCCACCTCCTCGCGGAGGCCGCCTCCAACTGGAGCGCGCGGCTGCGCGTGGCGTGCCGGTTCAAATGCGAAGAGCAATCGCACTAAAAGCCGAAGGCGCGCCAAAGGTACCCAATGCCGCGCTGCTGGGGCTCTTGGAGCTCCGGGATGCGTGCGGCTCGGCACCGCGTGGAAATGGAACCCACGCAGACCAAGCGCGGATTGGCTCGGGGGGGGGGGGGGAGACGATTGCGCCCGCCCCACTGACCCCAAGATAGCCGCCTGAAAGGTAGAAAAAAAAGCTACGCTTTGCCACTGCCAAAGTAGGGGAAAGTGCTACTGTGCCATTCCCGCAACAAAAAAAAAAAAGACTCGATTCACTACAATACAGCACTGAGCAGGACTCGAACCCAACGTGTGACCCCAACAATAATGGTTTCCTCGTTCAGAGAGCAATCCATTGGTCGGGTCACACGTTCGGTTCGAGTTTCTTTTAGCGACTCAGGTGCTCAAAACGCGCCTAGAGTTTGGTCCGCCTGCGCCGCCGGTCATCTGGCCCACTGTGTGCAGGCCTGCATCCACAGCCTCCCTCGCCGCGTGACCTTTGGCTTCCCGGCGCGGCGCGGCTGCAGCGGGACTCGTGCAGTAGAAACGGTGGGGACGCCCCGTCAGGTCAGGGGCACCACAGCGGGGCACGGCGAGCGTGTCGAGGGCCGCCGTGGCACCGTGACCGCGGTGGCGTCGGGGCGCACGCGAGGCAGGGGCAGGGAGAGAGAGAGAGAGAGAGAGAGAGAGAGAGAGAGAGAGAGAGAGAGAGAGAGAGAGAGAGAGAGAGAGAGAGAGAGAGAGAGAGAGAGAGAGAGAGAGAGAGAAGGAAAGAAATCGGGAAAAACAAACAGCGAGGGGCGGCTAATGCCAATGCCGTGGCTCCATCGGCGGGGCCGGGTCATCAGTGCCGTCATCCCCCTTCCCCTCCTCCCCCTCTTTTCCCCCTTTTCCGGTGACAGTGCCGTGGGCGCGTACTCTGTACACGTGGGCACGATGAGCCGATCGATGCCAGCTGCGATCCCGGCACCGTCCGTCCGCCCGCCGAGGACGTCGCGTCTAATGGCGTTTCTTTCGCCGCTGTGTGTGTGTGTGTGTGTTTGTTTGTTTGTGTGCGCCGCCGTCACACAGTGGGCTAGAAGACCGGTGGGGGCGGTCAAAATTCGGGACAGATCTTAGTCTCTAAATGGGATTTGTGTGACCCCACCGATGGATTCTTCGTTCGGAGAGCAATCAATATAAGTGGGGCCACACATTCGGTTTGAGAGTCCTGTTATGCGACTCTTGAGCTCAGAATCCGTCCGGGATTTTTAGCGGTCTTCTGGCCCACTGTGCGCCGCCAGAGTCGCTGCCTTGGCTTGTTTTATTCTTGCTGGCGACGCGATGCGACCCGAGTGTGCGACTCATTACAATGGCCGGCAGCAGCGAAGCAGCGAATGTCTGTTCGCAACTGGGTCACAACGGATCGCATGTCTGCGTTAGCAAGTTGCGCTGCTTTTCCCTGCTTATTTAGTCTTTAGTTTTTTATTTGCTTTTCGTGTGCCGCGCGTGCTCCACTGGAAGTTGCTGCGTCGGTATCCGTTTTGAGTTTTCAGTTTTCGAACTTAGTGGCGGCGCACAGTGGGCCAGAAGACCGGTAGAGGAGATAAAACTCCCGGACGCGTTTTGAGCTCCAGAGTCACTAAATGGGACTCGAACCGAACGTGTGAATCCCACCAATGGATTGCTCTCCGAACGAGGAATCCATTCGTGAGGTCACACGTTCGGTGAGCTCGAAACGCGTCTAGAGTTTTGTCCGCCTGCGCTGGTCTTCTGGCCCACTGTGGGGCGCCACGGCGCGGGGCCCCTCTCCGCCATCCAACAGGTGCGCGGGCCGCCATGCCCCGCCGCGCCGCGCCGCGCCGTGGATGCGAGGCTGCCGGCCTGGGTCGATGTTTCGTCCGCCTCGCCCGTCTCGCCCGCGTCGAGCCCCGTCCGTTTTGATAACCTGTTGCCATAATGCTCGCCGCCTCGCCGCCTCGCCGCCCGGTCGCCGGTCGGCGGACTGCTTAGGCGGCGACAGGCGACGTCGCCGCGGCACAGTGGGCCAGAAGACGTGGAGGCGGTCGGAACCCTGGACGGGGGACCACCAATGGATTGCTCTCCGGACGAGGAATCCATTGGTTGGGTCACACGTTCGGTTCGAGTCCCATTTAGCGACTCTAGAGCTCAAAACGCGTCTAGAGTTTTAACCGGCCTCACCGGTCCTCTGGCCCACCGTGCGCGGTCTCGGAGTCGTGGGTTGTCGCCGCGGTGCCACGATTTGGGAATAAAACCGGAGGCCTGCCGCGTCGACACGCCAAGGCACGGCGTGCTCAGCCATGTGGGCGTGTTTGTGTTTACGGCAGGGGCGGCCTCGACGCCAGCCTGTCAGCCTGCCAGCGCGGCGGGGCGGGGCGGCCCGGCCGGCGCTGAAGGTGAGAGCCAATCAGCCCCAAGGCTGCCCGAGGCCTCCATTGTGTCGTGTTCGAAAAACAGCCGGCGGGCTGCGAGCTGGGGTGGCCGCCGTCGTCCTAACGCCCCGCTGTCCAGGATGGCGATGATCACGCCCGTGATCGATGTGGCGGGCTGGGGGGTGGGGCGCGGCGGGGACCTGCTGCCGGGATGGACTCGTCCGAAATGGGGTCCAGGGGGCAGTAGGCTCGGCAGGGCGTGGCAGGGCTGTGGCAGGGCGCGGAGCAGGGCGCCATACATCACGATGGAGGCCGTGACAGGACGGCGACTTGCTTCGCACAGTGGGCTAGAAGACCGGCAGGCGGCCAAAATTCTAGACGCGTTTTGAGCGACAGAGTCGCTAAATGGGACTCGAACCGAACGTGTGACCCCACCAATGGGTTGCTCTCCGAACGAGGAACCCATTTGTGGGGGCACACTGTTTCGTGGACTGTTTAGCGACTCTTTGGGCTCACAACGCGTTCAAAGTTTTGGCCGCCTGCGCCGATCTTCTGGCCCACTGTGCTTCGCCTGGGAGCCACAGCTCCGACAGGCTAACCCTGAACCCGAGGCACATGACGCACGCTGTTCCTTTCAAGCCACTCCCTTCCGTTAGTAGCGATCCCTCCAATTCCCCAGGAAAACAGCAAGCGAACGTCCGCAATAACATCGCCGCGCGGAAGAAACTTGTGTGTCCCTGAAGATTCCCTTTGAAACTCGCCGCGTTTCCCTTTGTGGTTGGTTCTCCCTGTCGCGCGGATGAGTGAGTAGGGCCGGGCGGTGGCGGCGCAATGCTCCCAGCGGATTACGACAAATGGAGCCAACCGACTCGGTCCTCGGCGTCCCCGGGCGGCTCGCGGGGCCCTCGGCGCACAGTGGGCCAGAAGACCGGTGCCGGCGGCCAACACTCTAGAGGCCCAGAGTGGCTAAGTAGGAGTCGAACCGAACTTGCCCACCAATGTATTCCTCGTTTGAAGAGCAATCCATTGGTGGGGTGACACGTACGGTTCGAGTCCCATTGAGCGACTCGAAAGCTCAAAGCGCGTCTAGAGTGTTGGCCGCCTGCGGCAGTCTTCTGGCCCACTGTGCGGCGGGGCCCTTGGCGGGGACTAGAGCGGCAATGGGCCGTGCGAGGCGGGGCCCCGAGCCCCGCGGCATTGTGGACGGCACAACACAGCCCTCGGCGGGCTGGCTGCCGCTGGGCTCCGCCGCCCTTAATGTGGGGCTGCGTCCGGGATGCAGGAAGGCCGACCACGCGGCTTACGCGTCCCGCACGCGGCCACCATCGCGGCTCCACACAGTGGGCCAGAAGACCGGCGCAGGCGGCTGAAACTCTAGACGCGTTTTGACATCCAGAGTCGCCTGAGAGGACTCGAACCGAATGTGTGACACCACCGATAGATTCCTGGATCAGAGAGCGATCCTTTGGTGGGGTCGCACGTTTGGTTCGAGTCCCATTTAGCGATGCTGGGCCTCGAAACGCGTGCGAGGATTTTGACTGCCTGGACCGCGGTCTTCTGGCCCCCAGTGCGCCGCTGCTGGCTGTGTGTGCAGGACGGATCGCCCAGGCCGGCCACATTTAGCAAACTTGGTGGAGCTCCGCCCTTTCTTCGGAACTTGCCTGCCTGTATTAGGCGTCCGCTATCCGTCCGTCCGCATGGCCGGCTGTAAGCCGCGGGAATAGAACGACTTTTCACCGTGAAATAGTGGCGGAGAGAGGGGGGGAGAGAGCGACAGAGGGAGAGAGAGACAGAAGGAGAGAGACCGGGGCTCGTGCTGCTGCTGCTGTTCTGCTATGCAGCAATATCTCCTACTGGGAATATTGTCCAGCTGGGCCGGCGTCCCCAGCGATGTTATTCGCTGACCGGCCGCTTCGGAACACTCCCCTGGCACCGCACCGCTCCATGCACCGTGGGCCACAAGACCGGCGCATGCGGTCAAAATTCTAGACGCGTTTCGAGCTCCAGAGTCGCTAAATGGGACTCGAATCGAACGCGTGACCCTACCTTTTGGATTCATCTCCAAACGAGGAATCCGTGGGTGGGGTCACACGATCGGTTCGAGTCCAGCTAAGCGACTCTTGGAGTTTAAAACACGTGTACAGTTTCGGCCGCGTGCGCTGGTCCTCTGGCCCACTGTGCCATGCCGCGCCCCGCCCACATTCCCCATCGCGGGCCTGGGGCGTGCTCTCCCGTGCGGTCTCCGTAGCCGCGGCGGCGGTCTGCCCGCCGGTCGCCCCGCTGGCTCGCCCTCGCCCCCGGGGAGTGCATTCCTCGACAGACTGTACTTTGGGATTCCGGACCGCTCGGCCGGCCGCCTCTCCACTTAATACCTGGGGCACCTGTCCAGGGGCGCCTCCAGGGGCCCCCAGCGACTCCAGCGGTCTTCGCCAACCCGCGTATCTGGCCGAGGCCGCGTGGAAGCCGGTGGAAGATGCGCGGTTCCGAAGGCCGAGGCCGTGGACGCCGCCCCGCCGAGGCCACGACCCTCATTTAGCGCCACACACACCGCCCCGTTCGACACCCAGGACGCCGTCGAGGTCGTCGTCTTCTCCCCGTGTCGGTCCGAGGCGAGGCACAGTGGGCCAGGAGACCGAGGCGGTCAACATCCCGGACGCGTTTTGAGCTCCGGAATCGCTGAAAACAGGACTCGGACTGAACCTGTGACCCCATCAATGGATTCCTCGTCCCCGTCTTGACTTCGCAACCTGTTGTCCCCGCGGCTCATTGCGGGTGGACGGTCCTCCATCACGGCGCATGGAGCGCGCCGTGCCCCGCGCCAAGCTGCTGGAACTGCAAAGTGGCGCCGGCCAAAGTCTTCCCTCTCGGGCCGTGAGCCAAGTGCGGCAAGGGCGGCCAGGCGCGGCACAGCGCGGCACAGCGCGGCGCGGACGACGGCGAGAATGCGGGCATAACGCGGGTTATGGCGCGACGCCCTCGCGCCGTGGCGTCGTCGTCGCCAGCCTTGCCAGCCCCGCCTGCCTGCCAGCTCGCCAGCCCCGCCTCGTAAAGGCTGCTCGCATAGTCCATAACTCGGGCCGCAATGTTTTACTCAAGTATATGGATATCAGCGGCGGTCCGGCGGCGGCCGCGTCGTCCCGGTGGTGCTGGCCGAGGGGCGCTCGTCCCGCCCCGGGGCCCGGCCGGCAGAGCCACGCCCCCCTCCGCGCGAATCGGCAAGTCCCGAGCCACAATCATAACCCTCCTATTCAATAAAAGGTTCTGGAGGGGTGTCTATAATATTGGCTCAATAAAAAAAGAATCTCGCCACCATCAAAGCAGTGATCGGAAAAAAAATGCCGTCGAGCTGGGGAAACAAAGGTCTTATGCTTTTGGGGGCTGGCGGATTTTTATTCGCGAGATCTTATGTTCTCTCTCGTTTTGTTTTGTCGTCCTTTTAAGCGCGTTGCTCTTTGTGCTCGCTCTCCTCCAATCATGCCGGCGGCGCCTTAAGCCGGTCCCACGTTCCTCTTCCACCCCGGCCGCCGCGCTGCCCCACGCGGGGACCAGGCGGGGCGCAGCGGGGCGCAGCGAGGCGCAGCGGGACACCGAAAGAGATACCTCTGAACCCGGCCGCCGCCGTGGCCAGACCACGCCGTCGCCCCCGTGACAGCCCTCGAGCGGCGCCGATTACCAAGATACGGCCCGGCTCGGCTCCCGGCACGGCCCGGTGCGAGGCCCGGCTGGGCTCGGCTCGAATCGGTCTCGGCGGTCTCAATGACAAAGCGGCGAGGGCTCCCGTCCAATTCAAACAAAACTCGGCGCGCCCACACAGTGGGCCAGAAGACCGGCGCCCAAGGCAAAACCCGACGCTTTTTGAGTTGCGCAGTCGCTAAGCAGGACTCAGACCGAACGTAACCAAAGGATTCCTCGTTCGGAGAGCAATCTATCGGTGGGTTCACACGTTCGGTCCGAGTCCCATTTAGCGACAGATCTCAAAACCCGGCCGGGATTTTGACTGCCTCCATCGGTCTTCTGGCCCACTGCGGCGCGGTCTTCGTCATGACTTCGCTCTCTCCTCGCTCCGCCGGGAAAGAGGGCTGTGTCGCTCAAGCCCCCCGGAAGCACCGCGGCGGCGGCCGTGATGCGTGCGGCACGCAGCTCACCTGGCTCTGCCCCCCAATCGGAGCAAGTAAGCCGCTACGCCGTGCTTCCCCGCCGACGTGTCGTGCATCTCAAACACCTCGGCGTCCCTCAGCCCGGCCCCGCGGCCCACAGTGGGTCAGAGGACCGTTGAGGCGGCCAAAATCCCGGACACGTTTGGAGCTCTGGAGGCGGCTTAATGGGACTCGAATCGAACGTGTGACCCCACCAATGGATTCCTCGTTTGGAGAGCAGTCCATTGGTGGGGTCGCTCGTTCGGTTCGAGTCCCATTTAGCGACTCTAGAGCTCGAAACGCGTCTCGGGTTTTCGCCGCTTGCGCCGGTCTTCTAGCCCACTGTGCGTCCCACAGCCCGGCCGCCCTCGCGGTGTCACGTCGCCGCCGTGGTTTTACACTGGCAGCGCGGCCCCCAAAATCCAGCCGCTAAATTGGTTTGGCCAACAACACGACACCGGCCACGCGCCCCTCGTCCGCGAGCAGCGCTACGCGTGCGGGGCAAGGCCTCCGGGCAAGAGAGAGAAAGAGAGAGAGAGAGAGAGACTAAAACCACCCTTTGAATCAGTCTGGAGAGACTGGAGAGCTGGCCACTGTGCACACGGACGGGCTGCTCGTTGTGCCCGGGCACGGCGGCCTGCCCCCGCCCGCCCCGCCGCCGCCGCCGCCGCCCGCTCTCAGCAGCGCCCCGCTCAGCTCACCTCAAATTTACTGCTCCTCATTGTAATTCGTTTGTGCTGAGCGACACGCCGGGTCGGGGGAAGGGGAGGGGAGGGAAAGGGGGCGCCTCGAGACTTGTAATTAAAGCCGGCTCGGCTTGCCAAGGCTTGCCAAGGCTTGCTGCGCGCAATTAACTCTTAAGCAGCTCGACGATCGCCTCTTCAGCGCCGCGGCAACAGAGAGGCCCCGCCCGGTCCGCCCCCGTGTGTTGGGCTTCCCCAGAGACACGCCGGCCGTCGGCCCACTGTGCCGAGGCCCCCCCACCCCCCGCCCCGCTCACAGCGAGGGCGGAGTTTGAAGAGTTTGATGAATAACTTGGAGGCGACGCGGAGCTACGAACCGCCTTGCTTTTTTGGCAGGGTAGTCTAGGAAGGGGGAAAGGGTGAGGGAGGACACCTGCGTGGCGCCAGGGGCGGCCCAAGCTGCTGGGCCGTGTAGAGGCAGCAGGGGGGAGGGCCTTCATGTCTCAAAAATAAACTTAAGATATTTTTGAAAAAAAAAAAAATAGTTTTGAAAATGGAAGAAAAAAAGTTGACTAAATAGGACTGAGATCCCGCCAATGGATTGCTCTCCGAACGAGGAATCCATTGGTGGGGTCACACGCGTTGGGTTCGAGTGCCATTCAGCGACTATGAAGCTCAAAACGCGTCAAGAGTTTAGGCCGCCTGCGCCGGTCCTCTGGCCCACTGAGGGTTCCGGTGGTCCGAGGCGCGTCCGCCGCTTCAAAAGGGTAAAGACCTCGGGTAACCGTCAAGTTGGGGCATCTCATCAGCAGGGCTTGTCCGCGCGCGGGCTGCGCCGGGGCTGCGGGGCCGCAAAGTTGTTTGCCGAGCGTGTTTCGGTTTGGCCGGCGCGCCAGTCTGGTCCCATCTCCATTTCAATGAAGGCTCCGCGTTGCTCCGCGCATGGCGGCCTGGCCGCGGCACGTGCGCGGCGGACTGTCACGCTCTGCTTCGCGCCTTGCATAGCGCTAGCCCGGAGTTCACAGTGGGCCAGAAGACCGGCGCAAGCGGCCAAATTGCAAGACGTGTTTTGAGCTCCAGAGTCGCTAAACAGGACTCGACCCGAACGTGTTACCCCACCAGTGGATTCCTCGTTCGGAGAGCAATCCATTGTGGGGGAGTCACACGATCAGTTCGAGTCCCATTTAGCGACTCTGGAGCTGAAAACGCGTTCGAGATTTTGCCCGCCTCGAACGGTCTTCCGGCCCACTGTGGGTGAAGTTGCCGCTGCACTATCGCGCGGGCGTATCTGTTTGTCAAGTAATCAAACTTGGGAGTGGCTGTTTGTCCTCGGCATTAGACTCGGGCAGACCTCTGTGGGGCGGTTCGGCCCGCGGCGACTGACCGACCGGCCGACCCCGCACAGAGGGCCGGACCCAGATGCCGCGGGGCGGCGGCGAGGTTTACAGTTGACACAGCGCGGAACGCGTACTTCCTGCCGTGCCGCTCAATGCTGCGTGCAGAGCCGTTGACAATCGGCACAAAGCGCCGTTGTGGCGTTCCGTCCCACTGTACCAGCTGCCTCCGCGTTTTGCAATATCGTTCCGGCCCACTCGTTTTCTCCGACCAGTACGTATTGCGTTGTCACACCACTGGAAGTCGCCGCAAGACTTGTCGGGATAGGAATAGAGGAGAGGGTAAAGGTGCGAGCTCGCCCCCGGGCTGCTTCTTATTTGGAGTGATGAATCGCCTCATCCCCAGCGGCCCCGCCCCGCCCCGCCCCGCCCCGCCCCGCCCGCGGGACTCATCCCTGTGAAGCCCTTCGTTATATCGGGTTGCCATCTGAGGTGTCGTCGGCGTACATGGGAACACCATTAGCTCCGCCGGGAGTCATTGCGTGGCGGGGGCGGGGCGGCGGTGGCCGGCCTGAGCACACACTCCCCGCCGCCGCGGTCGAGGGGCTTGGCGGCGGGGCTTACCGGGATCCAGGGCGGCACGGCGCCGCCCGGGCACCGCGGTCACGGGGTGGGTCGAGGAGGCGCGCAGGTGTCGCGTGTCGCCGCCGCCTTGGTGAAGCTGTCGCGCAAACTACACGACAGTGGCGCACGGTGGGCCACCGGCGGAGGCGGGTCAAAATGCCGCGCGGGCGCGTTTCGGGGTCCAGAGTCGCTAAGTGGGACTCGAACCGAACGGGTGACCCCGCCAACGGAGTGCTCTGCTGTTGATGAGTCCATCGGTGGGGGTCTCACGTTTGGTTCGAGCTTAGCGACTCCGGAGCTCAAAACGCGTCTAGAGTTTAAGCCGCCGGCGCCGGTGTTTCGTCCCGCCGTGCGGTGTTTGCCAGCCATTGAATCGCGCGTCAAGTCGCGGGGGAGGGGGGCGACGCGGAGGCGGCGAGCACTTCTGGAAGCATAAGGCCAAACTAACTACGCCACTCTCTCTGCTCAGCCGAGGCAGCGAGGCGCGCCGCCGCCACACACGCCTTGATTCCGCCGTGGCGTCGCTTTGTCAAATTGCGCGTGACGAGGCCCCGGCCGAAGCCCCGGCCGAGGCCCCGGCGTGCAATAATTCACTCGCTCGGAGGGGTAACTTTCCGCCCTCTAGGCGCGGCGGACGGCGAGACACCGACGGCACCTGGCGCTCCCCCCTGCCCGGCGCTCTCTTCGCGTCGCAACTACATTCCGCGTAGTGCAGAGCGGAGGCTCGATGCCGACGGCGGCGTCCCCGGGGACGCGTCGCCTCTTCCCTCCGTCCCTCCGCGTCACGTCACGACGCGGGCGGGGCGGCGACCGGTCAAACTTACTTTGTTCTCGGCCAAGTTTTGCTTAGGTCGGCGCCGTGGCGCACAGTGGGCTAGAAGACCGCTGGAGGCGGTCACAATGCCGGACGCGTTTTCAGCTTCAGAGTCGCTAAATGGAACTCGAACCGAACGTGTGACCCCACCAATGGATTCCTCGATCGGAGTGCAAGTTCATTGGTGGGGTCACACGTTCGGTTCGAGTCCTGTTCAGCGACTCTGGAGCTAAAAACGCGTCTAGAATTCTGGCCAACTGCGCCGGTCTTCTGGCCCACTGTGCGGCGCGGCGTGGCGGCGTGATAGATGGCCCAGTGCAACGCGGTGCACGCCGACTGAGGCGAACGGTACTAACAACAAGAAGTGGCCATGGCAAGGCAGCAAGAGGGGAATGTTGACGCCGCGGCCGCGAAACGCTGCGGAAGACGTCCGGTAAAGATTTAAAGTACTGCGACAAAAGAAAAAAAAAGTGACATTTTTTATTGTTTTTGTTTGATTTTTTTATGTTATTTTAGGGCAAGCGGGTCGTTACTATGAGGCGTCCGCTCGGAACAGCGCTTGGGCGGGCGCGGCCGCTCTCACATTGCAAGCAGTATTGTTTGTTTTTTGTTTTTCAGCGCCGAGTGCATTCGGCTGAATTCATGAGCTAATTTTTTGTGTGTTTTACTGCGCCGGGTTTGCGAGAAAGTCAACGAGGGGGAAGGAAGGGGGAAGGGGGAATGTGGCTGGGAAGTCAAAGGAAGGAGGGGGTGGGGCAGTGAGACGTTAGGGCAAACTGTGCACTGGCTATAATGAAGCCCGCCCCGTGGGGCCGGCTTGTTGTGACTGAAGCACGAAACAAGCCGCCACGCCGGCCGCACTGTGGGCCGCCAGCCCGCCAAACAGCCAGCCGTTAATTCTACCGGCTAGTTGTCATCGGCGATAGGATCTAGCGGCCTGCGGTGCGGCCGGGCGGCAGGGGGGTGGGGCGGGGAGGGGGGGCACTTTATTTGCATGTGGCGAGTGCAGTCCCACGCATGTGTCTTCACAACGAGCGGGCGAGGCCGTGTGGAGGTGAAAGGCTTCGGAACTGGCTCCGGGAAAAGGTCGGCTGGCACCGGTGCAGCGCACAGTGGGCCGGTGGTCAAAACGCGTCCAGCGAGTTTTGACCGCCCGAGCCGGTGGCCCACTGTGCCTGTGCTATCGCATCGCCCATGCAGAGGGCGCCCGAAGCGCAGCGGCAGTGCAGCGGCAGAGCAGCAGCCCACCAAGGCTGCAGCGCCACTGCAGCGGCGTTTCGTTCGGAGCGGCGCAAAAAAAAAAAAAAAAGGAACGCGACGAAGGGGAGGAGCGGCGGGCGGGGCGCGCCGACACGGCCGCGGGGCGGGGCGGGGCGGTGCAGCACAAAGCCGCCGGTCTAATCCCATTCCGCGCCGCACCTCACCTGGAAAACGAAAAACTTTCCTCTAAACGGCAGCAGGCGTGCCTGCTGGAGTGTGAATAGAACAATTATTAGCAGGCCCTAGCTGTCTGTCTGTGGTTCTATCTCTCTCTCTCTCTCTCTCTCTCTCTCTCTCTCTCTCTCTCTCTCTCTCTCTCTCTCTCTCTCTCTCTCTCTCTCTCTCTCTCTCTCTCTCTCTCTCTCTGTGTGTGTGTGTGTGTGTGTGTGTGTGTAGTGATCGTGGCTTTGGCGCAGATGCAGGACACGGTTCGTGGGAGGGTAGCAGCCCCCCCCCCTCATTGCCCATACCTGACGTGTACTGGCAAAGAGCCGACGCGTTGCCCGCAACAAAGTTATTTTTACGGCGCCGGCCGCCGCGCTATTCCTCCCGTGGATCGGCGCGGGCGCGCCCTGGCGGAGGATGGGCTGAGGAGGGCGTCGGCGGGGCGGCGGCGGTAGTGGTGGAGCAAGGGGGTTGTTCCGTCCGTCCGCCCGCGGCCCCCGATGCACGCCGGCCGCGCGGGGTGCACCGCTGATTGCGCAACAAAACTTGTGATTTATGTGACAGTGGTTGTTGGCCACCACTTGCCCCGCTGCACCGCCACCCCCGTGATGGCCGGCGGCCGGGCCCCCGCACGGCAACGCCGCGGCTCGCCCGGTTGCCTGCCAATAATAATTACAGAGGTTTGCTGTCCCGAGTCTGTTGTAGTTGCTTGCTCGAACGCTGAGGGTCTGTTGAGACGTGAAGGCGCTGACGATGAAGATGTGTTTGTCTCCCTCGCGCTCACAGGGCGTCGTCCCTAGAGGTGCGCAAGGGACCGAGCAACGAAAAACGACTTGCGGGATCAGTGTGCTGTGAAGGGCTGGGCTGGGCTGGGCCAGAAGACAGGCGCAGGGGGGCCGAAACTCCAGACGCACACTCTAGAGGGCACATCGTCCGTGCGCGCAGTGGCGGCGGCAGCGCGACGCGTCTCCTGATGGCCTTGTTGTTGTGTTGCAGATCTACAACATTACGGAAGGCATCCGGAGGAACTGCGAGGCCAACATCAGCGACGCCGCCCAGGCGCGGAGCGGCGACTCGAAGCGTAAGAATGACTTCAATGTTGTCGTCGTCGTGGCACAGTGGGACAGAAGACCGTTAGGGCGGCCCAAAATTCTAGACGCGTTTCGAGCGCTAGAGTCGCTAGGGATTCGAATCGAACGTGTGACCCTATCAATGGATTCCTCGTTTGGAGAGCAATCCATTGGTGGGGTCACACGTTCGATTCGAGTCCCATTTAGCGACTCTAGAGCTCAAAACGCGTCCGGAATTTCGTCCGCCTCAACGGTCTTCTGACCCACAGTGCGTTGTCGTTCTTCGTCGTTTGCCGCCTGTCGGGTGCTTCGTGCTTCTCGCGCCACTCTCAGTGCTGCACACGGGGTGCTGTGCGCGGCCGCGGCTCGCCGGCTGTCTCTCTCGCACTCCAATGGGGCCTCGAGGGTGCGAGAGAGGCAGAGCGTCGGAGCGCCTGAATCAGTCTCGCAGCGGCGCGCCCTTTATTCCTGCCTATAAAACGTGAGCGACGAGGAGCGCTGCTGGCCGCGCGCGCCGAGCCCGGCCCACAAACACACACCTACCACGCCTAATAAAATGACGAGACCATAAGAGGGCCGTAAAATTGTGCGCTTTATATGGTGGTGTTCTTCAAAATCCGGTGGGCCGACGGCCGCGCACGGTGGGCAAGAAGACTTGATCTGGCGGCCAAAAATCTAGACGCGTTTTTAGCTCCGGAGTCGCTAAACAGGACTCGAACCGAACGTGTGATTCAAAAAATGGACTCTTCGTTCGGACAACAATCCCTCATGTACGGTTCGAGTCCCATTTAGTGGCTCTGGAGCTCAAAACGCCTGAGTTTGCCTGAGCGGTCTTCTGGCCCACTGTGCCGCCCTGGCCTACCCAGCCTGGGGGTGGGAGGGGGCCGCTGTCGCACTGCGTGGTGGTGGGGGGTGGAAATGTAGAGAATGCCGGCCTCCAGTTTGAAGCACCTTCATCATCGTGCCAATGTATTATTCGCATCAATTTTGCCTGCAGGCTCCAACAAAGGAACATTCTTTCTGCCGCCTCGGGGCGGCGTGGGGGCGGACGCCTGTATGTAAATACCACCCGGAACCAGTCAATAAACCGTGCTGTAATTGGCTGGGTATAGTGTACAGCAAGATTGCGACGTTGCTGCCTTGGGGTGCACGGCTGTGGCCTGGGCGGCGGGCCGCCCGGCAGGCAGGCAGCCGGCGTGCGTCGGCGCACTGCTGCCGGGCGTGCTGCCTACCCCGCGGTTCGCAGGCGCCGGCCCGGCATTATACCACCTCGCTACGCAGTGAAAGTAACGCCGCCGGTGTAACATGATGTTTACCCCCCCTGGATGAATGCACCGGGGGTACATCTATCCCGGGATAAATGTACTCCCCCAGCGCGGGACCGAGGGGGGTCCAATCATCCCGGGATGGATGTACCCCCCTTTGAGATGGGGAGTCACTTCATCCCGGGATGAATGCACCCCCCTAAATTGATCCTTTAGACGATTTTTGGCAGCACTAGTCTCTCGTGAACTGCGAATAATGCCTGGCCACTGATAATAATGGCTGCACACCCTGCGATTAGTCTCAGCAGGGAGTACATTCATCACGGGATAAATGTACTCCCCCAGCATAGCCACTACGGACCAAGGCGGCGAGGGGGGTACATTCATCACGGGATACATGTACTCCCCCAGCATGGCCACTATGGACCAAGGCGGCGAGGGGGGTACATTCATCACGGGATGAATGTACTCCCCCAGCATGGCCACTATGGACCAAGGCGGCGAGGGGGGTACATTCATCACGGGATGAATGTACTCCCCTAGCATGGCCAATATAGTCCACGGGGGCCAGGGGGGTACTTTCATCACGGGATGAATGTACTCCCCTAGCATGGCCAATATAGACCAAGGGGGCCAGGGGAGTACTTTCATCACGGGATGAATGTACTCCCCTAGCATGGCCAATATAGACCAAGGGGGCCAGGGGAGTACTTTCATCACGGGATGAATGTACTCCCCTAGCATGGCCAATATAGTCCAAGGGGGCCAGGGGGTACTATCATCACGGGATGAATGTACTCCCCTAGCATGGCCAATATAGTCCAAGGGGGCCAGGGGGTACTATCATCACGGGATGAATGTACTCCCAAAGTTACAATTTTCTGTATCAGGAAAGATACAAACAGAATTTTGTAACCTACATGTAACAAATTTCTGTAACGAGCTCCAAATGATACATTTTTCTGTAACCAGCCCATCTGTTACAAAATTCTGCACCACTTATACAAATTTCTGTAACGAGCTCCAAATGATACATTTTTCTGTAACCAGCCCATCTGTTACAAAATTCTGCACCACTTATACAAATTTTTGTAACCAATGCGGATGATACAAAATCCTGCATCATATAGGATATAAAATTCTGTAACTTTTTTTTTAGAGTGCAGCACCCGTTGGCAAGTCCCAGGGCCGCGCAGAAAACGAGCTTGGCGGCGCACGCCGCGGCGTCGTCTGCGGGTCACAGTGGGCCAGAAGACGGCGCAGGCGGCCAAAACTCCAGACGCGTTTTGAGCTTTAGAGTCGCTAAATGGGACTCGAACCGAACGTGTGAACCCTCCTACGGATTGCTCTCCGAACAAGGAATCCATTGGTGGGGTCACGCGTTAGGTTCGAGTCCTGTTCAGCGACTCAGGAGCTCAAAACGTGTCTAGAGTTTTGGCCGCCTGCGCCGTCTTCTGGCCCACTGTGCGGGTGACTCCATTTTCAAAGCCGGGTCCAAACCCAAACTTCTCCGATTTACTCGAAACCAGCTTTGTTTGCTTTGTCTTGTCCACCCGATTCCAAAAATACCCTTACATGCCTTTCTAGCTGTATCCGTTACCGAAATCCTCCTCCACCTCATGTAGACTATGATGCGCCTGCAGCAGTGGCCCTTGGGCACGGATCACTAACACTGTCACCGTGCGCTTTAGGGTCACCCAAGGAGGCTGCATACGAAGTTTGGTTAAAATCGGACTACGGGAAGTCCTCGGACGGGCGGACGAACGAACGAACAGAACTGCACATTCAAAAGAAAGGCGCGAACGCTCCTCTGTCAATAGTGGCGCTCCTCGCGGCGAGTGTCTGAAGCTCACGCACAGCAAGATCGCGGCGACAGGCGAGTGGGGCTCGCTGCGTTTGTTGATGTTTGTTTCTAAGTGTTGTCAAGTGTTGTTCTCAAGGATTGTCAAGCTGTCAAGCTGCGTCTCGAGTGCTAAGCTGCAAGCGTCTTTAGGTGAGTAACTATCGATTAGACACAGGACAACATGTTTCAGTAAAATGTGATGTTGATTCGACCAAGGGGAATACAGCGACGCAGGCCAGGTTGCCTACCAACCGATACGCATTTATCTTTACCTCCGCTGTGGCACACTGGTCACAAAGACACTCCTATTTAAAAATAATCTAGCGTCCTGTCTTAGTCATTAAAAAGTGACACGAACACGGAGTTTCTGTGGTTTGAGGTTAAGTCTCGAGTCTGTGCCGGCCGTACCGTGCCGCTGTGAGTCTTCGCATTGGTTACAAAAATTTGTATAAGTGGTGCAGAATTTTGTAACAGATGGGCTGGTTACAGAAAAATGTATCATTTGGAGCTCGTTACAGAAATTTGTATAAGTGGTGCAGAATTTTGTAACAGATGGGCTGGTTACAGAAAAATGTATCATTTGGAGCTCGTTACAGAAATTTGTTACATGTAGGTTACAAAATTCTGTTTGTATCTTTCCTGATACAGAAAATTGTAACTTTGGGAGTACATTCATCCCGTGATGATAGTACCCCCTGGCCCCCTTGGACTATATTGGCCATGCTAGGGGAGTACATTCATCCCGTGATGAAAGTACTCCCCTGGCCCCCTTGGTCTATATTGGCCATGCTAGGGGAGTACATTCATCCCGTGATGAAAGTACTCCCCTGGCCCCCTTGGTCTATATTGGCCATGCTAGGGGAGTACATTCATCCCGTGATGAAAGTACCCCCCTGGCCCCCGTGGACTATATTGGCCATGCTAGGGGAGTACATTCATCCCGTGATGAATGTACCCCCCTCGCCGCCTTGGTCCATAGTGGCCATGCTGGGGGAGTACATTCATCCCGTGATGAATGTACCCCCCTCGCCGCCTTGGTCCATAGTGGCCATGCTGGGGGAGTACATGTATCCCGTGATGAATGTACCCCCCTCGCCGCCTTGGTCCGTAGTGGCTATGCTGGGGGAGTACATTTATCCCGTGATGAATGTACTCCCTGCTGAGACTAATCGCAGGGTGTGCAGCCATTATTATCAGTGGCCAGGCATTATTCGCAGTTCACGAGAGACTAGTGCTGCCAAAAATCGTCTAAAGGATCAATTTAGGGGGGTGCATTCATCCCGGGATGAAGTGACTCCCCATCTCAAAGGGGGGTACATCCATCCCGGGATGATTGGACCCCTCTCGGTTCCGCGCTGGGGGAGTACATTCATCCCGGGATAGATGTACCCCCGGTGCATTCATCACGGGGGGGGTAAGCATCACCTCACACCGGCCCGAATCCCTCATGGCGCTCGTTTTCTTAGGTTTCCGGAGGCTTATTCGATTAAATAGGCCGCGCCGCCCGGACGGCAGGCAGGCAGGCAGGCAGCCGTCCGCATAAACGACTCGCGTAATCATCGCGCCGCGCGAACGCCCCGCACCTTCTCATTACGGGCAAGTTCGGCCCGTTCCGCGCCTTGCTGTCTTCCAAAGGCGGAGCAGGGCGGTGGTTCGCAATATCGGACCGTAATCGGGCGCGAGAACGCGCTCAGTGAACGGACACCCCGCCACAAAACCAAAGTCTGTTTTTTTTTGTTTGTTTTGTTTTGTTTTGTCTGTTTTACGGTGGGTTTCTGGCTGCGACGGGCCGGTGGACGGGGGCAGCTTATAGACTGTTTCTGCTCTAGCCACTCTCCCCCGCACCAACACCCCCCGCACAAACAGCCACACCTACTGCCGGCTGGCTTTTTTTCTCGCACCAGAATCGTGCTTCTCCAACCTGCGGTGATCAGCCCCCTCTCCACCCCTCACCCGCTCGCCCCTCCTTTTTTTCCGGTCTGCACACTGTGCGACGCAGCGAAGCGCGGGGTTGTTTCGCGCCCCGGTATTTAATGGCTGAATAATTATGGTCCAGGAAGTGCATGCGCGCGCGTGGCTGTGAACGACCGCCTCAGTAGGCCAGGCGCTGGCCCCGCCCGCTCCACCCCACCCCACCCCTCCCTACCTCGTTCCAGCGGGCGTCACGGCCGTGCCGTAAATACCTCGTGCGTTGCCTGCGAGCTTTTGCGCCCTGGCGCGAGGCGCGGACAATTTCATTTCCAAGCGACGCGACGAGGCGGGGCGGGGCGTGGGGCGGGGTGGGGTGGGCCGCGCACAGTGGGCCAGATGACCGTTGAGGAGGCCAAAATTCTAGACGCGTTTTGAGCTCCAGAGTCGCTAAATGGGACTCGAACCAAACGTGTGGCCCCAGCAATGGATTCCTCGTTCGGAGAGCAATTGATTGGTGGAATCACACGTTTGGTTCGAGTCCCTTTTAGCGACTGTGGAGCTCAAAAACCCGTCCGGGACTTTGACCGTCTCGACCGTTCTTCTGGCCCACTGTGCCGCGGCGGCCCCAACCACACCTCATCTCCAGCAAACGAGTCTCGCGTGCTCCGTTTCCTTCCCCTGCACTCCTGTCGGCCTTCCTCATGGCATGCCGCGGTTCGGTTCAAATGCGGACGCGCCCAGGTGACCCTGTTTCTTTTTCTTTTCTTTTTTTTACCCCACCCCCTTTTCTCCGTGTCGTCTTTGCTCTAAGACGACAGTACTGTCGCTGTGAAGGGGCAGGCAGTCAGGGGGATGCAGTCGCCTCACCCTGCACCCCCCTTCCTTTACCCCCCCCCCCTCACCCTTCCCCAAAGGCCTGCAGGGGGCGGGGTAGCCACACTGCGATGGGCCCAAAGACGGCCCAGCCTGTTTGCTCTGTCAACAGAATGCTGAATGCGGCATGCCGCAACCCCTCCCCCCCCCCCGCCAATACACTGCTGCCGCTATCACATTCCATCAGGCTGTCAAATCCCTCTGTTTTCACACCCGCTGCAGGGGTAGGCTGGAGGAGGGCGGGGGTGGGGAACACCTCTAAAGGGTAATCCCGAGTGCCGTGCGGTGCGGATCGAGGCGGCGGGGCGACGGATACACAGTGGACCAGAGGGCACAGTGGGCCAGAGGGCACAGTGGGCCAGAGCGCTCTGCCGCCTTCCAGCGTGACTCCAGCGGACGTCTGTGGCGACCAGATAGCAAAGGCAGGCGGCGCAGGATCCAGCTGGGCGCCATCCGCCCTGCGACCTGACAGACAGTGCTGGCAGTCGAGCCCCGTCCCTACATCACACCCTCATCCATGGTTAGTGGTGAACGTTGTCAGCGAGGGGGCGCGTCCGGGCCTAGGCTAGTGCCTGGGGGGCGGGCCGGGGAGCACCTGTCATTGCACTTGGCTGTCGCGCCCCCACCTCAAGGCCGCCAAGGCCACCCAGGCGCCGTCCTTCCGGTGACGTAATGCGATGCGCGATGGAAAGCTCCTTACACGGCCGGCGGTCTTGTGAGTGTGGATTTATGGTCTCGCTTAGCGTAACCCCGCATGCGCCGGCTCGACTTGCAACGCTCTGCCCGGCTCTCAGAGAGCCCTTTCCGTAAACGTTATCTAATTCTTTATTTTTATCTCCCTTTCCCTCTCTCCCGCCCTCCCCAGGCCCTTTCCTTTGTGCCCACGTTTGCTCCAAACGGAAACTTTTTTCTTCGTCCTTTTTTTTCTCCTTCCTTACTGATGGCCGATTCCACGTCGCCCTTAGTACGTGGTGTGCCGAACTTTACCTCGTGGCTCTTTGTGTCTCATGAAAAGGAGAGCGACCGAGGCCGCACACCCACCCGCACATACACCCGGACGCACACCTTCACACACATAGCTCCAGAGTCGCTAAATGGGACTCGAACCAACCGTGTGACCCCACCAATGGATTCCTCGTTCAAAAAGCAATCCATTGGTAGGGGTCACACGTTCGGTTCGAGTCCCATTTAGCGTCTCTGGAGCTTGAAATGCGTCGTAAATTTCGTCCGCCTGCGCGGTCTTTGGGCCTACTGTGCCTCGGCTTGGTCGTCAGCCCCGGCGTCGTGGCCTCGGCGTCAGCGGCCCGGGGAAGGGCATTGATATCTCACTCCCGCCGGTCCTCTAAACCTGATGGACTAGAGAGAAAAACAACTTTTACTGTTTCGTCGGCGGGGGAGGGGGAAATGTATGAAATTTTATCGGCGGCGCGTTGTGGGTATCGTCTCGCGCCCCGTGGGCTCAACGGTCAGCCCTTCTGGCCCACTGTGTGGCGCCACTCCGCCGCCGATGGTCTCGTCATTTGAATCCCGAGCGGAGGCGGGGCGCTTCACACTACTTTGCAAAGTGCGCGAAACCTAATTATAGTTGGCGCGACGTGGGCACGCCCCCAGCGCCGCGCGCGTTCTCCGGGAAAAGGAACAGGGGAGCGGCCAATCAGGGACGAGATGGCATTGGGGTCACGATGCCCACCAAGGTCGTCCGGGCCCTCAAGGTCGTCGCGGCCGCCGACGCGCAGGTCGATCTCTTCGTCGCCTAGCCGCCACTGTAGACAGCTCGTCCTCGGCGTCGTGCCGCCCCCTGGACAGCCCCCGGCAGGGCCCCCGGTGGCCCCGGCCGTCCCCGCGGACGGCGTCATGGTTTATGGCGGGAGGCCCCCGCTAGAAGCGCGCCGGGCCATGAAAAATTCGTCGACCCTCCGCTGGCACGCGGCGCGGCACGGCGCGGCCAGACGTGAGTTAGTGGCGGTGTCTGTGTAAATCGCGCGTGCCCAGCACATCAACCACGGCGAGCCGTGGCCTGTTACGCGCCGCTCATCTTTACGAGGATTTGCTTCTGAATATTTGAACAAGCCGCGGAGCGCGCCGCCTTCCGGTGTCAGCCTGTCTGTCTGTCTGCCTGACTGTGTGCGCGCCTGCGACGCAGTGAGTGTATTTAATAAAGCTGATCGGCCGGTGGATCCGCGCTGTAGGGGGCGAGGACCCTAGGGTGCGTGTGTGCTAGAGGGGGGGGGAGAGAGAGAGAGAGAGAGAGAGAGAGAGAGAGAGAGAGAGAGAGAGAGAGAGAGAGAGAGAGAGAGAGAGAGAGAGGGAGAGCGAGAGAGAGAGAGAAAAAAAAGGGGCGGGGGCAAAGGGGTCTATGCTGGAGAGAAAGGGGCCACTCGTTGAAGAACGCTGAAGTGAGTTCGCTTAATTTATTTGCGCGTATTGTTAATTTTTTTTAAGAAAGAAAGTTGTTGAAGACGCTCCCTGCCACCGCGGTGTTTTGTTGTTGTTGTTGTTGTGACCTTTGCTGTGTCGCGCAGACGTCGCAGACGTCGGGATGATAAAAAAAAAGTTCTCCAGACGAACCGCGCTGCTGCCCTGATGATAGGACGGGCCGCCGCCACCGATAGCTGATGCGCGATCACTCATTTTACGATGACGCCGCCCGCACCACCGCCACACCACCATGTCCACCGCGCCGCACTGCACAGAGGGCCAGAAGACCGATGAGGCGCGGCCAAAATCCCGGACGTGTTTTGAGCTCCAGAGTCGCCAAATGGGACTCGAACCAAACGTGTGACCCCACCAATGGATTCCTCGTTTGGAGAACAATCCATTGGTGGGGTCGCACGATCGATTCGAGTCCAATTAAGCGACTTTGGAGCTCAAAACGCGTCGAGAATTTTGACCGCCTCAACGGTCTTCTGACCCACTGTGCACTGCGCCAGCCAACCTCAATCTGCAAAAGTTTTTCCCCTCGTTTTATATCCACCCCACCACCACGACTTTTGAAAGTCGACGAATTTCGGGCGGTCCGCCGCCGATAACGAAGCAGATGACGCTCCGATAAAATGTACGGCAGAGAACCTTGCGAAGCGGGGAGGTCGCCGCCGCTGGCCGCCGTCGTTAGTTTGGCGGCCGTCTGCTGGCCGTCGCCGTGCGCGCGGGTTGGACTCCCTGTTCAATCACAACAGCGCCGCACAGTAGGCCGGAAGACCGGCGCAGGCGGCCTTAATTCTTGACGCGTTTTGAGCCCCAGAGTCGCTAAATGGGACTCGAACCGAACGTGTGACCCCACAAATGGATTGCTCTCGAAACGAGGAATCCGTTGGTGCGGCTACTCGTTCGGTTCGAGTCCCACTGAGCGACTGACTCTTGAGCTCAAAACGCGTCTCCTGTTTATTCCACCTTGCGAGGCTTTCGTTTCTCAAAGTTTGGGACTGGAATTGTTTCTGCGGTGCGCTAACCGCGGCCCGTGTTGTGTTTCAGCGATGTGCCCGGGCGTCTTCGACAGCTGGGTCTGCTGGCCGGACACCGAGGCCAACACCTCGGCCGTCATGCCCTGCCCCTACTTCATCATCGGCTTCGACCCCAAGCGTGAGTACGGCCCCGACAGAGACAGATCGACGGGACGACTGCCAGCCCTGCAGTACGACCGAGCGGGACGGACCGCGCAATAATGCAAACAGGAAACGCCGCTGGACAAAACGCAATCCGGAACTGGGTCCGCTTCCGGCGATGGCTTGCCCGGGCAGGCTGTGGGACCTCGCCCGGTGTCGTGGACCTCTAGCGCAGCCAAGGGGCCGGGGAGGGGATGGGGCGGCGGAGGGGTCGGGTTCACCATCCCTTATTGGCTCCATAAAATCAACAACGTCTGCCATGTCTCAAGGCCACCCCACCAGCCCCGCCCGCGCGCCCCGCGGGCCTCGCGGCCCCCGACGACGCCCCGCCGCACTCACGCCTAGGCCAAGTGCCAAGTGCCGGGAAGGGAAGCACCGTGGGCCAGAAGACCGGTGCATGCGTCCAAAACTCTCACCGCGTTTTAAACTCCAGAGTCGCTAAATGGGATTCGAACCGAACGTGTGACCACACCAAGGGACTGCTCTCCGAGCGAGGAATCCATTAGTGGGGTCAAACGTTCGGTCAGTCCTGTGTAGCGACTGTGGAGCTCATAGTTTTGCCGCCGGCGCCCGTCTCCTGGCCCACTGTGCGTCATCGCCTGTGTGGGTAGGCAGCCAATTCTTCAGCCGCCCTGACGCGGCACGGCAAGGCTTGGCACGCAAGGCGCGGCTCGGCATTGTCCGCCGGTCCTTGGTGGAGGCCGTCGGCAGGCCGTCGGCAGGCCGTCGGCAAGGTCGGTGCGTATCACGCTTCGTCAGCCCGAACGGCCCGCAACTCCACGCGCCAAAGCCGGCGCCGCACTGCAATGAAATAAAAACGAAAAGTTCCACCGGGAGGGTAGGCACCGACGCGTTGCTCCCGGAGCCCCGGACTGGGACAGGATTAAAAGATCCCCGTTCGCGACTCCGCCCCCGCGTCGGCCTGGGCGATCTCCCTGTCATTAATATGCGAGCCACGGTGCGTCACCTGCAATCTGGCGGTGAAGTGAACCCGCCCCGCCCCGCCCCGCCGGCCGCCGTCCCCAAGGCGTTGTTCGCCGCGTAACACGCTCAGGGCCTCGGTGTGCACCGTGCGCGCGGCAGCCACCGAGGCACAGTGGGCCAGAAGACCGGCGCAGGTGGCCATGACTCTTGGCGCGTGTGAGCTCCAGGGTCGCTAAACACGACTCGAACCGAACTTATGACCCTACCAATGAATTCCTCGGTCGTAGAGCGATTCGTTGGTGTGGTCACACGTTCGTCTTGATTCCCATTGAGCTCAAAACGCGTCCGGGAATTTGACCGCCCCCACCGGTCTTCTGGCCCACCGTGCGAGGCACCGCCGACCGACCCCCAACACGCGCCCTCTCTCTACACCGTAACACCTAATTGCGGTGCACCTAGTTAATGACTCTTTGAAAACGCGCTGTGTATGAGCGCTATACACAACATGTTTTATTTATCACGTGTGTGTGTGTGTGTTTGTGGAAGGGAGGCTGGTACCCAGGGCGGGTACGTACTACTTCGCAGCAAGTGTTCCCCCACCCCCCGCACATCTTGCCCAGTGGGAGGGAAATTGAACGTATATTGAGTGCGGGATGAGAAACTGGTGCTGCGCAGGCAGGCAGGCGGGGCAGGCAGGGCTGGCAGGCAGGCTCATTACGGGCTGCTGGCGATGCCGGCGACAAGGGCAAAACTCTTTCGCTTGGCTGGGGCCAATCGGCTGCGAGTTATGGGTATCCGGGTTCAGCGCCCGGCCAAGGGCCACCCCGCCCCGCCCCGCCCCGCCCCGCCCCGCGCAGTCAAATGAAATTCCTCTCTTGCCTTCCCTTTGCATGAGATATATGTATTGCCGTCGGGGTCGGCTGCCCGCGGCTGTGTGTGGTGTGGCCGCCCGGCCCGGCCTCGCGACGGGTAATGATGTACTATCTCTGTGTTTGTTGCAGTGAACGCGCACAGGGACTGCCTCTCGAATGGGTCGTGGTTCCGCCATCCGGAGACGGGGAACGAGTGGTCCAACTACACCACGTGTATAAACTACGACGACTTAGCGGTGAGTAGTGCAATAAATGGACTTCCTGTTCTTAACCATTGCCATCTGCATTGTGCAAGTTATGCATGAATTTGGTACAATTTAATAAATACTTACGCACAACATGAAAATATTGTCCATAATTTAGTGTTCATAGCTTGCACAAATATGGCCATACTTATGGACGATGAAAGTACATAAACATTTACTACGTAGTTCTCAGCCGCGCGAGCTGTGATGACTTTGTCCTGACGTGACTAATGATTCGTGCTTTTTCCTCTTTCGTTTCCAGTTTAGAAATAGTATCATTTTATTAAATGAGGTGGGGTATTCCATTTCACTCTTCGCACTATTATTGTCCCTCGGGATCTTATTCTATTTCAAGTAAGTGGCGCGCTGCTTTTACGAACTGACAGTTCCTCCTTTTCCGCCTGGTCGTTCCACAGTGGGCCAGAAGACGGCGCAGGCGGCCAACACTCTTGACGCGGTTTGAGCTCTAGAGTCGCTAGATGGGACTCGAATCGAACGTGTGTCCCCTAACCCCGTTAGGAGAGCAATACATTGGCGGGGTCGCACGTTCGGTTCGAGTCCCATTTAGCGACTGTTGAGCTCAAAACGCGTCCAGACTTTTGGCCACCGGCGCCGGTCTTCTGGCCCGCTGTGCAGCCTGCTGTCACGCCGGTCTGTTCCGCAGGGCACTGCGATGCACCCGGATAACGCTGCACATGAACCTCTTCGGCTCGTTCGCCATCAACTGCACGTGCTGGCTGCTGTTCTACGGCATCGTCGTGCCCAACTCCAACAGCATCCTGAACCACAACCCGGTGAGCCTGTTGCTCTCGATAATGACGAGATGAGGAATCGCTATCCGACCTCCCCGCGCGCTCCGCCCGCCACCGCGGGGAGAAAAACAGGGGGCGGGCCGGGAAGGGGGGGGGGGGATGACAGAGTCGCAGCCACCCACTGGGCCATACATCTTCCGTGGGCACATAAAACATGAAGTGGGTCGCAGCGCCGGGCCCGGCCGGCAGTCGCACAGTGGGCCAGAAGACCGGCGCAGGCGGCCAAAATTCTTGACGCGTTTTGAGCTCTAGAGTCGCCACCTATGGATTGCCCTCCGAACAAGAAATCCATTGGTGGGGTCACACGTTCGGTTCGAGTCCTGTTCGGTGACTCTGGAGCTCAAAACGCGTCTAGAGTTTTGGCTGCCTGCGCCGATCGTCTGGCCCACTGTGCGTTAAAGGCAAGGCCCTGCTTGACGACGGCTCGTGCTGCAGGAGTGGTGCCAGCTGCTGCACGTGGTGACGCACTACTTCCTGCTGTCCAACTACTGCTGGATGCTGGCCGAGGGCCTGTACCTCCACACTGTGCTGGTGAACGCGTTCGGCGCCGAGGAGCGCCTCGTCAAGTGGCTGTACCTGCTGGGCTGGGCCGTGCCGCTGCCCATCATCGTGGTGTACGGCGTGATGCGCGGCCTGGACCCGGACGCCCGCCAGCGCTGCTGGATGGACGACACCATGTACAACTTCATCATGGCCGTGCCCGTGTGCTTCTCGCTCGTCCTCAACTTCGTCTTCCTGCTCAACATCGTGCGCGTGCTGTGGAGCAAGCTGCGGGCGGGCCCCATGGTAGGTCGGCGGCCGCGTCCTGGACGTGACGGCGCACAGTGGGCCAGAAGACCGGCGCAGGTGGCCATGCGACTCTAGACGCGTTTTGACCTCCACACCACAGTCGCTAAACAGGAATCGAACGTGTCACCCGTTCGGTTCTAGTCTCACTTAGCGACTCAGGAGCCCTCAAAATCCGTCCGGTATTTTGACCACCTCTACCGGTCCTGTGGCCCACTTTGTAGCGTGGGGAAGGTAACCCTGGTGGTGCTTGCGGCAGGTGGGCTCGCACTCGGAGCGGCCGTCGCGGACCCTGCTGCAGGCCGTGCGCGCCACGCTGCTGCTGCTGCCGCTGCTGGGCCTGCAGTACCTGGTGACGCCCTTCCGCCCCGACACGGGCTCCATGTGGGAGCGCTTCCACGAGGTCGTGTCGGCCTTCTTCACCTCCTTCCAGGTCAGTGCCTGGCTACACGCCGCGTGCACGTGGTCGTTGTTGTTGTTTCCTCAAGATAATTTCTTGTTTTCTCTCTCTCTGCAGGGCTTCGCGGTCGCAACTCTGTTTTGCTTTTGCAACGGCGAGGTAACGTGCTCGCGTCTGTGGCCCACTACACAGTGGGCCAGAAGACCGGCACTGGCGGTCAAAACTGTAGACACGCGTTTTAAGCTCCAGAGTCGCTAAACAGGATTCGACCCGAACGGTCGGTTCGAGTCCCATCAAGTGACTCTGGAGCTCGAAACGCGTCCTTTTTGGTTTTGGCCGCCTGCACCGGTCGTCGGTCCCACTGTGCTCAGCGTACCTGCTGCGTTGTTGAGGACACTGCAGTGGAACGGTCCGATCGTAATCCCGCCCCTCGTCCGCAGGTGCTGGCGCAAATGAGGAGGCGAATGGATTTCGTATTTCAGAGACGGCGGGCCAATTCCTATACAGCCACCACCGTCTCGGTACGTCGGCTTAGGTTAGCACCGCTTCTTTCTTCTTCAATTTCAACAATTTTTACCTTTTTTCGCTTCCTCTTTTGCAGCTTTGAGACTTACTAACAACTGTCTGCGTCGTTAGAGTGCTTTTTTATTATTTTTTTTCGTTTCCGCTCCGCTTCCCTTCCGGCGGCAGCAAAGCTTGGTCTGCGGCCCGCTCTTTAGTTCGGCACAAACACCTCGTCCGCCTTCCTTTAGCATAATCCCTTTGAGAGTGCCGCCTGCCTGCCTGCAAGCGGCGGTGCCGTAGTCGCGCTTATCGCCAGCTCGGCCAGCCCCGCCAGCCGCACGGACAGGCAGCCAGCCAGCCAGTCTCGCCGGGTGGACGCCCCCCATTCAGAGCGCTCCTCATACAACTGGCAGGTTGCTGCTGCCCGCCCCGCTCTGTAGATAAGAAACGGGACCGCTGCCGGTGGGCATCTGCGACTGTGTGTTCGACTCCCGGCAAACCCGAGACACCGTAACACAGTGGGCCACAGGACACCGGTGCAGGCGTCGAAAACTCTAGACGCGTTTTGAGCTCCAGAGCCGCTAAATGGGACTCGAACCCTCATTCAGAGAGCAATCCATTAGTGGGGTCACACGTTCGGTTCGAGCCCCATTTGCCGACTCTAGAGCTCAAACAAAACGCGTCTGGGATTTTTGACCGCCTCCAAGGGTTTGTTGAGGCCTAAAAGCGATGATGATAAGAAGAACCAAGAAGTAGTAACTTGCATTCGCCTATCTGCTTCGCTGCGCCCTTGCTTTCCTTCCTCCCGCCCGTGCCTGTCTGGCCCAGGGTGACTGCGCACGCGTGCGCGTGTCTGTGTTGCAGTTCATCCGCTCGACGCCTGGCCCGCAAGCAGGGGAAGAGCGAGTGTGACGTCGTGGAGTCCCGCCAGTGCGAGACCATCACCATTCCGGCCGTGGTGTGACCAGTGGCGTCGGACCAACGCATCTGTGATCAAGACTGTGCCGGGGCGGCGTCCCCGCCGCCGGCGCTGCCCTCTGCAAAATAATCAAGTCGAGTCCGAGAGGGACTGGCCGTTGCTGAACGAACACTGACTGTCGCCTGAGAGGATCTCGTCGTCGACGGAGGGATTCCGTGTTCGCCGAGGGGGAAACACTTTTGTATCACGGCTGTATTCAACGAGTACAACGGCATCGAAATGCTGCAATTTTGTCGCAATTTTGGCCCATTTGACCTGACGCGTAATACGGGGCTTTTGTGTACAGGGCATCGGGCGAGTGTTTTGCCCCCTCGGTCATTGCCCATTGTTTTGTTTTTTCGAAGCACTCAGATGTTTCAAGTGACTTTCATAGTGACGGAAGCAGTTCGCTGCGCACAGACTCGTGTTTTTTTGTGTTTTTTTTTTCTGTGCTCCTGAAGTGAGCATCAAATTAGTTAAGATAAGGATAAGTGCCAATGAACTTAGTGCATGTGAACGGCAAGCTCTGTGTGCTTAATCTGATTGTCGTGGACCGCTTTTCAATGTGTTGATGAGACGAGGTTGACACATTCATACCCAGCTCCTGACAGATTCAAAGTAAAACTTAGTCTAACGAATCGTAACTACTGTGTTATGACCTTGTTAAATAGTGTTAGTTTAGCTAGAATGCACAAGTAAAGGAATTAATGTAACAATTTAGTCGTGAACCAAGAAAATTTATCAGAATTACTTTATTGTTGTTCGGAACCGGCATGTGAGTTAGTTTCAAAAAAACGTACTTTGTTTCAAGATGATATGAGCCATTCCTGTGATCGGGCTTTACTGTGCATGTGTACGAATTCGTTCAAATTGTTCTCTTTCTGTTTCCCGTAAAACGCGTGCGACAAACGCTGTGTCTGGTTATTGTCTCTCGATCAGAGATTGTGTTATTATTTTGTATGCGTGAAAAAGAAAGAAATGTGATATGTTTTGTAACAGCTGTTTCCTTGCCCAGCACCCGTCAAGCATACACTGTATTTTTCGCGCGGGATTCCGCCGCGCAGCTCCGCGACGCAAACAGAAAATATTGTGAACACAGGAAAAATGGAATATCGTGAATGGGGAAGGAGGAATAATGTTGTCGAGGCAAGAGGACGGCCTTTTCGGCCGTTTCCAATATCGCTGAGTCGGCCGCTGCGCGCTGCGCGCCGACGCAGGCGGGCCTGGGCTGGAGGTGGCGGGGACGGCGCGGCCCGGGCTCAGGAGGAGAGGACATCTAAACGCCGTTTTATGGGCCGTTCCCAGACCAAATATGGCGGACTTGGAAAAAAACGAGGAGGCCGACGTGAAGAGGTGAGTATCGAATTGCGCAAGGGTCCCGCCCCACGGTGGGCCAGAAGACCGTTGAGGCGGCCAAAATTCTTGACGCTTTTTGAGCTACAGAGTCGCTAAATTGGACTCGAATCGAACGCGTGGACCCCACCAATGGATTCCTCGTTCGATTCGAAAACCATTTAGCGACTCTGGAGCTCAAAACGCGTCTAGAGTTTTGGCCCACTTTTTGTCTTCTGGCCCACTGTGCGGCGTCGTCCACGGCTGATCCAGACAAATGGACAGGCTGTAATTAGCAAGCCGTGGTCCGAGGCCACGTCGCGGTCGCGGCCGGGTCTACGCACCTTGTTACCGAGGGCCATTGGGGCAGGTGGCCAGCCTGTTTGAGGATTCCCTTAGAGCCGCAAATGGACGCCTCCTGCCCCGTCCTACCTTCGAGTGCGACTAATGATATCCTGGATGCCGGCAAGGGGCGGGTCAGGGCGGAAGGAAGGGGGAGGAGGAGGTCACTGCCGCCTTTTGCAGTCCCAAGCGCCCAGACGCTTCCTCCGTCTCTCGGTCCGAAGGGGTGGGTGCGAGTTCGCACAGTGGGCCAGAAGACAGGCGCAGGCGGCCTAAACTCTACACGCGTTTTGATTTCCAGAAGTTCCGGTCAGGACTCGAACTGGACGTGTGACTTCCACCAATGAATACCTCGTACGAAGAGCAATCCATTGGTGGAGTCACACGGTCGGTTCGAGTCCCTTTGAAGCTCCAAACCCGTCCTTGATTTTGATCGCCTTCACCGGTCCTCTGGCCCACTGTGGTCCGTCTCTCTTATCGCGTGAAACGCGTCAAGCCCCGCTGATCCGTTATCTCCTCAGCTGGTCCAGCTGCTGGCGGCGCACAGTGGGCGGAAAGACTACTTCTGACGCGAAAAAGTCCGAAATGTGAAACTTTTTTTCAAGGTTCCAAACTTCACATGTCAGACTCAATAAACTATGTAGAATTCGAATCCAGCATCTGGACAACTGTGCGGCGGCGGGTTGGAATAAGAGGGGGGGGGGGGGACTGCCGGAGGAACCGGAGGCGGGGGGAGGGGGAGGAGACGCACACGTCCGGTGTGCAGGGGAATTCTTTTCCACCGCCTCAAAGGGGATGGGATGAGTGACTCAGGACACAATGCGCTCTCTCTCTCTCTCTCTCTCTCTCTCTCTCTCTCTCTCTCTCTCTCTCTCTCTCTCTCTCTCTCTCTCTCTCTCTCTCTCTCCCGCCTTGCTGCGCGCCGCCGCCGAGGGATTGCCGATATCCTTGCGACCCGGGGGACGCGCGGAAAACCGATTTACGTGTTTTTTGTAAAGCCCCGCGAGCCGTGGGGCGCCGCCTTGATCCAAACACCTGCGCGGGTTACTCTCTGTCAACCAATTTTTCTAAAAGTAAATCCCTGAGGTTCTTAATTTGGTTTGATATTTTTATCCCCCTTGCAATAATATCCAAACACATTTTGAGGCAAAAATATGTATTCAGCAGAGTGATGGAAATAAAATCGGAACGATGAAGAAAATCTCTGCGATAGAAGGGTACTCGGGCGAACCGGCCGTCTGGCCCTGCAGGAGTGGTGCTCACAGGTTTATGCCGCAATGGTAGCTAGTCAAAACCTGTAGATACCGGGATTCGATCGTCCGACTCAGGAGTCGAACACCGCTGACCTAGCCGCGCGGCCAAGAGTGGCTCCCGATACAGACTTCCCCGGACGACGCGGCTCGCCGTGGCGCTCACTAACAAACAGTCAATATTGGCGCCCAGTCAAGCGGCATCCAAAATAAACAGCCAACACGGCGACCCGGAGTGCGACACCGCGGCCCCGCCGGGCGCAGCTAGCCAGGGCGCCGCACAGTGGGCCAGAAGACCGGTGGAGGCGGTCAAACTTCTGGGCGGGCTCTCGAGTTGGGACTCGAACCGTACGTGTGACACCGCCAATGGATTCTTCGTTCGGAGAGCAATCCGTTGGCGGGGCCACACGTCCGTTTCCGAGTCCCATTTAGCGACTCTAGAGATCAACCGCCTCCTTCTCGCCGCGGTCTTCTGGACCACTGTGCGCCGGGCGAAAGTAGCAGCGCCGGCAGGAATAACAGTCGAGTCGCTGTGCACACACCAATCAAAAAGCAAACAATACGCCTCGCTACGCGTGTAGCGCGAGTTGGCCAGGTGTCGTGTTTTCGCGGGGATGGCAAAACAAAACGGACACGGTGGCGTGGCGGAGGAGGGACTCGAACCGCGGACATGAGGATCTGTGTTCAGGCAGACCCCCACAGCACAGCGCACGGTCTGCTGGGGGCAGCCGCGAGTGACTTCTTACACACAGCGACAAGAGTTTATCATTGAGATGTCAGGGTGAGGGGATTGAACCCGGGACCTGACGCGGAGTATTCCCACTTGCCCACCGGCACAGAGTTGTGGCGAGGGGTATGTACAGTACACGCGAGCGAGGGGCGCTACGCCACGCCCCCCAGTCCCCTAGCCAACATGGGGTACACGCCCTGTTGACGGGTTGGGGTGGGGAGGCTGGTGAGCCAGGAGTATTCCCCCCTGGAACGCGTCTATACTCCGTGACGGAAATGTTCCCGTGTTCACTATTATTTCAGAGGTTGCGTGACTTCGAAACAAGAAATACATCATTTGAAATAAATATTTTGCTCCAAGATTTTTAGTGAACATTTTGGTGAGTGCGGGTAACACAGACAGTCCAGAGAAAGTCAATGACATGTATGGCGGGAAAAGACGCCGCCTGATGACCACTCCGGGGGTGCGCCTCCGAGGGCGCGTGCGGGAGAATTATGTTCCTTGTTGCGGGAGACACAGTGGGCACGGGGGGCAATAAAGGGCTCGGGGTGGGGGTGGGGGGGGGGATCTGTCAGGACGAGGGCCCGAGCGGTCCTTTCGGGTGAAGGGCCGAGCCGAGCCCAAGCCTCCGAGGGAAGAGCCGAGGAGAGCTCCACATCGATCGGGCGGGGCTGCGTGCGGGGGGCGCGGCCGGCGGCTCGCCTCGTCGCTCCCCCCGCGGAGGGGCTCCGGCGCGAGGGAGAGCCGCGGCGGGGCGGGGCGCGGGGACGGGGGCACCGCGGGGCGTGGCTCTCCAGACTCCGTGCACTCCGCGATCCGAGAGTCCGTCAGTGATCGCCATGGCGGCCGAACGGCAAGCCGTCCTGTAGCACGCCGCTCTGCGAGGTGAGTAACAGAACGCACGCATGCAGCGCGGGTCGCGCGCACGCCCACGCACGCGAGGGAGTCGGCCCACTGTGACCGCCACGCCGAGGGACAAGGCCAGCAACTGGGCGACGCCCTTCCGGCCCTGACGGCAGGGCGTCGGACGCCCTCGGCCCTTCCCCAACAGCGTGTGTGCCTCGCGGCGTGAGCAGTGCAGTGTGCGTCGGGCTGGGCCCGCAGGGCCGCGGGTTCGAGTCCCGGTCGAGTCGGTGGTCCTGGTGAGCGCGCAATGCGGATATATCAGCCTCGGCCGTGTGTCCACCAAACACTGGCCAGCTCCCCTGGCGGGCGGTGCGGGGTGGAGTCAGCTGATGCGGAGGGCGGTGCCACCAGCGCCGCCAGCGCCGCCCAGTGCTGCTGTGTCTCGCTGCCTCGTGGGCCGCGGTCGCCGCGGTCTGGTCTTCCCCGCGGCGCGTCTAATTAGCCGCAACCTTCACGACGAGACGAAAGAGGGAGAGAGAGGGAAACACAGAGAGTGAGAGGCATGACCCCCCTGTCCGGTTGCAGGACAAATGTCGCCGACCTCGCGGCGGCCCCGCGGCGGGCTCGGGGCGGCGCTGCTGGCCGTCGTGGCCTTGGCGGCGCTCTGCGGGGCCGAGAACCCCAACACGTACAACGTCGGCGGCGTGCTCAGCAACAACGAGAGCGCCTCACACTTCAGGGAGATCATCGAGGTGAGTGGTGAGGAGGCGGCGACGCGGCCAAGGTCGCGGAGCGGGCCTTACACTTATACTTCAATTTTGTGTTGTATCGCAGAAAATCAACTTCATGGACCAGTACGTGCCTCGGGGCGTGACCTACCTGCCCTGCTTCATCCTCATGGACCCCAACCCCATTCGCACTGCCCTCAACGTGTGCAAGGACCTGATCGCGCACAAGGTGTACGCCGTCATCGTGTCCCACCCGCTCACCGGGGACCTCTCCCCCGCGGCCGTGTCCTACACCAGCGGCTTCTACCACATCCCCGTCATCGGCATCTCCTCCCGAGACTCGGCCTTCTCCGACAAGGTGAGGAGAAAATTAATGCTTCGCGGCACAGTGGGCCAGAGGACCGGTGTAGGCGGCTAAAACGCGCTACCCGCGTTGAGCTCCAGAGTCGCTACATGGGACCATTGGTGAGGTCACACATTCGGTTCGAGTCCCATTTAGCGACCAGAGAGCTCAAAACCGGGCCGGGATTTTGACCGCCTCCACCGGTATTCTGGCCCACTGTGCGTCCCTCTCCAGCATTGTTTCCCTCACGCAACTGCTTCTCGGTGTCCCAGAACATCCACGTCTCGTTCCTGCGCACCGTGCCGCCCTACTCGCACCAGGCCGACGTGTGGGTGGAGCTGCTTAAGCACTTCAACTACATGAAGGTCATCTTCATCCACTCGTCCGACACGGACGGGCGCGCGCTGCTGGGCCGCTTCCAGTCCACGAGCCAGAGCCAGCAGGACGACGTGGAGATCAAGGTGCAGGTGGAGTCGGTCATCGAGTTCGAGCCCGGCCTGGAGAGCTTCACGGAGCAGCTGCTGGACATCCGGAGCGCGCAGGCCAGGGTGTACCTCATGTACGCGGGGTGAGTGCGCCACCACTTTGACATTTGCACCCCCCCCCCCCAAAAAAAAAAAAAAGAAAAATGTGGGTGGGTGACTTTTGCAATTTTGACTTCTTCAGATGAAAATAAAAAAACTTTTTGGGGTTTTAATTTTGTTGTTGCAGAAAAAAGGACGCGAGCGTCATCTTCCGCGACGCAGGCATGCTCAATATGACGGAGACGGGCTACGTGTGGATCGTGACCGAGCAGGCCCTGGAGGCAAACAATGTACCCGAAGGCACCCTGGGCCTCAAGCTGGTCAACGCCACGGCCGAGCAGGCCCACATCCAGGACAGCATGTGAGTGCCGCCTCTTTTGGTACCGGTAGCTGTTTTATTTTTGTTTCTTTTTTTTTAGGGCACGAAGTAGCCTTATGAGTTTGTCTCAGGATTGAACGCTGTCCTAGCCTCAGCTATATTTGTTCAACCAGAACGATGAAATTATCTTCGCGACCACTAGGATTTCTTGAAATCGTATTTCTTCCATCTGTCAAAGATTTGTGCTGACGTCTGCTCTGCGTGAGCTGACGAGCATGAAGAACATCACGGAGGCGCCCTCGGACTGCGAGACGTCCGGCACCATCTGGGACACCGGCAAGCAGCTCTTCGAGTGAGTGCACCGGCTGGAGTTCTGGGACGGCCAGCGCCTACAGTGTTTCCACTTCCACGCGTTCGCTTTCAGGTACATCATGAAGCAGGAGCTGCTGAACGGCCAGACGGGCAAGGTGGCCTTCGACGAGAACGGCGACCGGGTGAACGCCGAGTACGACGTGGTCAACATCAAGGAGAAGCAGGTGCAGGAGGCCGTGGGCCACTACCTCTTCTCCCGGGAGATCGACCGCATGCGGCTGACGCTGGACGACGCGGCCATCCTGTGGCCGGGCCGCATCCGCACCAAGCCCGAGGGCTTCATGATCCCCACGCACCTCAAGGTGCTCACCATCGCCGAGAAGCCGTTCGTGTACGTGCGCGAGGCCAAGGACGACAAGTGCAACCAGGACGAGATTCCTTGCCCGCACTTTAACAGCACGGACGAAGGGGGTGAGTCGAGACGCCGCGACTGCTGCTGCCACCACGGTGCACAGTGGGCCAGAGGCTTGAAGCCCACTGTGCACTATGCCCCTCGTGTTCGCAGCGTCCGAGACGGTCCTGTACTGCTGCCGGGGCTTCTGCATGGACCTGCTGCAGGAGCTGGCCAAGACCATCAACTTCACGTACAGCCTGGCGCTGTCGCCCGACGGCCTGTTCGGCAACTACGTGATCCGCAACACGACGGTGGGCGGCAAGAAGGAGTGGACGGGGCTCATCGGCGAGCTGGTCAACGAGCGCGCCGACATGATCGTGGCGCCGCTCACCATCAACCCGGAGCGCGCCGAGTTCATCGAGTTCTCCAAGCCCTTCAAGTACCAGGTGGGGCCGACCGCCGACTGAGGCTCTAGCCGCACAGTGGGCCAGAAGACCGGCGCAGGCGGCCGCCGCTCTACACGCGTTTGGACCTTCAGAGTCGCTTAACAAGACTCGAACCGAACGTGTGACCCCACCAATGGATTCCTCGTTCGGAGAACAATCCATTGGCGGGGTCACACGTTCGCTTCGAGTCCTATTTAGCGACTCTGGAGCTCCAAAACGCGTCGAGGGTTTTGTCCGCCTGCGCCGGTCGGCCGGTCGTCTGGCCCACTGTGAGCCGCCCCCCGCTGACGGTCTGGCCTGCCGGGCGCGCCGCTGTTGCAGGGCATCACCATCCTGGAGAAGAAGCCGTCGCGGTCGTCGACGCTCGTGTCGTTCTTGCAGCCCTTCTCCAACACGCTGTGGATCCTGGTGATGGTGTCGGTGCACGTGGTGGCGCTGGTGCTGTACCTGCTGGACCGCTTCTCGCCCTTCGGCCGCTTCAAGCTGGCCAACACGGACGGCACCGAGGAGGACGCGCTCAACCTCAGCTCGGCCATCTGGTTCGCGTGGGGCGTGCTGCTCAACAGCGGCATCGGCGAGGGTCGGTAACGAGCCAGCGCACAGTGGGCCAGAAAAGCGGCGCGGCAGGCGGCCGAAACTCTTGACCCGTTCTGAGCTGCAAAGTCGGTGACCTCGAACCGAACGTGACCCCACCAATGGATTGCTCTCCGAACGAGGAATCCATTGGTGGGGTCACGCGTTCGGTCCGAGGCCCATTTAGTGACTCTGGAGCTCAAAACGCGTCTATAGAGTTTTGGCCGCCTAGCCCACTGTGCGTCCAAGCATATCCAGCCCAGCCAGCGAGGCGAGTGAGGGTGACTGATGCGCTGTCTCTCTCCCTCCACAGGCACGCCGCGGAGCTTCTCGGCCCGCGTGCTGGGCATGGTGTGGGCCGGCTTCGCCATGATCATCGTCGCCTCGTACACTGCCAACCTGGCCGCCTTCCTCGTGCTGGAGCGGCCCAAGACCAAGCTCACGGGGATCAACGACGCCAGGGTGAGGCACAGTGGAACACAGCCGGCCAAAACTCTAGACGCGTTGTGAACTCCAGAGTCGCTAAGTGGCACTCGAACCGACCGTGCGACTCCAGCAGTGGATGCCTCGTTCGGAGAGCGATCCAGCGCCTCCCCGCTCGCCTCATCTTACAGAAAAACGGCTGTGTTGAATTTGCGAACGGTCTTGTTATGTTTTAATTTTTTATTTTTAGCTACGAAACACGATGGAGAACCTGACGTGCGCCACCGTGAAGGGCAGCGCGGTGGACATGTACTTCAAGCGCCAGGTGGAGCTCAGTAACATGTACCGCACCATGGAGGCCAACAACTACGACACGGCGGAAGACGCCATCGAGGACGTCAAGCGCGGGTACGCTCTCAACGACGCATCACCGTCTTACAGTGGGCCAGACGACCGGCCGAGGCGGCCAAAACTATAGTCGCGTTTTGAGCTTCAGAGTCGCTAAACAGGACTCAATTTGAACGTGTGACCTTACTGATGGATTCCTCGTTTGGAGTGCAATCCAATGGTGGGGTCACACGTTCAGTTCGAGTCTCGAGTCCCATCGAGCATTGAGCGACTAAAAAGCTCAAAACCCTTCCGGAATTTCGACCGCCGCCACCGGTCTTCTGGCCCACTGTGCGTCTGATCGTTCAACGAAAAGGAACATGAATGGCTGAAAAGACTTCTCGATGCTCCGCCTCCCGCTCTACTTCAGTGGGACTTTTATAGTTCTTTTGTGAAGCATCCATAATATTTGTTTGTTTTCTGTTTGTATTGCCAGCAAGCTGATGGCGTTCATCTGGGACAGCTCGAGGCTGGACTTCGAGGCGGCGCAGGACTGCGAGCTGGTCACGGCCGGGGAGCTGTTCGGCCGGTCCGGCTACGGCATCGGCCTGCAGAAGGGGTCGCCGTGGGCCGACGCGGTCACCCTCGCCATCCTCGACTTCCATGAGAGTAAGTAGATTCTAATGTCGAGAGGTTTTTATTTTGAGTACACTGAGAGTAAGCAGGGAGCGGTGGGGAGAGCGCCTGTCGTGCCGACGGTAGGCCGGCCCGCCGAGCACCCCTGTGCGGCGGGCTGGCATCTCCCCGACGTCGGGCGCTCTCACTCCCCAACTCCGACTCAGCTGCATTGACATGATGCCGCGGCGATACACAGTGGGCCAGAGGACCGGCGCAGGCGGCCAAACTCTAGACGCATTTTGAGCTCAAGAGTTGCTGAACAGGAATCGCTCCAAACGTGTGACCCTACCAATCGATTCCTCGTTCCTTCTCCTGCAGGCGGCTTCATGGAGAGTCTGGACAACCGGTGGATCCTCCAGGGGAACCTGAACCTCGCGCAGTGCGAGCAGAACGAGAAGACGCCCAACACGCTGGGGCTGAAGAACATGGCGGGCGTGTTCATCCTGGTGGCGGGCGGCATCGCTTTCGGCGTCGTCCTCATCCTCATCGAGATGGTCTACAAGAAGCACCAGACGCGCAAGCAAAAGCGGCTGGAGCTGGCGCGCCACGCCGCCGACAAGTGGAGAGGCGCTATCGAGGTACGTAACCTCTCGCCGCACAGTGGGCCAGAAGACCGCGGCTCAGGCGGCCAAGACTCGAGACGCGATTTGAGCTCCAGAGTCGCTATAAGCAGGACTCGAACCGACCGTGTGAATTCCCCGTTCGGAGAGCAATCCATCGGCGGTGTCACCCGTTCGGTTCGAGTGATTTAGCTTAAGACCCGTCCGGGATTTTGGCCGCCTCCACATGTCTTCTGGCTCACTGTGCACCGGCAAAGGGCCAAACAGAAAGATCGGGACTCGAGCCTGAACCCGCCACAGCGCATCTCCAAGGGGCAGTGTTGACCTGGTCAACGATCGCCGGTAGTCGGGGACAGTGGTAGGGAGCGGGGGACGCACACGCCGGAACCAGACCGGAGTGTTGCCCAGGCCCAGGCCAAGGCCCAGGCCAAGGCTCAGGCCGCCCAGGCACGGCCGGGAGGGAGTTGCTAACTCGCTGGTGTTGTTGCTTCATACAGAGAGGCTGCCCAGAGGCCGTTGAGGTGAGTGCCGAGTCCGTCTAGGCTATCGCCGCGGAGGTGACGTACTCTCCGAAGGACTCCCTACGGGGGCTTTGCCTGCGGAATGGTTATCTAAGTGTTAGCTGCACACTGTCAAAATTTTGGTTGTCGCTTTGATGACATTTTCATGGCTACTTTTCCGCACAAGGATTACATTAAACTAGGTGATGACAATCACATAGTTGTCACGCCCATGCAATGAGAAAAAGGAGCTTTGACGAAAATATCATCCTTTTGTGATGAGTTAGTCATCATTTGAATGTGATAAAAATGTCATCCATTATTCTGTCATAAAGTTACTATAAATCTTTGCAGTGCACTCACTCTCACACACCACACACATACACCCACACGCAGTCCTGCCGGTCGTTTAGTGTGTGCAAGTAGATCAGTCTAGAATGTCGCCTAGTTGACCAGGGGCAGTCCCGCAGAATAGCCGCATTCTTTCTACATGCACCTCGATCATGGCCAACGAAGGTTCGTCATCACACCGTAGGAAACGAAAAATGCACCACTTTCCACCCATCCTTCCCCCGCAGCCTCACTCTGACCACTCCTCGGCAGGGGGACTCCACCCTCAACCGGGGCACAGTGGGCCAGAAGACCGGCCCAGGCGGTCAAAACTCTTGGCGCGTTTAGAGCTCCAGAGTCGCTAAACAGAACTCGAATCGAACGTGTGACCCCCATCAATGGATTGCTCTCCGAACGAAGAATGGATTGGTGGAGTCACACGTTCGGTTCGAGTCCGATTCAGCGACTACGGAGCTTAAAACCCGTATGGGATTCTGGCCCACTGTGCGAGGAGGCCCCAGGCGCGCCCTCCCTAGCGTTCTTCGACACGGCCCACTGCTAAACCCGACCCGTTTGCTTCCGCAGAAACGCAAGACGCTCCGGGCGACGATCGCGGCCCAGCGGCGGCTCAAGGCGAACGGCGTCAACGACCCGGTCAGCCTGTCGCTGTCGGTGGAGGCGCTGCACGTGCTGCCGCCGGTGGGCATGGTGGGCATGGCGGGCATGGTGGTGGCGCCGCCGCACCCCGCGCAGTGCCTGGGCCAGGGCTGGCCCGGCAGCGGCACGGCCAGCGGCGCGGCCAGCGGCGCCCCCAGCGGCGCCCCCAGCGGCACCACCACGCCCTGCGACCTGCGGCAGCGCGGCCGCCTCGCCAGCGTGGGCCGGCCCGAGCAGATCCACGTCGCCAGCGTCACCTCGCCGCCCAGAGGGTGAGTGCCGCCGGACGGCTTTTGGGCTCCAGAGTCGCTAAATTGCTCTCCGAACGGGGAATCCATTGGTGGGGTCACACGTTCGGATCGAGTCCTGGTTAGCGACTCTGGAGCTCAAAACGTGTCTTGAGTTTCGGCCGCCTGCGCTGGTCTTCTGGCCCACTGTGCGGCCGCCTTCGGACTGAAACGCAAGACGCGGCGGTCTGGCCCTGCACTGTCTGACGACGCGTTTGTTGAACAGGCCGCGGAGTCGGAGCACCTCCCCGCACAGCTGGGTGTACAGCGACGCGGACGGCAGCGAGTAGCCCCGCGCCGCAGCCCGCCCCGGGCCCGGCGAGCCAGCTGCCGGCAAGGCTGCCAGCCCCACCGGGGCCGCCCCGCCGCCCCAGGCGAGGAGGGCGTCGGTCGCTTCATGACCCGACCAACGTCCGATGTCTTCCAAGCCCCACTCCAGCCTGGACCCTGGATCTCGATCCCCCAGCGGTCCTCGTTTAGTCCAATTGTTGGTATTTCCTGGGAGTGAGATTCTGTAATAGCATCTGTGGGCAGCGCGACCTGCTGCTCGATGCGGGAAGTTCCCTGCATCGTCCTCAAACAGCGAGCAGGTCGTCGAGGTGTGACAGATAGAGCGGCTCTACAGGAGTTCCTCAGCTTCAGCCCGTGGAATTGCTACTGACCATTTTTTAAATCAATTAAGGACTTTGTTGCGTGAGTTCTCCTTGTTCAAGTGAAGGCATCTTAGAGACATATTTTGCTTCATGAAGAGCCTCAGCCATTCGCTAACTATATTGTATAACTTTCCTCGGCTCATGATTTTGATCGCCAATAAGCTTGGCTTGACTTTCGTGTAGCTCGGGTGCAAAGGGTGCTCACTTATTATCAGTCTATCATAGTCTAAGTAGTTTGTCAGGATAAGCCTAGAATGAAAAAGTTACATACGCATCATGATGTGAGGGTATTTGAAACATGTTGGTGACTGATTTAGAAACCAGACCTTACATTATGATTTTGTTGTGACTTTTATGTCCTACTTAGAAGGTCTCCTGATGACTGTAGTGATTTACATTGAGCATAAAAATTGTGAAGAGTTGGTTGTAACAAACAGATTGAAGAAAGAATTGTACATACGTTAATAATAAAATTGAAATTTTGTGAATGTTGTATTTGTACTAAACAGTGTGGTCATTTCATGATTTAATAAACAGTGAAATGGAAATCAGTGTATTTTTCAACTTCCCAAATGGCCTATAAAGATATTAAATTTTGAATGATGTTGTTGCAAAGCATGTGGCATTAATTCAAAATTTTGAACAGAGAGCGTCTATTTTGCAGTAATAAATAATAAATACAATGACAATGAGCAACACATTTTTTTAAAAAAACAATACCATAAAAACATCAAGTTTTCAAACATAGATAGACATATTATATAAACAATAAAATTGTTAAGCCAGCATGTGACAATACAAAAAGATATCTTAAGATGAAAAACGAAATTATGACAGCAGAAATTGTAATTTAGTTACATGATTGATACGAACTACCAAACATAGAACCTAGAAATGTACAGCAGAGTGATGCAATGATTTTTTTCCCTGTTTGATTCCTTCCTGATTTCAAGACAGATCTGAACATTTGATACTTTGAAGACAATAATTTAAAGCAATCACAGTTGCTCAGCCCACAATAGTGTACATACATACAAATGTTTCCCTTAAATGCTTTCAAAAAGCCTTATACATAAACATACACACTAATTTAAAACTATCAACAGAAAAAAGGGAGACTAATACTCTCTCATTTCTACCCTATCAATTAAAGCTACTTTAAATAATAATACTAATTTCATTAGTTAGAAAACATTATCATAAATCATTGTATTAATTGATAATATGACAATTTTACAACTACTTTGAAAATCAACATAAATAAGTCCAATAGTTTTGATCAAAGAAATGCAACAGGGCACCAGGATAACGGTTCACTCAGCAAGAAAATATTGTCTCAACTCTTTCTGAGCTAGGCTCATAATTGCGTAAATGTATGACCTCAGGGCTAAAACGACACATTTACTGCACAACTGCAGATAACCTGTAGTGCATTTGTTTATGCACCCACCTCATCTCTATCAAGAAAACCTACGGGAAATTTCAAGTGATGTACAAATATGAAAATTCAAAATTGAAAACAATACAGTGGCTATTTTACGTTTTACAAAAGGAAGAGATGGTCTTTCTGTCCTTCATGACAATACTACTAATTCAGTATTTTGGACAATTTTGAAAGGGTTAAAATCATTTACATGAAAGGGGAAAGAATAAAAGGGTCTAATACTGCTTTGAACGGGATCTTGAAGTTCCTGAGGTGCTAGAACTTGTGGTAGGTGCTTCTTTAGGTGTGTCACTTAAAAGTCGCTCCAAATCTATGCCATTCAGGTCAGTTGCATGTGCATTACCTGAAAGAACAAACAAACAAACAAACAACATGGATAAGCACTGACAAGCACAATACAGTTTTTATTCAGACACTGAAACAGGAAAACAATTACCTGCATGAGCTAGAAATAGGTCCTTCAAAAAGCCAAGTTCTTTAGTAAGAATGCGGATTTTTTCTTCTAATAGCTCGTTTTCTGTTTTCAGCTGATTGACACGTTCCAGTGTTTGCTGTGTGCGCATTCTGCTTTTCACACGACTTCTTCGCACAGCCTAAAATACAGTTAAAGAAACAAAAAAGGTATAAGTACTAGGATAAGCTGATACAAAGCAACTAAAGAAATTTTGGCCTTCAAGTCCAATAATGACGCTGTACCTGATTGTTTCTGTCTCTCCTTTTCCGATACTCATCTCCATCTTTCTCCCACTCCCTTTCTGACTCCTCTCTGGAACTGTTGTCTCCACGCCGACCTTTTGACTGCTTATTTTCTTTATTCCGGGGGGCCATTCTGCAACGCACCAAAAATACAAAGCAGTCAGAAAATGGGTTGACATAGATGGAAAGTGGCACATATTCATGTGTACACTGTAATGAGTAAAAAAGTTAATACTGACAGTAATACATTTCCACTTCGCAAACTAAAAAGTTTCTTTTACCTCTAACTTTGATTACTAAACGACCAACCTTAGCGAAAAACAAAGTTGAGAATGGTCCAGATAGGTTACGATATCTACAAGAGAACTAAGTTTGCAATATCGTCGACCTAGCAATCACATCCACACTCGCTGCAACTACATTGTAAAAAAGAAAACTGTACGAGCTAGCAAAACAAAAAGGCCATTTTTAAATGTTGACATGATCAACACCAAGTATTACGCAATAGTACGCATTGTGTCTGCCGCCGTCCAATCATTTGCTAGAGCTTGCTACAACACGAGAACCGCTCAAGGTTACCTTTCTGTATTGGGCCCAAGAAACAGGAAAAACCGCACACAGTTTGCTCGCTCTTTCAACGCAGAAGAAATGGAATCAAGAAAATTGCAGAGGATTCTGACACAGGAAAAACACAACACGAAGCGATTGCAAACTTTATCCCAGATCCGCACAGTTGTATGAGAAGTTTCTGCTAGGGGATATTGACCTTGGGAACCAGTCCTGCCAGTCCTCTCAACCTTCCAGCAAAGCAGTGAACGCTTTTTGTGTCCCCAATGCCACTTGTGCATGACATTGATCGCATATCAATTGATTAATTGTCGGAAGATATTTCAAAGGTTCTGTAAACATGCCATAATTTTTTTTAACTCCGGTTTTTCAAACGTATATTTGTTGTGTTGGTGTGGTTTCAGCGGTAAATTTGGAACGGAGCTATCGGGTAGGATATTATTATATCCACAGCACAATAGTGATCCTTCGAGGATCGGAGTATCGCGCTGTCCCAAACTCCTAAATGCTGCCCATACTTACTATACGAACGTCCTAACTTCTCAGCAAATTCCGTCCCGAAAACAAAAGCATTGACAGTAGCGCCTGTTGGCCTTGCAGCTCCTTGTTGTCGTCTGCTTTAAATCTGTGTTGTTGTTTCGGAAATGTCACTAAACCATTTCAGGAAGTTTCATCGTTGTAAATCTCTTAGTGCACTTCCTTTTAAATCTCCTACCAATCACTTGAAGGAATTTTTGTTTGGGCACAAGTAGGAAATACATTTTATAATTTGAGAGGTTATTTCAATTTTCATTATCGACAGCATTAACAAAGTTCACGTCTTTGCAGAATTAGGAAGTATGAAGTTGTGAGGCCCGGCAATGTTACACCGCATAAACGAATCGTCCCATTGCATATAAGGAAGCCCTCATACTTCGCCACAGGAATACCTGCTTCAGTTCCTTTCCAGATCCCTGAAGTAAAAGACCAATCTGCGATTGAAGGTGTGCGGAATGCTTCCTTCCTTGCTAGAAGGGTTCTAGATGAAGTTGGCAGGGAGGCAAAGGTCAGTTTTCAAACACTGAAAGTTATTTTCTTAAATATTTGTCCGTACTGCTCTATTCCTTGATCCTTCCAGGTCGGTAAAACCACTGATGAACTTGATGCTATAGCTCATCGTCTTATTATAGATGCTGATGCATACCCCTCTCCTTTAAATTACAAAGGATTTCCCAAATCAATTTGTACTTCTGTGAACAATGTTTGCTGCCATGGCATTCCTGATGACAGACCTCTAGAAGATGGGGACATTGTGAACATTGATGTCACGGTAGGTATGACTAGAACAGTATTTTCTGAAAAAATTGAAACAGTCTGGAAACAAAAGAAATGATTTGTTAATCTCAGGTGTATCTTGGAGGCTATCATGGAGACTGCTCCAAAACATTTTTGGTTGGAACTGTTGATGAAGAGGGAAAAAAACTTGTAGAAGTGAGTGAACTATGCCTTTTGAAAGCCATCCAAGCTTGCAGACCCAATGTCCCTTTTAGCATTATTGGTAAGTCGGAGACATTCAAATTAATCTTATTATCCTGCCCAAATTTGTGATTACCTTTTGTTGGAAATTTCCAGGAAGTATAACTGAGGAGACTGCTAGAAACTATGGTTTCACGGTTTTTCCTGCAATATTAGGCCATGGCATTGGCTCCTATTTCCACGGTCCGCCAGAAATTTATCATGTTGGTAAGTTACTCCCTAAAGCATGTTTGTGATAAGATTTTCTAAAAATGTATTCACTCTAAAATTCAGCAACATATTGTTATTTTTCTGTTTTTAAACATGCAGGTAACAGTTTTGGGGGAGTGATGAAGCCTGGAAATACTTTTACCATTGAGCCAGCCATCACTCCTGGAGGAGAGCAGTTGGAAATCCTAGAAGATGGATGGACAGTTGTGACCGCCGACCGTGCCAGATCTGCTCAGTGCGAGCACACTGTGCTCATCACAGATGCTGGAGTAGAAGTGCTAACAGAACTGCGTTGAAGAAGTAACGCTTTGTCCCTTTTACATCTTCTTCTGTGCTACCTATGCTTTTGTGATGTGATGAGCTGAGTGTATTCTTTTGTTGTGTCTTTTTCCTCTAAGTTACTTGTGATTGAGAGAGATGATTGATAGATAGATATAGTTGCCTTGTTGATGAATAATTATATCTTTCAGTACTGAATAGCTTTTTTTTTCTATTTTGAAGAAATATTTCAAAAACAAAAACAATTTTATACAAACAGTAGTACAAAAATTTCCACAATTGTTGTGGTGTACAATGATATTAATATTTTTTCTTTCCTTCAGATCTTTGGAATTATTTCACTGTAATGCATCAGTTGCTTTCTTCCTTCGCCTTCAAATCCATGAACAAAAAATAGGAGGCAAAGCGGCAGTAAGAGTGGCATTGCCATTCCTCACAACTGCCACCCCGAAACCAGGCCAGGTGTAGCAACACTGACTTCTGGGTGGCACCTTGAGGCACCAATGGAATGTCATACTGAGCCTCACTGCCCCTTTTACACTCGAAGCTTATTACATAAACCCCTAATGCGACTTCACCTCGTATTACTTGTCCCAGGGAAGGAATGTACATGTTTCAGCAATGACCAGAACATAATGTTCCTAAATGCAAACAAATATCAAAATACAAAAATAAGATCAACAAACATACAAAGAAACTCCATATTTAACAACAGAAGAACCAACTTCAAATTCATTAAAAATATTAATTTGGCGTTAACACTTGATGCTGTGCAGTTAGACAAATAGCAAATCAGCAACCACAGCAACATCATTTTTGTATTAAGACCCTTAATGATAATCAATACTGTTTTTTAAAAAGGTACCAATACTTTGACACTTCTTAATACATAATGATATAACTGAATTCATCCACAATGATACAGGATGGTAAGTTAAAATGAATGAACAACAAACAGAAAAATACATTTAGAAATACTTTGGTTAAGGTCAATCAAGTTTCACTCGATCATAATGAATTAAGAAAAAAACAAGTTGCTTCTTTTGATCTTTAAAACTTCCGTTTGTGTGACAAAAAACATCACATGCTAATGCTTATTTTATAATCAGTTCTGAATCATTTGTGGACATCAGTTTTCTGTCAATGTGCATTTCCTAAAAAAATATTATGATTTGCGAATGCGATGGACTCAAATCAACTGAGGCATTGTAGGTATAAAAATATTACCTAAGACAGAAAAAAAGAGGGGAGAATGGGTGGCATTTGACATCAAAGTTCAACAGCCTGAATTTGAAGTATATTACACTGACACAATTTCTCAAGAGAATTGTAAAATAAATTAAAAAAGGGTTATTTCAAACCAACTGAGAGTGTACATAATTACAAATAGGGAGACAGCATGATAATTCATAATCAATAAATACAATTCAAGATAATATTAAAGTTATATCACAAATGACAATGCAAAAGATGCCAGAGCCAAGGAAAATAGCAAGTTTCTTATCCTCGATGAAACCACAAAATGGAGGCAGGAGGTCAGTGTCAAAAAAACAACAAAATTGAAAATTGACTGATGGTGACCTCAAATTTGGAACTTCCAAATTTATGAAAACCAGGCAAAATACTGCCTTGAAATTCCTAGTATGATCAAAAACCTCTTACAAATTTTGATCTTGTTTCAAGGCTACATGTTATTTTGATTATAGGAATGGTAGGTAGCCAAGCATTTTCTAATGTTGAATTAAATATTGTCTTGGTTACTGTGTCAGACCTCCACTTCAGTTCCATTCAACATTATCACATAAGCACAAAGCAAATGTGCACAAGTAAGATAGTAATTGACATCACATTTATGTTTCATGAAACAGCCACTGCATCAAGGCATTTCTGTACCGAGATATGCAAGCAATGGTCTTAGTACATCATGGCACAAAATCTGACAAAGAGTATGACAAAAAAGTAGGTGTCTTTTTATTTTCTTGCTTGTTGAATGGTGAATTGGTCTTAATTTACTGTAAAGAGGTGATGAATTCTTAATGTACAAAATTGTGATAAATCTGCAATGTGAGAGGTGGTTTGGTTTGATTTCAAGGCAATGTAGGTGCAAGTGGAATTTGTTACCAGAAAAGGACAAAGAAGTAGGTTGTTCATCTCGCGAACAGGTAGGTACCAGAGCTGTGTGGCTTTCGGAAGGTGCCTACATGCTTGAGAAAGAATACTTCCTCAAGACTTGTAGATTTAAGACCTATAAATATGATAAAACTGGCACATCACTTCTGACCATAAGTTCTGCTCTGCTCTGTGAGAGCTTTAAGTCTCTTAATTACAGAATTAAGTACGACTTTTCTTGAAATTATTAGAAATGAATCACAGACACCAACTACTGCTGGCTGCATGATTGTCGTAACTACCCCCTCACTTTGAGCATTCAGAGGGTCACTCCAATTAGATCCAACGGACATTCACAGGACTTGAGTAGATCTAACAAACTAAGCAAAACATTATGTATAGAAGATAGTAGGTATTACGTGGTTGCAGGACAAGTATAAACGGCTTCATAAATCTTTAACAGCAGTCATTCTGGTGCAAGCAAAACATCAGGTATCTAATGCAGCCACTGCATCATGACCACATGTAAGTTCTACTATCGGGCGTTGGTGTTACAGTTACAAATAACTCAAAAGAAATCACTCACGTTTTAAAGCAACTTAAAGAATCACTTAGTCTGATTGATTGGACAAAATACTTATACTTCTGAAACATGCAAACAATAAAGTCCAATAGGACTCCTTGGGATGAAGAGCCTAAGCGAAACTAAAATGTTGCAGTTTGAGTTTGTCTTTGAGCTGTAGCAATAACATCAACACACCCACAAGAGCATTTCAAGGCATTGTAAAATTCATATCAGTCATCAATATGTCCTATTATTTGGTCCAATGAGTAACATTACTATATAAAGTAACTACAGACAGACTGAACCAAATTCATCAAAGCCATAATATGAAATTACAACTGATAAATGTAAGACAGGACTGCTCTAACATGGTTTGCTCAGTTTGATGGTAAGAAGTAAATGCTGTGTTATGAGTATTGCACACAATTAGACATTATCTTGTTCTTAACTGACTAGGGTACATTTCTGACCCGTATCACCAACTTGAGCACCACTGACTAGCCACTCCAAAAAAACAGTTGATTCTCTTAAACAAGAAATGTTTTAGAGGAAAGAAACTCCATTAACAGCAGTTCAACAAGACATCAGAAATTGACTTGTAGTACAATACCCAAGGGAGCAGTAAGGAGCCATAGTGTTAAAAAAAAACAACAAAATTTAGTCTTGTATTTTCCTGGAGAGTTCATCGCTTTTTATTCACTCTATAGAAATTAGCTCCAATTTCACCTTTCTAAAATACATTGTCTTGAATAGGTAGTACTGTAAGTGTACAGAAAGAAAATGTAGCCACCATCACATATAGGCTTATGTACAAAGCAAATGGCACACATCTGACCAAGCACCTCTAACAACCCATCTTCACATAAATAAATTATTTACTTAATGATCACAAATTTCACATATATTGAGATTCTAAGTTAAGCTAAAATTTGGATGCTGAATGGTCAGAGGACTTGACCAGAGTGAAATGCCAACATGAAAAATATTATAAAATTGTGAGATGTAAGATGGTGGTTACTGACACATCTCTACAACTAGAACAACAAAAAATATGTTAACATTTTGTACTGTGTTCAAATTTTATCTGGTAATCCATATGAGGCAATGTATATTTACATTTAATTACACAAATTTAGTTATGAGAATGCAAAATGTTTATCACATTGCAATCAAATCACTACAGTTGAATAGATCTCAAATACTAAGTACATAATTTCCACATTAAAAAAATACCTACACGATATTCACAGAAAATATTTATAACATACACATATGAATACATACATATATATATATAATATATAAATATTTAATAAATGTGTATACATTTCGATATATACAACAACAATTCACTGGTCACATGATTCTCACAACAACCTATGTAACAACTAAAATATTCAGAAAAGTTTTAGGCATTGTGCTTTATGAAGTTGGCAAAACTTAAGATGCATGACACATGCACAGCCACGTGTATCAAGAAAAACAGTACTAACAGAAACTTGCATTTGTACTATTACTTTAAATGGAGAAATAAATATAGGGGAAGGAAATTCAGGAACAAGGAAAATATACAACTTAGCAATTAAAAGATATTTACAGTTCCTTACAATTCATTCATTTAATTGATTCAGTAAAAGTGACCAGATGCTTAAAATTAGAACTTCACATAGGGGGGAAAGCCGCAAATGTGAACCACATCAGAGTCAAACAAGGAATGTTTATGACATGTTCATATTCTATGGCAATCTCAACTCATACTTCACAATGCTGAAATAAAACAAAATCAGTCAAGGAAATAATACTACACGAGAACTCTTAGCCATTGTATATCGTGTCACAGTAAAAAAAATACTCAGACTTCCGCAAGACACTTTAAGTTTGTGAGAGCTGCAGAATCATGCCTCAACTGCAGAAGCAGCTGCTGTAGAAGCACTTTCACTCACTAGCCTATCCACTCTGTATCTGTTGAAGGTTCTGTAAGGAGCTTTGCAGATGTCGTTGTTGGTCAAAACACGTGTCCTGTTTGGCACAACACCTTCACCCCGTCCCATTAACCAATCACTGTTTGCTTTCTGTTGAAGTTCACTGACATGGTCTTGGGCCCACTGATTGTGCCACGATCGGAACTTGTTGTTCAGCCTCATAGACACAGTAGGATGGGACTGAAAGCACAAAAAGAAAAAGGCGATGAACTTAAGGAGATAATTCAGGAATAAGCATTGTAGGGGCTAGCTTGACTGTCTATTAATTTACCTGTCTAGCTTTGGGAAGAGCCCGTTCTCGATACAAGTAGTTATCCCGATTGATGACATACACCATTCTGTACGAATTCTGGTTGAAGTGGCACTGTAACTCATCAGCACCATCTAAACTTTCAATATTGAGACCATGATTAAGGCGCACTGGCTTCGGTTTTCCTTGTTTAGACTGTCTTCTTCCACCACTTGCTTCAACATCCTCATCTACCTCCATTTCTTCATCCCCCTCAGCACTGCTAAAAGGAAAGAAGAGGGAATGAATAAAACTGTGAGGGGGCGTTGGAATAACATTACATACACAATTAACACAAACCTCAACTTTTCTTTTTTCTTTCGATCTGCGGCCCCTTTCTCCTCTTCTGAGGGATTGTTTCCGTCAGTAACTGGGACTGGCACAGCTACAGGGCCAATGCCTTTAATTTCGCTCTCTACTTCAGGCTGACTCTGTTTCTTTCTTCGAACATTGCGAGGCAAGTAAACTGCTTTCCTTTGCCGAAGAATAACACTGTCATTCTAAAAACAGAAAAAAAATTAGATTGTATGAGATAGGTCAGATAAGATAATAACAGACCAAGTTCTTAATAAGTGGGTACAACATACCTCTCTTTCTTCTTTTGTTCTGATGGTTGTCTCTGTATTATTAGTTTCCTCAGAATTTGAGAAACGCCTCTCCCTTTCAGTAAAGTTGGGCCACTTGGGTGCTGGTTCAGTTTGCTGTTCTTGCTCCTCTGATTCAGTGTCAAGCAATTCAATAGTGACTTTGCAGTCTCGTTTGTACTGTAACAGAAACAAGAACATGAGAAAAAAATCAATGCTGCCAACTCTCAAAGGAGAAATAAGTGCAACTTACCAGGAGAACTTTGAAGCAGTTTTCTTCAGCTAGAGTCTGCTCAGCTCTTCGTTGGTAAGAAACTTCAGCTGCTGTCCTTTGATGAGCCGTGCTGCAAGGACCACCAACAGCCAAGCCTCTCTTTTGTTCCGATACGAAAATTTCTTGACATTCCGTGCAGGGATCATCAGACACTAGATGCTGGAGCTATAATCAGATAGCAAAATAGCGTACGTATAAAAATATATTCGAAACCCTGTTAAACAAGTCCAGCATAAAAGATTAAATAGAGCCTACAAACCTGTCTCACAGCGTAGGTCACCACTTTGTCAAGGGTGAAGGCAATGTAGGCATGAATGCCAAACATTTCCCGAAGGGTGTCCTCATAAGCATTGCTATCCATGTTGCCGTCCAAAACATTTCGCACCATATCAAGGAATGCAGGATAGTAGTCTTCGACATCAATCTCATCTGAAAGAAAGAAAGAAAAATAGACAGAAAGTTTAAACACATCCAAAGGGAGAGGAAAAAAAACATAATTGTTGATCACAGCAAAAATACTAACTTTTGGGTTTTAAACGTAAGGCTATGGCAGTTGATTCTTTCCGGTCAACTCTGTACTGAGCTTCTTCATTAGCTAGAGCTACAGCACGGTCATACATGCGTGTAAGTCGCTTACAGAGAATATGATGTAACCGGAAAAACAGATACCAATTGTTATTCCCAAAGAAGAGGGAATAGCACTCGTCTGGATGTTGGGAGACAGCATGTGGTGGAGGCTTCATATCTGTTTCCATTTCTTCCTCCTTTTTCGGTGTGGTAGCACCCGGGGTGTCTTTGCGGTCATTAAATGGAGCAGCCTTGGACACATTGGCATCACTATCATCATCATTATCTGCATCTTCCCTTTCATCGTCACTAAGTTCTTGCCTAGGATGGAAGAACAGATCTGGAAGGAAGTGTCGCAACAGCTGCTTGATGCGCTGCTTGTCCTCTTTGTGGATACTTGTCTGACGCTTAACATGATGAATAAGGAGCTCTGCAGCATCGTTCAGGACAGTCTTATCCTTGTAGGGAAGCACAAGGTGAGGGCCTGTTGAAGTTTCACTACTGCCCTCTTCAGCTTGCTCATGCCGCTCATCAAATAGTGTTTCTATTTCATTGAACAAACTCTTGGAACGAAGTTGTTTAACATCATTCTGCTTGAAATTAATACCCTGGTGGTCTAATGACTTCAGATAGTATTTCTCATTTTGTTCCCTCCATATCTTGTTGAAACCCTTTTGAGCCTCTCGCCACTCTTCTTCCTTAGCTTTTAACCTTCTTAACACAACAGGTACCGCTACAGAGGGGTTTTTCTTCAAACCATCTATGATATCTGCTGCTTTATCACCATATATTCTCTTCAGTGCTCTCTGATGTATTGTAGGTGAAGCTCCTCCTAGACAGTCATCTAATCTGAATTTTGCTACCTCCTCAGCTGAGAGCCTTTGCAATTTCTTGTGCACACCCTCCAAAACTCTGATAGTGGCAGCATTTGTTTCAATTACCACATCCAATTCAAACCTCTCATCTTCACACCGGTATATATATTCCTCATATTGGGTTTTACGAGAAGTAACGAAGGTCGAGTCTTCTGACCAAGTAGGGAAGGACACCCACGTGTCATTCAAAACTTCTTTGCACAGAGGAGTACGGCCTGTGCATTTGGGTTGAATGTAATTCTTCGGTAGGGCACAATAACTGGCTCCCAGCCGTTTACAGGTAGAGTAGTCTGAAAATTTTAAGGTCATAATGTTAATAGTTGAAGGTTATCAAAACTCGAGCTTTTAAAGGAGAAGTTAAGGACACTTACCTATTTCTAATGCATGGTCACCAGTAGGTCTATCTTGACGAGCCACATTATTAGAAATGCTCTCCAAACCACCTAGTGAGTTGCCAAGCCCAGCAGACCCTAGCCCTCCAACGAGGCCATGGACACCTGGTGCATTAACATTTCCTTCACAGGCGCCAATGAAGTCTTTGAACCTACGGAACAGCTCTGGATATTTTCCCAGGAAGGGTGTAACAAGCTGCACCAATTCAGACTTTGAAACAACTTCCTCATTAAATAGCTGCAGACAGCGTAAAAAGTTCGTGTACACTTCTTGGCTTCGCAGTGCTTTGCGCACATTGTCAAAGAATGCATAGTCGTTTAGTGTGCCAAATTTGCCAGCATCAGCAAGAGTGACATCTCGAATGCATGCTTTGTGCTTCTTAGCAGGCGGAGGACCATGAGACTGGCCGCCATGAGGTGCAGCGTGAGGGCCATGGCTGCCACTGTGAGGATGGTGCGGATGGCCATGATGGGATGAGTTTGGAGTGGTTGAAGAGAAGGATGGAGACCTTTTCACGCCACTGTTGTTTCCAAACTTGGATGTTGAGCTCAGGTTGCCATGGGACCTATCAGCATGGGTCCCCATCATGACAAGGCCAGATGCTGGAGCAGTGCTATCTCGATCCCGACCAGTGGGACATGAATTGCTATTGTAGCCAAGTTTCAGGTTGGTGGGCTTCTTGGGAGCATGATGATCATTTGGAAGAACTTTAGCTCCGATAGCAGTTTGATGACTTGTGGCATCAGGCAAAAACTGGCCAAATTCAGCCAACAAGTCTTCCTGGTTTTCAAACAGTTTAGCAACTTGAGAATAAACCTCTGCTTCTGTCAAATGTTTACCACCAATGGTGTTGGCACTTAGAGTAGAGCCTTCTTTAAGATTTCTTTGTTCCTTCTGGTAGGTGTGAAGAATCTCAAGGAAGCGTTTATACTTGTCAGGTTGACCTTGGAAGCGATTCTGTAAACCAACGGATTATGAAGAAACATGCTTATAAAAGACTACTTGCACCGACACTTGAGGGTGTATTCAATGAACACTGACCTTGATTTTATTCACATAATTTATGGCATGATTGAACTCCACCGGCTGACTCTGAGTTGAATGAGGAATAGTTTCACCGTGAGGCAATCCTTGGGAAACTGCCTGATGTGCTTGGGAAACAGCTTGGGCCATCCCAGCGTGGTGCAAGTTGGTCCCCGTTGACGGCATTTGGTGAGAGGTATGCACCGGATGGGCATTATGGTGGGTTTGGACATTTGTCTACAATTATAATACAAATAAAAACAATATTAGGTGATGCCAACTTGCTCCCAAAGTGACCAACTGTTACCAGAGACAGTAACAAAGTGCTTACCTGAGCTCCACTTGTTGATGAAACACTATTGACACCATGGGGCACTGTGTTTCCTGGAGGGGGGGCAGCAGGGGTGACAGTGGCCTGTGGGTAAGAGTGGTGTACTGGTGCTGCGGCATGATGCGGCACTGCACCTGTCGACACTGACAGAGTATTTCCACTCGAGGAGTTGGTCAGCAAGACAGGAACTGACGAAGGTGCAGATGCCAGACCAGGTGTGCTGTGATTGGTGGTGGCAACCATAGGAGTGGGATGATGAGTAACCATAGGCCCACTTGAGCTACAATGGAGAAAAAAAGAAAAAAAAATTAGAGCAACATCACTGAAAAGTTACAACACCAAGACACCCAAATGGAGGTTCTAACTTACCTGATAATAGTGACAGGCTTGCCAAGGGGAACAGGCTGCCCAGGCTGCAGAGGGGGAGTACTTGTAGGTACACCCACAGGGGGTACACCCTGAGGGACAGCAGAGCTTGACTGTGGCATGAGCGGAGCAATGACAATGTTATTGCCACCTGTTCCAGACCCAAGAGGCCCAATGGGAGTAATGTGCGTTGTGGTGCCTCCAATGGTGGTGGTTATGGGACCACCAGGTGTGTGCACCACAGTGGTAGTCGATGCTGTAGGGCTGGGTATGCTGACAGAAACTTGGAAGGCAAAGCCCTGAGGTGAAGAAAAAAAAACAAGACAATAAGAATTAATAGCAAAATTCTTTTCCTCAACAAAAAATAAAAGAGAAAAAAAAATTCATAAAAACTAAAGCCTTACCTGATCATTCTGCTGAACCTCAATTTTGTAGCCAGGCGGCAAAAATGTGTTGAAGCCAACAATAAGTTCAGGGTGACCCTTAAAAAGGTCTGACACTCTAGCAATAACACCAGGTGTGTCAATACTTTGAGATTTGAACTCCTTCATTATGTCCAGGAAGTCATTGTACACCTGAGGTTGATTGCCAAATTTGTACTTGACTTGGTCCAAGTATGACAGAGCATCTTCCACTTTGAGTTTCTGAAACTGTTGCTGGGATTGTTGTGACTGCTGTGGTTGAACAGTAACTGTAGGGGGAGTTGTTGAACCAGTGTGAACCTAAAACAACACAGGCAAGATACAGCCAATGAATGGTCAGACTTCTTCTTAATACAATTTAAATACTGTAGCAAAGGGCTAACTTATTTTTACCTTGTGCCTGATAGGTTGATGAGTTTGGGTCGGTAAGATGACATGTTGCTGTTGGGTTATGACCTGCGGAGGTGTTTGCATGGTGTGGATAGTCGTCTGCAATCCAGGACCAGAAGGGGCACCCCCCTGCAATCCGCCACCTGCCGTCTGAAGCAGAGACTCAAGTTAGTTCAAAAAATATAGGCACAAGTGCAATATTCTATGGTAAGTGTTTCAGCCGCTCTTACTTTAATTGCTGTAGCCCCTGGCATGGTTGAAGAGTAGTTAGAGGCAATAGAGAAAGCTGGCATAGCCACTTCTGAAGAACCTGAAGAGCCAACACGTTCTGATGGCAAGGTTTTTGCAACAGTTGTCGTCAGGAAAGTAGGTGACGAAACAGCGTTGCCACCTGGAATATTGAAAACAAGAGTAAACACATATAACATAGGATGAAATTGAAAACAGCTCTGTTAACAAGAGCAGACGGCAACACACCTGGTGGTGTTATGCCACGATTATGATGTTGGCGAACCGGACCACTGTAAACAATGGCCGGCCCGCCAGGTGGAACTCCTGGTCTTCCGCTCAGCCCACTGGTAACACTACTACTGCTTCCCTCTTGCTTCGCAGCCTCCTCAACTCGACGTTTCATCTCAACTCACATTGGCGTGGCTGGAAAGAGAGAGTTTTGTGAACAAGTGGCCAATGTGATACATCAGGACAGAGGAGACAAAAACTGAACTAAAGAACGGCAGAATCCACCCAGAACATACATGATTAGCACTTAATAAAGAAACAACTTAAGATAGGCAAATCAATGGGTTTTCTTTCTAGTTCAACGTGACCAGATGTTTGCGGCAAGACCATGAGACAGCCCTCATAGCAGCACAACCGACCAAAACAGATGGATTACTCCAACACTTCCCAGCGACTAGTTGAGGTGAGATCAGGTGCAACCCCCAAGGGGTGCTAGGCAAGAGCGTTGGGAGGGTCCCACACAAAATGCGAGCCAAATGACATTGCAGGTAGGGGTCCAAGACGCCACCCTCTGCGCGGCCACGTCAAGTCGCACCCTGGCCGCCTCCACGGACACCAGGGCCCCCTCCTGCTGGCGTGGGCCCACTGGGAACGGGGTAGCAGCGGCTCCCGCTCGCGGCGGCCCGGAGCAGCTGAGTCAGAGCGGCCGAGAAACGGACCAGCGGCCGCCAGGGGCCTGGCTGCGGGGCCGCCAGCCGCCAGCGCAGTAAGGTTAGACAGAGGTCCGCTAGCCCTGGCCAGCCCACACGGGGTGCGGCTGCGCCCAGTGGGCACTACACCGCGCCAGCACGGAGCCCTTCGCCGCATTTACCTTCTGGACGTCCCCGCCGCGCCAGCGACGCCAAAGAATCCAGGGTGCAGGAGCACGTCCATAAGAGCAGCTAACCAAACGCAACTTTCACTTCACTCCGCGCGACAAACGGACTCCTCCGCGATCACCCGCGGCACAATCCTCGCGTCTGCGTACTTAGAAGTCCACAAAACGGCCCACTGCAGTCACCATAGCACGCAATTGATGAGTTTGCACACTAAAACAACAGGCCAACAGGCACCAAGCAGAAGGGGCGAAAGATTGAGAGCTCGACTGGGAGGCATTTATGCTCGTTCCGGGGCCACAACCGTCGTGCCGCCCGAGCCGAGCCGAGACGAGTCGAGTCCGAGCCGAGCGCAGCCGAGCCGAGCGTCGGCGGTTGCGCGAAGCGGAGGTCTGTCGCGAGCCGAGCCGGACAACGCAACCGCGGCAGTGTACGACGTACATCGAAGACAACTTGGGATGCGGAGGCCTCCCTTCCGGTACCAGGACGACGACGCTCACCCCAGTGACAGCAGTGTGCGAGTGTATTTACGCCCTTGCGTCATCTCATCTGCACTGCGGCGGCGGCCACATCGGGCCCTTTCAAACTCACTCGAGGAGCGCTCGGAAGCATGTTCCGACATTCCTCTGAATACATGAAGCGCCTGTCGCGAGCCGCGCCGAACAACACCATCCGCAGCTAGCCAGTGCGCTGCTGAGCCGAGCCGTAGTGCCGTGTGCGCTGCGCCTGACCCCGAGTGGGGCCTCAGCAGTCAGTAGTGCCGAGTCGAGCCGAGCGAAACCTCTTTGGGCGAGCGGCGAGCTGGGCCCCGAATCCGAGTGGCGAGGCGACGGCGAGTGGCCCCGCACGAGCACAGCGAAACGCTTGGCTGGGCGACAAGAGTTTGCCCGGGCGCAAGCATCGTGGGGTGGGACAGAGACAGCGCGACGTGCCGCTGCCTGCCGCTGCCTGCCGCTGCCCGGGGCGCGGGTGGGGGAGAAGGACGGAGCGACAACGCCAGGGAGGTGAAAGAGGCACGGCAGGGTGGTGGGGTGAATCGAAGCGGTAGGAGTAGGAGTGTAGAGGTGGGAAAGGGGAGGGGCGGGCCGCGGCGGTTGGGCGGCGGGCCACGGATAGGCGAGAGGGGGAGAGGGGATGAGGAGGCTCGAGGAGAGACGAGACAGAGAGCGCGCGACTGCCGCCGCTCGAGCTGCTTGCCGCTGCCTCCGCAGCCGTGCTGGGTTTGTTTAGAAATGGAATCATCCCACACAGCTGCTGTTGCCGCCGCCACTGCAACGCCCGCTGCAGCGGCGGTGCGACTCCCATAATGCATCTCCAGCTCCCTGGCCTGTTGCCAGCTGGCGGGAAGGGATAAGGAGGAGGCGAAGAGCAAGCAGAAGACGAGGTAAAGCGGGACAAGGAGCGGGCGAGGGGCGTAGAGGCAGGGTGGGTGGGGGAGGCGCGATGCTTAGAGTGAATCCGGTACATAGCAAGGGGCCCCGCGCCCGCGCCGACTGTTGCAGTCAGCAGTGCAGAGTGCAGTGCGAGGGTACCCGGGGAGGGCCAGCAACGACAACGACGCAGTGCGGGGTCCGCGGACGCCAGTGCGGAGGGGCCCAGTCGCATCACTCTGTCTCTCTCCCACTCATGGACAGGTCTCGGCCTGTCTCTCTCGCAGCGGGCCCCTCCGCACTGTACTGAATCAGCGTGCAGGGCACCACCCCACACGGTCCAGTCCACTGGCTACTCGATGGCCGGCAGGACCGCCAGCAGGCTGCGAGTGTGGGCGCGCGGCCCGAGAGTATGACGTCCTCCCTCGGCCGGGGGAGGCGGTGGAACGGACGGGTGTCGCGACCCGCCTGGCTGCCGCTAGCGCGCTAGCTGGCCGGCCAGCACCACCTTATCGATCCAACGCGGAGAGAAGGCAGCCGGGCTGGCTGTCAAGTCGCATCGCGGCGTGGCGTCGTCGCGCGGCCGATGTCTCGGCGGCCAGTGCGCGACCTCGGCGCCCCGCCGACGACGCAGCCGACGACGCCAGCCAGAGGCAGGCCCCGCCGCGCCGCGAAGTAGGGCACAAGGCGGCTGCTGACGCGCGTCAGTAATCACGCCGGCGGCAGAGACCGACCGACTGGCCAGCACTTGGAGCAGAGTGTCTGTCCATTATCGGGGCGCCCAAAGCTCTCGAGCCACACGTGCACCGGGCAAAACGCAGGGCAAATTTGGCTACGCGGCAGCGCCACAACCACCAACAAGCAACGTACGATGTACGTTTTCCCGGCCGTCCCGCCTCCCACCCCCCACCACCACTTCACCCCCACCATGACCACACACTCGGGGCGCGGCTCGGCACGGCGCGGCCGGGGCCTCCGCGACGAGCACGGGGAGCACGGGACTAGAGAGCCGACCGCCCGCCCGCCCGGGCCGCGACGAGCCGAGCCGCGCTCAGTCACAACACAGGTTGAATCAATAATCCTCCTGCAAGCACTGCAAGCAGACGGCAGTGTCCCTGCCATTCCGGTCATCGCGCACGCTGCGCCACGCACCCAGGTCAGGTGCACGGCGTGCAGCGGTTCACACCTGGGAGGCACCTCATCCAGGCGACAGCGCGCCGGCAGGCTGCTAGAGCGGCCCGCGGATAAGGGAAGGTGGCTATCAGCGCAGGCAGTGCCGGTGCACTAGCCAAGCCAGGCAGGTGCCTCGGCGGGGCGTGGGGCTGCGGGGGCTCGGCTGGACAGCAGGGGCCGGCGGGGCAACAAGGGCTGCGCACGCTCGTGCTGGTGGCCCCCGTGGTCCCGGGGGGTGGGGTGGGGGGGTGGCTCGGCGGGGCCCGGGCCAGGCGCGGCAGAAAGCTGAGTTACCGGTTCCAGCTCGCTGACCGAGACGGGGACGGGTTGGGTCGGGGGCGCTCGGCGCGGCTGTGCGCTCGCGGATGGCCCCGGACCCAGTCCCGGACCCCGGCTGGACAAGTCCAAGCTCGCCACCGGGGGCCGGGGCAGTGCCGGACGGAGCCCTGCAGGTACCGTGGATCGCGACGCTCCCGCCATTCCTGTTGCTGGCTTTGCTGGCCACTTCGCAGGCGCCGCGAGGCTACAACGCCAAGCGAGCTTCCCTCGAGAACACGAAAATCCCACGCCTTGCCTGCCGCGGGAAGCCCGCCGCCGCTCTGGGAGGCCGCCGCGGCGCCGTCGGGCGCCTAGCCTCGCACTTGACTCGCTCACCTCGCGGAAAACGGCAGCACCGAGTAATCACGTCAGCTGAAGGACACGGGCACGCTCGGGCACTAGCTTCACCTCACACGCGAACCACAGCGAGCGCACAGGGCCACAGGTGACGAGACGCATCTTCCACGACGACGAGCACCTCAGGTGACCGACTGCGGATCACTTCGGCCCCGGCTAGCCCCGGCCACACGTACACAAACACACGCACACCAAAACAAGGCCACGGGCAGCCCAGCCTGGCCAGCCAGCCGCGCCGCCGCGCGCCAAGCAGAAGCGAATCGATGCGGGGCTCGCTAGAGAGCGGCGCCAATCGAGAAGCGCCTCGGCCGGACGGAGTTAGGGAAGGACCGGAGTGCGATCCGGCCCGGCAAGGACGTCAACCATTCACCTCCAGATGGGGGGGCCAAGCCAGAGTCTGTTTCAAATTTCAAACGACGTCGGCTGCACTTCCCTCTCGCGGCGACACACGCTCGCGACGGCATCGAGACTATCGCACCGCTGCCGACGAGGGATCGACTCCGCAGCAGACGCCACGCGAGGCGGGGGGAGGGGGCGCGACCGCGACGCGGCTCGGCCAGCTCGCCACGGCGCGGCGGAAAGGGCAGGGCGGCAGGGGCGGCCCAGGGAAGGGGGGTGGCACTGCCAATGCCACACGGCGAAGCACAGCATCAGCACCGCGGCGGCTACGCGGCTACACCACACACCGCGGAAGGCCTTGTCCGCTAAGGAGAGCAGACCATCGCACAGCGGGAGGGAAGGGCTGGCTGGCTTATTCGGCCCGCCTCCTCTTCCTCTCTCTCTCGCCCCCGTGGCTGTTGGCGCCTAAGAGACGGGGGCCCGCGGGGCCGCCGGCCTGTCCCACTCAACGAGTAACTATTCGCGGTACTTCCGGGCACAGACAACGCTGCCGCACCGCGCCTCGGCGGGCCTGTCGAAGTGACTAGCGCTGGGCCTGGCAGTAAGCACTGGGAGTGTTGAGCTTCAGCGGGCTACTGGACCAGCCAGCAGTCGCCCTGAGATCCTTTGGAACCCTTTCGCTCTCTGATGCACAACCCAGTCGTACTAGTTGAACATGACTTCACTCACCCATAACACATGTTCCTTGTAATTAATACATACACACATCACCACAGCACAACTGAGGACACTATAACCCACGCATTTTTGGAAATTTCCCTCCTTTCTTCATTTTGGGCATGCTAGCATATTTTTATGGGTGAATTCATTGCAGGCATTCGTTAAGTTTCCTAGGTGACAAACAGACGTCAGTCCATGTTGATGAGAAACAATTTGGAAAATTGCTTTGATGGTTCGCATCAGGCAGGTGGAACTGGTAGCGCAAAATGTAGAATTGCAAAACCCATTGATCAGCAAGCGCTCACAGAAATGTTGGTCCAGGCACAAACAAACCCTACCTATATTTGAGTGATTCCAAAGAGGTTGTTGTCAGAGCAAAAGATTGTGAATTTTATAACTTTAAATTCATGAAGGATTATCCCAAACTGCATTTATTGATTTGCACAAGCTTATAGAGCATCATGCATCAGAAGACACATTATTCAAACAAAGGGCGAGGGTCCTTTTTGCAAATCCTGCATTTAAAGAGTTGTGGAATCTTACTTCAAATAAAATAATCAGAGCGGGTGAAGTTATTCACCTTACTCATGCTTTGGTGAATAAAACGTTTAAGTAACTGTTGACTAACCGGGAGGGTTAGGTTAGGAAGTCGCATCAATGACGTTATCTCAGGCTTCGGAGCGAGAGGTCCACGAATCTTGCAATAGAGCAAGTGAAAGAAACTGTTTGTGAGCCAAAGGCGACAAAACAACCCCAAAGAGACTCTTAAAAACTTACCAACGGACAATTTGCTGTGGAGAGTTTCAAAGTAACGCGAACGACTGCTGGCTGGTGCTGTGCTATAAACATTGCAGCGCTCCCTCTGGCCGCGGAGCGCCTCGGAACTAGCAACAAGCGAGCGGGCGACGCAGTGCTGCCCCTAGCGGCAGACCAAGAATCATTGTCATTGAATGGAAATTTACGGTTTTGCGTTGATTGATTCGAAATTTTTATCCAACACTGGAACCATTGGTATGGATACGAAGATTGGGGACAACTCATGTAGGTGTAAGATTTATAGCTACAAGATGTCAACCGCTCATTACGTAGGTTAGGATTCATGCCTCCCGGTTCCTTCTACTTTCTGCTTTCATCAACCTGTTGGAACTGTTTGAATGAATAGTGTTACTTTTCTATGAAGTGACTAAAGTCTCTCTTGTGTCAGTTTTGATCTCGTACCAGTGACTTAATTAGCTGCACGTAAAGAAATAAAAAGTTGTCTTTTTTTGTTTTGTTTTTTCAAGAAATACCTTGATTTTATTATGGGCCTTTGGTGCATCTGTTCAATACATGTATAGACTTTGTCAGCCCAAAATGAAGTTCTTTCAATAATTAATAGTTCGTAATAAAATTCAGATACTTTGGGTTGCTCTTGCATCACACAACTATGATGAGAGAGATGAATTTAAAAATTGCACAAACAATGAAGCTACTTGAGACGTGTCAGATGAGGGATGCATTTTCGAGTAGGTCAGGAATTGTCGTCTATGTCGACCTAATTGGGCCACTGTCATTTTGTTTCCATTTAATTTGACAGTTAAACTGTTCTGTCCAGGAATTTTTATATCTCCTTCTATGCCCATATTCTGAGCAGACATAATTGCCTGAAAATTTAAAACAAACTTTAGCTTCAACAAGTAAACTGTACCGGGGTATCGTTCATTATTTTCATAAGGGTCTGACACCACGAAAACCCTTCTTTCTGTCTCCAAAAGCCGGCATGCAAACGAAAATGTTTGCTATATCTCAGGGTTTTAGTGAAATCAGACCCATATGTAAATAACGAACGATTGTTGAGGACCTTTGTTTAGAATAGATAAAAAAAATTTACCGTGACAATGTCTTGAGTTATTCTATCTAGCTCGTGAAGATAATTAGTTGCTGACAGAGGAGCCTGCAAATAAGAACAAGAATAGATTAACAATTTATAGACGCTGATGATGAAATGTTGAGTAACCATCTACTAAGTTATAGAAGCTTTCAGCCTTTGCTTACATTTTGTGTAGACTGATTGGGTGGGGGTGGTTTGCGATCAAATAAAGCACATGAGATTTTTTCCTTCGGCAGATCGTCTTCTGCTTGTACAAGAATGAGAGGGCTATCCCACCGATTCCTACTGTCAGGAGCTTCGTATCTCATGACTAAGGCATCAAATATGTCCTGTGAATAGACTGCATCTCCAGAATCTGAAACATAAGGAAAATTCAATCTTTTCAGACTTCAAAGCACAATTGTACTTTACTTAATTGTACAGGTTCAGAGACTGTCTTACTGTTAGTTGAGGGCCTTTTTAAATTAAATTCCCATGCTGTTGTAGTTGAAGTTTCACAATGTACTGTGCATTGGGTTGTTTTACAGCTCTTTGACATGCAGTATATTTCATATCTGTATCCTACTTAAGCAAAAAAATAAAATAATTACAGCTGTTGCAAAAAAAGATTGAACTGCTCATAATTGGTTGACAAAAATTTTACCTTTTATATAGTTTGCTGCATCAATAATAACGACAGCATCTTGACTTATCAACCTGTATTGACATTTTTATGTTGAGAAAAAATTTTAGAAGCTGTCCACGATTTTCAAATGAAAACAAAATCCACTGGATGTATACTTTTACCTTTGAACCTCTGATTTAATTATGCTTCGTATTTCTTTCTCCTTGGAAGAATCTGTTAGGAAATTAAATGAGTCCAATAGATTTTCAGTATGCCTCTTAAGTTTTCTCTCAATCTCGTAACAGTTGTACGATGGCAGAAATTTGGGATACATTACCTAAATAAAGGGCATTTTTATTCAAATTTGAGGAACTTATAACCTCGTTTTCACTAACTACATGAACTGTTTTGTTATGCTCTTTCTCCAAACACTCCTTGATTTGGGCTGCGCGTGTTGACTTTCCAGAAGATGGAATACCCGTTATCACCACCAGTGGCATTTCAAATCCAGTCAAGTGAGCACCTGAACGTGAAGCAAGAAAACAGCGCGGAATATCTCGTGCAGTCTGCTTGTAGTTAGTGGGGCAATGCTGCCTGGTTGGGTTAGGTTGTGCTCCGTGCTGTCACCGGAGCGAGCCCCTATTGGACACGGCGGCTGCCCCCACTCTTCAATCGGGCTCTCTGATTGGCTGAGGCCGCGTGACGTTTCCACCCTTTTCACCCCCTTTTGCCTTGGCGCACCCTCGCCCCGCACACCATTCCCTCTCTGCACTTGGCCAGGCCACCCCCTCCCTGCGCCGCCCCTGGGTTACCCTACCCCAGGTTCCCGGGGCCACAAATCAATATCCGAGCCGAGATGTGAGTTGGTCGTTTGCTCGTCGGCTTCCGCACCACTGCCGGGGCTTTGCACTCATTCATTCCCTGACCTATTTATTGTGCGTTTTTTTTTTGTTGCTTTTTAATTGTAAACCTTTTTAGGGTCATAAATTCTCATATTTAACTGCTTGTGATAATTCTGGCTCCTCTGGTTACAGGGAAGTCTTCCTCTGAGCACAACACATCAGAGATTTCAGAGTCAGGATGAAGAGGACGTACATCTGTCACATCACCCAATTAAAACAAGCGTTTCTTGTATTAGACAATTTTAAGAAGGTAACGTCAGTAAATTATTGACACAGTGGATTTTTACACACGAATATCCTAACATCCTTTTTTTGTTCGCAGCAACGAAAGATGTTACCTCCGAGAGAGGACGAGGAGACTGCTGTTTCAAATTCTACCTCAACATCTAGTTTAAGTATTTTGGATCTTCCTCCAGAAGTTATGTACATGATTTTTTCTTATTGTGATGCATCACATCTTATCACATCAATACAGTATGTCTGTAATTGTTGGCACGAATTGCTTCAGGCTGTGCATGTGTGGAAAGGACGAAGACTTATATTTGGTAGAGACATGCCATGCCATGAATTAATGAGTTATATTCGTTGTGCCCCAAGTATTGATGCCATTTCATACACATACACCTCATGCCACAGATTTGTTCCCTGTTTAATAACAAATTGTTATAATCTATCATGGTTAAAGTTACATGGTGATTTTTTTGTACCCTATAGTTTACTCAAAAATCTTACTAACTTGCAGTATCTTGATCTTGACCTGAGGTGGAAATTTGAACGAAAACAAGATCATGATCCTGATTTGACAGGAATCTCAACTGTTTCATCAATTAAAACTTTAATAGTAAGAAACTTTAATTATCATGAAAAATTTGTAATAGAATGTATAAAAAATTGCCCTAATTTGAGGCATATTTTCATGACAAAAGTAGAAACAATTGAGTATTATGTAGACCCCGAAAAGATAGAGGAGGAACTCAATTCGTCATCAAATCATCTTGAAACGGTATATGTTTTTGGCGCACAAAATGTCGGAAGGGAACTACTAGAGTTAGTGGCAAAACCTGATTATAGAGGATTACGAAGTCTTGTGTTAAAACCCAATGACTATACAGATTATGATTTTACCAACATTCTGTTTTGTGACAAATTTCCTGAAATGGTGACTTTGGATATTGGATACTCAAATTTGGTGACTGATAGTTCAATGCCATTATTAGTTAATTGTTGTCCAAAGCTTAAAAATTTGTGTTTATGCCGTTGCAATATTGGAGATGTTGCCCTGAAACTGTTCTTAAAGAAGCTGCCCAGCTTAGAACGGCTCAACCTTCATGGGACGCTTGTGTCCTCGGAATTGCTCCACTATTTTCCATCAAGCTTTCCAAACTTGAAAGCCCTCAATTTGTGTGCTTGCCGACTTGTTCATCAAATCAATCTCTTACCTCTGTTAGATGCATTACCTAGTATAATGATTCTTGACCGCCGAGGTGACTTTCTAGGAGGAAATAGAGACCGTAAATTGAAATGGCCTTTCCTTCCAGTGAGAAATGCTCTTGCTTGAATTAGATATTTTCGTTATTTATTAAACTTGTCTTAAGTAAGTTTATGTTTAATAGCTGTTATTAAATGAATACTGTGATTTACACTGTTATTGTTTGTAGTGACAATATAGAGAAGTTTAGAAAAGGTGTAATTCTCTTCAAAATTTAAGCAACCCAAGTTACATTAACTATTTTTATTTTCCTTCAGGTAAAAAGCCCAGATAACATTTGATACATTTATCACGTACAACTATTGCATTTCATATTTCAACCCCCCCGGAACATATATCAGTTTTAAATTTCCAGTGATAAATGTCAGAGCTGATTAAAACAATTTAAATCCCAATTAGAAGTATTTTATTGCAGGTTTTAAACTGTACAAAGCTGTTGGCAATGACCAGTTAGACATTGCTAATTCACTAATGGTGGTTGCTCAAATCGTATTTGAACTACGCACGTCAGAAAGTGTGGTAATATACATCATACTTTAATGATCCTCAACCTTCTGGAGCTTGAACCAGTAACCACAAGCACATCGCTTGGGTTCACTCTGTCTGAGCCACATCCAGACAACATTCTCAGAGTCTTCTTCACATATGCAACCAACTAGGCGTTCGTGGAAGGAGGAATATACAACGTGGGGTTTTTCTTTGGTGCAAGCACCCCGTTTCTGGATATTCATATCAAAAGGATCCTGCAACATAAAAATTACCGGTGTAAGAAAGGCACAACATATGAGCAACTAAAGCACCAATTAATAGTGAAAAATTACCTCATTTCCTTGCAGCTCTGCCAGCAATTGTTTCCTTTCAAGACCACTAGCATGCTCAAGAGGATTGGGGAGATCTACAAACAGAATAATCAAATTAAAGTGTTGATGTGTCAAAGCAGCAACCAAGGCTCACAATATAAAGTCAAAATTGACGGTGCCCTTTTAGAAAGAAAATTAATAAATACAACGGAAAGACTTAATTCTGAGTTGCTTCAAATGTTTCAATTATTGTCCAGAGGTGATATTAAATGGCACAGTGACACCGAAGGCAGATCAAATTAAATCCACAAGCAAACATCGAGGAGACACAAAGTTTGCAAAGGAGCTGATGTTTGCGAACTGGTCCAATGTTTAAAAGTCCAAAAGAGAATGATAAAAATAGTGAATTTTTCATATTGAATAGAAATGTGAGTGATATGTGCCACTTTACTGATATACTGTGACATTCAAGGGTGGCCCATTCAAGAATTCGTGAAATGGCATGCTCCTTTAAGCAGTTACATGAACTCCATACTTGCTAAAATAAGAGCAAAATGTCCGACAGAGTACTTGGATATAGAGATTTTGGTGTGAAGCACCAGTGCCTTGGGTCAAACAGGACAACTTGGCAAAAAGTTGGGACAGCACTCCATAAGTCAATCTTGAAGAGAGCAGGGGTTGTCTCTGCAACTAGGCGTTGTAACAAGCGTGTCAGATAAAAACTTGATCGATCTAAACTAAAAGAAAACGGGGATCACGGGATGGAAGGTTATGGGCGAGCACCGTCACCGTTGGGACCTCCAAAGTCGATGTTACAAAGCGATACTTACGGTCTGATGCTTTGAAAAGACCACCAAGTCGGGCCGTCGAAAAGGATCGACGGGAAACACTACACAGGACCCTCTGCAAAGCCATTATTACTTGCTGTTAATTCACCTGCAATCCACTGGGAAGAGCCTTCATCCACAGTAATTGCACCAGAGGGCAGCACAGAGCGCAGTATCTAGCAGAAGAGTCTTTGATCGTACGCGATGTAGATACCTGACGGCAGGATGCGGAAAACCAATAATGAGTGGCGAAAGACAAAAATTAAGTCAAACTCATTGAAAAAGGGTAAGATATTTTTTTACTGCGTTAATAGAGGAACTTTATCAGTTCAGATTTTATTTTGGGGATAATTCATAATGTCACAGCCCTTGTATAATCTACCGAAGGCGATCGAAACACTTCTTCCACCAAAGGCAGTGCCCCGTCGAATCGACTGGTTCTTCCGGGTCCACATTCAACGGCCCTTTCACGCATTCGCATGGCAAGGTAAACTTCGTTCAAATTGGCTTGGGATCATCCACCGTTTCAAGTCGTATCTATTTTAATTTTGTGAAATAATTGACGCTTGCTGTTGGAACAATTTTATTGGTCCCCATTTAACGTATATTTGAGCTCACCGTAAGTCTTGTATCCGTAACAAGTGCGATGTTTACGGATGATAGTGGCGGTCTGTGCTGTGCCGACAAACTAGTGACACGTTTTAACCCTATGTTTCTTTCTTGTATATCCTGTAATTCGTGCACTCATCGAATTTGGCCTTCTCGAGTAGCCGTCTGACGACCTCCCGTTTCTGTTTCTTTGTGGTTCGGTCCTTTAAGTTCCTGTATTGCAACCCATGTCGCTGAGGTTATGTTTCCTTGAACCAATGCAACGACATAACGTCGTTGTGACAAACAACCCGTTTAGTTCTTCCTTGGGCTGAGGAATGGCTGCCTGACGTCTTTTTCACGTGGGCTAGTGCTGAACCGTCATTTCCACCTGTTCACAGATGATCGCGGCAGGAGCTAAAATTTTGAAGCCGGGTGGCGCCGAGCCTGATGCCTTCGAGGTGTCCATTTCCCAGGCTCTCATGGAGCTGGAGATGAACAGCGACCTGAAGGCTCAGCTGCGTGAGCTGCATATTACCAAGGCCAAGGAAATTGAGCTGAGTGGCAAGAAGGTGAGTAGTCTCTGCGCAGCTTGTTTGTTTTGATAACTTCCCTCTTGGCTTACCCTTTTTGTGGTTGCTTGCTTGCTTTAACCCTGAAAATTTCTTCTTTCAGTCCATCATCATTTATGTCCCGATGCCTCAGCTGAAGCTTTTCCAGAAGATCCAAACTAGGTTGGTGCGTGAGCTGGAGAAGAAATTCAGCGGCAAGCATGTTGTTTTTGTTGGCGAAAGGAAGATTTTGCCCAAGCCCACCAGGAAAACACGTACTAAGAACAAGCAGAAGCGACCCAGGAGGTAATGTGAACGTTGACAACCCTTTCCTATATTTTTACATTTTGCCTCATACATTCTAATTGAACTCTTCCTGCCCTCATGTAGCCGAACCCTCACTGCCGTGTATGATTCTATCCTTGAGGATCTGGTTTTCCCTGCTGAAATTGTGGGAAAGCGCATCAGAGTCAAGCTTGACGGATCACAGCTCATTAAGGTTCATCTGGACAAGAACCAGCAGACAAATATTGAACATAAGGTAACTGTCATTTATCACTACTCCTAGGTACTTGCTTGGGTAATTCGATAGGACCACTCAAGAATTGCGAGGTGTCTGTTTCAATCATGACCTCTTTGCCATTTTTTTTTTTTTGTGTGTCCCAAATGTTTACACACTCTGTCTGTGATGCATACAGTGAACTGATTTATTTGATGTACCTATATAGTAATTTCGTCACTACCACTGAGGCAAACTGGATTTTTTATGGTTCTTGCTCTTTTATGATGCTGTATTGGGTCTGAACACCCAAATCTCCTTTGATGTCACTTATGATAAAGAAAAGTTCCATTTCCTTCCTTTTTTTTTTCGTCGGAAATGTCAACACCCTTTGTCTGTGATGCATACAAGTGAACTGATTTATTTGATGTTTATATTTGTTTCGTCACTACCACTGAGGCAAAATGGAGTTTTTATGGCTCTTGCACTTTTTTAATGATGCTGTATGAGATCTGAACACCTGAATCTCCTTTTAAGTCACTTATCATACTCTGCAGAAAAGCTCAATTTCTGAATTTTTTTGTGTTTTTTTGTTTCCTTTTTTTCTTGTTAGAACTGTTAACACTCTCTGTCTGTGATGCATACAAGTGAACTGATTTAATTGATGCTTATATTTGTTTCGTCACTACCACTGAGGCAGATAGTGCAGTCCCTCTTATGTTTTAGGTGGTCTGAACTCATGTATTTCTCTTTTTGTCGTTACTTGTGACTCAAAAAAAACTTCCTTCCCAATTTTTAAACTCAACTTTATTACAATACTGCCCCAGGGGACATTATAGGTTTACAGTTGGATTATTGATTCAGTGAAGTGGGACTAGTGCTGGTGTCCATAACAAATTGTTTTTTCATCCTGCTCATTCATATCTGGTTTTTGTTTCAGGTTGACACCTTTGCCTCAGTTTACAAGAAACTGACTGGAAGGGAAGTGACGTTCGAGTTCCCGGAACCCTACTTGTAAATGTTTCTACCAATCTATTAAATTGATACAAAAAAAAGGGATCTTCTTTCACTGTTCCTGATCCTTAATTATGCGCCCAAACAAAACACATGTTTGAATTTGTTTTTTCATGCAAATTGTTGTTCCAATGGCTCAGATACACACTTCAATTCTGTTCGCATTCATTAGTTGCATGCTATCGACGGGGTGTCTACAATATTGTGGCACTGCTGACAATTACTTGGGACTGGGTTACCTTATTTATTGTACACGCCCGAAGAAAATTAACAGTTCGATGACTTTCAGTTTTCCTCTGAGACAAACCCAACAGTTCCTCTGAAGTGGGATTAGGAAGGTGGGGAGGAGGGAGAGAGCACCTCTATGGCAGCTGACCGGTTGGCGGGGGCGGTGGGGCGTTGCGATGCGGCTACTCCAGGCCCGGCCGGCCCATCCAGGCCCATCACGACATCGCCTCAGTGGCGCCCACCGCCTCGCCGCAGCACGACGCCGCCCCGCCTGGCAGCAGCCTGGCACCGCCACCACGCTGCGGTCGGGTCAGCTAGTCGAAACGGAACGAGTCGCTCGGCGGTTTTTGACTTAGCGTTTTCGCTGGGAGAGCGTCGCCGCGCAGGGCCGGGCTGGACGTCGCGGGCCGGCCGGTCAACGCCAGCGCAGCGCAGCGCCACTCGACGCGCCAGCGACTGGCGTGCCGCAGTCCAGTGGACAGAACGGAACGGAACGGCGGCAGTGCGGTGTGCTCCTCGGACCCTCCACGACGGCGACGTCAACGGCGGCAGTGCGGTGTGCTCCTCGGACCCTCCACGACGGCGACGTCAACGGCGGAGAGCGGAGCGCCCCATGGCTGCTGTCTGTGAAGCCGTACCAGGCCCATGAACTCGCCGCGGCCCGGCGACACCGTGCCCACTGTGCAGCACGTGGCGGCGGTCGTGTGTTTGGCCGGCCGACGCGGAACGCGCCGAGCAGGGGACAGGGCAGTGGGTCAGTGCAGTGTTGTGCTAGGGTCGGGGCGACGGCCTGCTGCCAGGATTTTGTGACTCGGGTGATCGGGTCTCGAACCCGGACCCGGCCGGTCGTCCTGAAGTGTCGACGCCAAATAAGAACCTGTCGACGGCAAGACACGCCCCGCCTCGTCGCGGAAGAGAAGCGACGGACTAGAAAGTTGTGACGGTTGTGTGGCGGCAGCGCCTCCGAGACTCCAGGCGCCGTCATGAGCGCCGTCCCGTCCGCCGAGGGCGGCCCCCTGGCGCACAAGTACAGCCTCAGCAAGCCCGACAAGGCCAAGACCCAGGCGGACAAGGAGGACGACGCGGCCGTCACGCTCACGGCCTTCGTGCCGACGGCGCAGGCCGCCGCCGAGGCCGCCGGCGTGGTGAACCAGGGCTTCGCGGGCTCCGTCGAGTCGCTGACGCCGCCCGCCGCGGCCGAGCACGCCCCCGGCCCGCCGCCGCCGCCGTCGCCGCCACCATTCGCCAGCAACGGCAAGGGAGGTGAGTCGGTCATTGGCATCGCAGCCGCCGAGTACGATGTAGGGCGCGGGGCGCGAAGTGGGCCAGAATACCGGCCAAAACTCTGGACGCGTTTTGAGCTCGAGAGTCGCTAATAGGACTTGAACTGAACGTGTGAACCCACCAAGGGATTGCTCTCCGTACCAGGAATCCACTAGTGGGGCCACACGTTCAGTTCGAGTCCCATTTCGCGACTCTGAAGCTCAGAACGCGTCCAGAGTATTGACCGCCCGCGCCGGTCGTGCCCACTGTGCGCGGCCAGGGGCTGCTTGTCTATCGCCGCGAGCGAAACCGCCAAACGCTGGCATACATCGTTAGGTAATGAGTTTATCGATTTATCTGCGTAAGTACGTGTTTTCTGTTGGTGTTTCTTTTTTTTTGGGCATTTTTTTGGGGTGTGGGGGGGTGTGGGGGTCGTTGAATCTGCAATAACCGCGTTGCCGGAGGTTCGCGCGGCTCTTGGGGCCGCAGGGCGCCGCCGAACGAATCTGGAGTCACCTCTCTGCAGGCCGCGCTGTCCCTCCCGCACCCCTACGGAACGCCCCTCGAGAGCGACAGAGCGCGCAAATTCGCGACCAGGACAGGGCGATTTCAGTAACGTGTCGTATTTGTCTGGAGGATGACCGGCAGATGTTCGTCCGTCCGTCCGTCCGTGCGCCATCCGGTGGTGTAATGACCCGCCGAAACTAATTGTCCTGTGGTTTCCCCTTGCCGACAAATGGCGACCAGGGAGGTCAGTTCACTCGCGGGTATTAGGGACATTGGCGCCTTTGGACGAACCGCGCGTCAAAAACCCGCATTGGGGGAAGCGACCGTCTTGGCCGTCGGATCCGTCGGATCCCTTCGCACGCGCACGCCGGGTTGGCGTCCTTTTGGCGTGGCGAATGGCCGGCCACCGCGCCAAAGTGGCGTGGATCCGCATGTGGATTGAATTCGCCGCGCCTCGCCAGCTCTCCGCGCTTCGATTCGGTCCCATTGAACATTGAACCCGTCCTCGGCCAAGCGGCTGGGCGACGGCGTCACTCGGCCCGTCCTGGTTGTCGCCGTCCGAGACCGCGTCGACGGCGAGGTCCTGAGAGCGCCGCACGCCACCCGCTGCACAGTGGGTCAGAAGACCGTTGAGGCGGCCATAATACTGGACACGTTTTGAGCTCCATAGTCGCTAAATGGGACTCCAATCGAACGTGTGACCCCACCAATGGATTCCTGGTTTGGAGAACAATCGATTGGTGGGGGTCACACGTTCGATTCGGGTCACATGTAGCGACTTTGGAGCTCAAAACCCGTCTAGAATTTTAGCCGCCTCAACGGTCTTCTGGCCCACTGTGCGCTGCTGCGTTGTTGTTGTCCCCTCCCTCTCCGCCGCGATTTGGCTCGGCCGCCTCCGGGGCCACTTGCCTACGTTTGTCTTTGGACCCATTTCGGCCATGCGAGATCGTTTCAACAAGCCAATTCGCATCGGTTCGCTTTTGACCAGGATTTTGTTTGCCGACGGGAGCCCCTTACGGCGGCCGAGTAGGCAATCCGCACGCACGTCTGCACCCGGGTTGCCGATGGAGGTCGACTCCCTTGCCTCTTTGCGCGCGCACGAGTCGCTAAATGGGACTCGAACCGAACTTGTGACGCCACCAATGGATTCCTCGTTCGCAGAGCAGTCCAGCGTCACACGTTCGATTCGAGTCCCATTTAGCGACTTTAGAACTCAAAAGGCGTCCTGGATTCTGGCCGCCGCCACGGTCTTCTGACCCACTGTGCGACGGCACGCGTTGGGTGCGGTGCGGTCACCGGGTCTCAGTGCGCGGCCACGCGGTCCATTGTGGGCGAAAGTTGAGCGTGGCGGCGCCTCTCCGAGGCCGCGCAGTGTCGCAACGAGTGACGCCGTCTCTCTCGGGACAACCCCACAGAGTGACGCAGGCACTGTTCGGAATCTGTTCGGAATCGGCCTGCTCGCTACCGCTGGGCCGGCCCGCCGAAACCGGCTGACTTTCCCTGCCAGCGCAAACACGCGCAACACTCTGGGAGTGCACCCTCAGTGACACTGGGCGAGTGCACTGCCCGTGTTTGTCGGTCCGGGAAGTGACACAATGACGAGACTGGCCGTCGCGTGGCGCGAGGGCCGACTTGATTCCTGCGGGCGACGCTTGGTCGCCTCGCCGCGCGCACCCAGCGTCATGGAGGGACTTCCCCCGCGGCACCGGCCGGCGGCGGTGTGCTGGTGCCCGTGACGCCCAGTGGGCCAGAAGACCGGCGCAGGCGGGCCGAAGCTAGAGACGCGTTTAGAGCTCCAGAGTCGCTAAATGGGACTCGAACCGGCCGTTTGACCCCACTAATAGATTGCTCTCCGGGCGAGGAAGCCATCGGTGGGGGGTCACACGCTTGGTTCGAGGCCCATTCAGCGACTCTGGAGCTCAAATCGCGTCTAGAGTTTTGTCCGCCGGAGCCAGTCTTCTGGCCCACTGTGTGACGCGCTCCGGCTCCATTTCGCGAGCGCCCGATGGACATTAAGATTCCCGTGGCGATAGACCGGCGGCGCTAAACGCGTCGGCCCGGCGGCCTACGGAGTCCGCGGGCGGCGCGCCACTAAATCAAAGTCAGCGGCGGCCGCCCTGCCTGCCAATCTCGTCGCTCCGTCTCGCGCCCCTACGCACAGTGTGTCAGAAGACCGTTGAGGCGGCCAAAATTCTAGACGCGTTTTGAGCTCCAGAGTCGCTTTAAGGGACTTGAACTAAACGTGTGACTCCACCAATGGCTTGCTCTCAAAACGAGGAATCCATTGGTGGGGTCACACGTTGGATTCGAGTCCCATTTAGCGACTCTGGAGCTCAAAACGTGTCCGGGATTTTGGCCGCCTGAACGGTCTTCTGGCCCACTGTTGGCTGGAGTGCCGGAGCGACGCGGCCTCCATGACGCCGGACTCTGCCTCATTCTGACAATGGAGGTGACGAGCGCGAGGAGGAAACGACCTGTAATCTTTCGCGTGTTTTGTCAACGCGTCGGTCTTGCAGAGTTTGATTATTACTACACCTTTTTTTTCCTTCCTAGTGTGTTAGTGGGCGCGACTCGTACGTTGGCTGGGCCTGACGTCGCCCGGCCCCGCGTAGCGCGCATAGCCCGGTGCGGGGAAGGGGTGCGGGCAAGATCGCCGCCCGCTCCGGAATTCTCCGGTTGAAACCGGAACCGGACCGGTTCTGCGCGAGGCGGCGCCGGAGCCGGGAAGCAAAGGAAAGGCATGCGGAATCCGGGCGCCCGGTTCGGGTTATGGGTTTTCCAGGCACGGGGCTTCGGGTTCAATAGCCTTCACCCGCCCTTCTCCCCCCCTTCTCCCCCCCTTCTCCCACCCTTCTCCCACCCTTCACCCGCCCTTCACCCGCCCTTCACCCGCCCTTCACGCCCCCCCCCCTTTCAGCCGACAAACATCGCCTCGGCATTGTCGTCGCGTTTGCGAGGTGGCGCGCATCAGCGCCTGCCTCTTCAGGGAGCACATTTCATTCAAGTCTCCCCGCGCCGCCCCCTCCTTTTTCTTCGCCGGGCTGCCTGGCAGAACGACATGCAAAATTCCAAAGTGGCGACGACGGCGACGCTAGTGACAATGGCAGGCAGGAGTTGTCGACAACCCCCCCCCCCCCCCCCTTGCGTCCCCCGAGTACTTACTGACTCTGTTCAAAGCGGCGCGCCGCGCGGAAAGTCGAACACGCCACGCACAGGGGGCCAGAAGACTGCCATAGGCTGGAAAAACGTTTGACGCGTTTTTAGTGCCTGGTGCGGATGCTGACTTCTTCCAACCGGTGTCGCCAAGTTTCAGGCCACCTCCGTTGTGAAGCGGGACCTGGAAGTTGGAAATGGGAAAAAGGTGGGACAGGTACGGGGGCAGTGCAGCAGCTTTTCGGTCTGCACTCGATTAGTTCAATGCGTTCCAGGTTTTCCAGGGCTGCATTGCCAGCGCGGGCGACTATGTAGCTCCGTACTTTGCTCCGTGTGCGCATACTCGCAATTACAAAGGGGAGAAGGGGGCGGGGGACGGGGATGAGAAGGAACACTGCGTCATCATGGTGCCGGCCTGGCGACAAATGTGGGACGGACAAAGACAAACCGGTCGCGCGGCGGGGCGGGGCGGGGTGAGTCGTAAGACTGAGTTTATTCACCGTCAGTCGAAGCCCGGCCCGGCGGGTCGGGTCGCGTCGCGTGTAGTGGGCCGTGTGGGTTGCCGGGAGTCTCCTCGTAACTGCGTCGCGGCCCAGGCGCAGGTACGGCGTTGTCCGCGGCCCGCCCCGTCCGCGCCGCCGGCCTGGTTAATAATGGCAATGCGCGCGAGTGGTTCTGCTTGGTCCGGCCGGCAGTTGGATTCCAGTTATCTCCGGGCCGCCCCGCAGTGTGCGCTGACCTTCGCCGATTTCTTTTATTGGCGCGAAGCAAGTGAGGCGCGGGTCTGGAGAAAGGCCGTGGCACGCAACCGGACCCGCGGCGCCGCGTCATTGCAGCCGGTACGGGCCCTCCTTTTGGCGAAGGTTTTTTTTTTTTTCGTGGGGGCGGGTGGCTTTCCGACCCGGCGTTCTGCATTGGCGTGTCGCGCGAAGCCACACGGATGTGCGGGTCGCCGCACAGTGGGCCGAAACTCTAGACGCGTTTTGAGCTCCAAAGTCAATACACTGGACTGGAATCGAACGTGTGACCGCACCAACCAATGCATTGCTCTCCGTCCGAACGAGGAACCCATTGGTGGTGGTCACGGTCACACGTTCGGTTCGGAGACCCATTTAGCGACTCTAGAGCTCAAAACGCGTCTAAAGTGTTGTCCGCCGGCGCCGGTCTTCTGACCCACTGTGCGCCGCCTGAGCCTGCTGGAGCCCCTTCGAGTGCCCCGGGGTGCTCCGACCCACCCCTTCCTGAGCCCCTTGCGGCCGCGTCCTCGGCCGTGCCATCCGGCCCGCCGATGGGGTGCCCACGAGCACATAGGTACACGGCAGTGGTTCCCACACCTGTTCACTTGCACGTGGCACGCCATGGCGGTGGGAGCTGCACGCGATGCTGCGGGACGCGCGGTGGCCGCGACGCCGCGCCGAGCAGTGGCGATCGCCTTGCCCGCCCGCATTGTGTACCGAGAACGTCGAACGTCAAAACGATTTCCAGTTTTCTGGTTTTCCGGTTTTCTCCGAAAGCGATTGGCACGACACGCGCTATGGCTCTGTTAAGTGGTGGATGTCATCTTGGTGAGCGATGGCCGCTGGTACAGTGGGCCAGGCCGGAAGTGCAGTAGAGGTGGTCTAAACCTCTGACGCGTTTTGAGCTCCAGAGTCACTAAATGGGACTCGAACCGAACGTGTGACCCCACAAATTGATTGCTCTCTGAACGAGGATTCCATTGGTGGGGCCACACGTTCGATTCTAGTCCCCTTTAGCGACTCTGCAGCTCAAAACGCGGCCAAAGCCTCCACCGGTCGTCTGGCCCACTGTGCGTTGGAGGTCTGCTTGTCGTGGCCGGGCCGCTCGCGGGCCGCGGTTCGCGCCTCGGCGTCGGCGGCGCGTTTGCCGCGAAGGACGCTGTCGGACACGGCTTGCTCTGTTCCACTCGATTGGTAATGAGTGCGTGGCGGCAACGCGGCCGGCTCGGCGCGGATCGCGGCTGGGAAGCAGGATATCGGTAAAAGCCGAAGCGTGAGCACGACAAGCGCCTCACCTAACTGCCTGCCTGCCTGCCTGCCTGCCTGCCTGGCCGCCTGCCGGCTGGCTCCGGGCTGTCCGGCCGAGTACCTTCTACCTTGTCGATGCCTCGCTGGACAGGAAGCGCATGGCTTGGGATTGCTGCTTCGGCTTTTCATGAGCCGTCGCCGTCGCCGCCGGTTTGCGTCCCGAACGTTCAATCGTTGCGTCACTCGGCCGGAGGCCCTGGCCCTGCCTGCCTTCCTCGCCGTGGGCGTGGGGCGGCCGCCGCACAGTGGGCCAGAAGACCGTTGCAGGTGGCCAAAACTCTTGACGCGTTTTGAGCTCCAGAGTCGCTAATAGGACTCGAACCGAACGTGTGAGCTTACCAATGGATTCCTCGTTTGGAGTTCGAAGAGCGATCCATTGGTAGGGTCACACGCTCGGTGCGACTCCCACTTAGCGACTCTAGAGCTCAAAACGCGTCCGGGATTTTGACCCCCTCTGCCGGTCTTCTAGCCCACTGTGCGGCGGGTCGCTTTGTCCTTCCGGGCGACATCCTGGATGGCTGCGGTGGGGTCGAGTCGGAATCACCACCGTGGTGGGTTTCGGTTCACTGGAGACCGCGTCTGCAGGCTGATTCCGAACTGGGCTTAGCCGCTCCGTCTGTCTATCTGTCTCTCTCTCTTGCACTCGCGAGGCCTGTACTGTAAGGGTGCGAGGGAGACGGAGCAACGAGGCGCTGTTAGCTGCCTGCTGCTGCTTGACCTTCTTTGTTTTCGCCGCGGCATAGCGCTTTGAGCTGACCCAGCGCCAGGAGTGGGTGGCCGGCGCGATTCAAAGGTCTTTTCACTTCACCATTGGTACAGTCTTGGATTGTACGCTGCGATAACGGGTTCCTTTAAAACTCCCAAAAACATTAAATATTTTTTTTCTGACGCAACTTTTCGAGACACAACATTAACACGTGACCGCCGGACAGTCCAAACAAAAAACTGACGACGGAATTGCAACAGTTGCCTCACCCTTATGACGTGCGTGCCGCGTGTCTGGTTCCAGGTCCTCCAGGTTCGCCGGGCAGGCTCCCCGCTGGCTGGGGAGTCCCCGGCGGCGTCCCCGCGGCCTCGGCCGGGCAGCCCAGTGGGCCGTCGGGCCCCGGCAGGTCGTACTACACCAGTGGCGACGACGACGACGATGATGACGACGCCAAGGAGCAGCCCTTGTGGGGCGCGTGCGTGGCGCGCGTGCGCAGGGGGTGCACGCGCAAGGTGCTCGTCAAGAGGGTGCCCATCCTGGGCTGGATGCCCCGCTACACCGGCGCGGCCGCCGCGGCCGACCTGGTGGCCGGCGTCACCGTGGGGCTCACCGTCATCCCGCAGGCCATCGCCTACGCCAACGTGGCGGGGCTGCCCCCGCAGGTAAGGCGTGCTGTGCTCTGTCGCACTCGAAGGGGAGCGGCGAAGCGCTGCACAGCGGGCCAGAAGACCGGCGATGGCGGCCAAAACTCTAGACGCGTTTTGAGCTCCAGAGTAGCTTTGTCTCGAACTGAACGTGTGACCCCACCGATGGATTGCTCTCCAAACATGTTCGGTTCTGAAGCTCAAAACGCGTCCAGAGTTTGGCTGCCTGTGCCGGTCGTATGGCCCACTGTGCGGTGTGCGCTAACGAGCGTTTTCTGTGGCGTCGCAGTACGGACTGTACTCGTCCTTCATGGCGTGCTTCGTGTATGCCGTGTTCGGCTCGTGCAAGGACTCCCCCGTCGGCCCCACCGCCATCGCCGCCATCCTGACGCGCGAGAACCTCCACGACCTGCCGCCCGAGGTGGCCGTCGTGCTGTGCTTCCTGTCCGGCTGCGTGGAGCTCCTTATGGGCGTGCTGCAGCTGGGTGAGTCATCCTGATCCTTAAGGGAGGCGGGCCACAGTGGGCCAAAAGAAGAACAACAGGTGGCCAAAACTCTAGACGCGTCTGGAGCTCCAGAGTCGCTAAATGACTCGAACCGAACGTGTGACCCCACCAATGGATTGCTCTCCGAACGAGGAACCCATCGGTGGGGTATCACGTTCGGTTCGCGTCCTATTTAGCGACTCTGGAGCTCAAAACGCGTCCTAGAGTTTTGGCCACCTGCGCCGGTCTTGTAGGCCACTGTGCGGGCCCAGGCGGTGACTCGGATGCGAGTGTGTCAACGTGAACCTGGCTGGACTGTTGGTGTCGGCAGGGTTCCTCATCGACTTCATCTCGGGCCCCGTGTCCGTGGGCTTCACGTCGGCGGCCGCCATCATCATCGCCACCACGCAGATCAAGGACCTCCTGGGCCTCACCTTCCCCGGCTCCAAGTTCCTGCAGGTCTGGGAGAACCTGTTCGCGCACATCCACCAGACCAGGCTGTGGGACGCCGTGCTGGGCTTCGTGTGCATGGCGGTGCTGCTGATTCTGAGGGTGAGGAGCGTACAGTGGACCAGAGGACCGGCGCGGGCGGGCAAAACTCCAGACGCGTTTGGAGCTTCAGAGTTGCTTAGCAGGACTCGAACCGAACGTGTAACCCAACAGCAACAGATTCCTCGCTGGAGAACAATCCATTGGTGGGGTCACAAGTTCGATTTGAGTCCCATTTAGCGACTCTGGAGCTCGCAACGCGTCAAGAACTTTGTCCGCCGTGTTTTCCCGCGCAAAGCGGCCCTCGTTCCACAGACACCGACAGGCCGTGGCATTGTGTCCTTCCGCAGAAGGCGAAGGACATCCCGGTGGGCCCCACGGACTCCAAGGACCAGTCGGGCCTGCAGAAGGCGGCGGCGCGCTTCCTCTGGTTGGTGTCCACGGCGCGCAACATCCTGGTGGTGGTGGTGTGCGGGGTGGCGGCCGCGCTGCTGGACAGTCACGACCTGCACCCCTTCAACCTGACCGGCGACGTGAAGCCCGGCCTGCCGGACCTGCGGCCGCCGCCCTTCTCGCTCGCGGTGGGCAACGAGACCCTCAGCTTCCTGGACATGGCGTCCGGCCTGGGCTCGGCCGTGCTCGTGGTGCCGCTGCTGTCCATCCTGGAGAACATCTCGCTGGCCAAAGTGTTCTGTGAGTGGCCTCGCCCCGGGGAAACTGATGGGTGTGTTGGGGTGACGCGCGCTGTGCGCTCGCTGCGCCTTCCGAGTGGGCAACCCAACCGGCGCAGCGCCGCACGCCGCACAGTGGGTCGGAAGAGCGCAGGCGGCAAAAACTGTGGACGCGTTTTGAGCTCCAGAGTCGCTAAATGGGACTGGAACCGAACGTGTGACCCCACCAATGGATTCCTCGTTCGGAGATCAGTTTATTGGTGGGGATCACGCGTTCGGTTCGAGGTGCGTGAGGCATCTCTAGCGCTCAACATGCGTGTGGAGTTTTGACCGCCGGCCCTCTGGCCCACTGTGCGGCGCCCTGCGTGCGTGATCTGCAGTGCAGACGCCTGTGAAGTGGAGGGTAGGCAATCCCGTTGAACGCGCTAGCGTGCGGAGCTGCCTACCCTCCGATCCACGGGCGCTTGCGTTCCCTCGTGTGCCTCTTGCGTTCCCGTGTCATGGTTGACGTTGACGCCCGCGTTTACGTTGCAGCGGACGGCACGCCGATCGACGCGACGCAGGAGATGCTAGCGCTGGGGCTGTGCAACATCGCGTCCTCCTTCGTCAGCTCCATGCCCGTGTCCGGGGCGCTGTCGAGGGGCGCCGTCAACAACGCCAGCGGCGTGGCGACCACCTTCGGCGGCGTGTACACCGGTAAGGCCGCCACTGATCCCTCCGTTCGGCTCATTCCGTCTTCGTTGCTTTTTTTTTTATTCCATTGACGCCGCGATCGCCGCTGTCCATCCAGGCGTGCTGGTGATCCTGTCGCTGCACCTCTTCACCCCGTACTTCTACTACATCCCCAAGGCCTCGCTGGCGGCGGTCATCATCGCCGCCGTCGTGTTCATGGTGGAGTTCCACGTGGTGAAGCCCATCTGGAGGACCAAGAGTGAGTGCTTTAGCGGGACGCGGCCGGTGGAGCTTGCTTGAGCGCACAGCGGGCCAGCAGACGGGTGCAGGCGGCCTAAACTCGAAACGTGTTTTGAGCGCCAGAGTCACTAAATATGACTCGAATCGAACGAGTAAACACACCAATGTATTTCTTGTTCGGAGAGAAATCCATTGGCGGGGTCACACGTTCGGTTCGAGTCCCATTTAACGACTCTGGCGCTCAAAACGCGTCCGGCGTTTTGTCCGCCTTCACCGGTATTCTGGCCCGCTGTGTCGAGCGTGCGTGTGGTGACGTCATTGGTGATTGTTGCTCGACAGAAGCGGACCTGATCCCTGCGGGCGCCACCTTCCTGTGCAGCCTGTTCCTGCGCCTGGAGCTGGGCATCGTGATCGGCATCGGCATCAACGTGCTCTTCCTGCTCTACGCCTCCGCCAGGCCCACCATGAGCGTGCACAGGGTCATGGTGCGTGCACGCTACTGTTTGTTACTCGAGCGGCCGGAGAGCCGTTTCGCTCATGGCAGCGTTTCCTCGTTCGGCCGAGAGCGACGGCACTGCGGACTCGGAATCGCTTAAATCGTGTCTAGAATATTGGCCGCTTGTGCGGTCTTCTGACCCACTGTGCTGTTCTTGTTGACGCGTCGAGACTGACCCGCACCTCGCCGCGGCGTTTGCCTTATGTACAGAGCAGTGTCGGCATCGAGTACCTGCTGGTGACCCCGGACCGCAGCCTCGTGTTCCCCTCGGTGGAGTACGTCCGCAACATGGTGTCCAAGGTGGGCATGAAGCAGGGCTCCAGCTCGGTGCCCGTCGTCCTGGACGCGCGCCACGTCTACGGCGCCGACTTCACGGCCGCCAAGGTGGGTGTCGCGACCCGTCGTTGTGGACTTCCCTTCGCACAGTGGGCCAGAAGACCGGTGGTGGTGGTCAAAACCCTGGACGGGTCTTGTGCTCTAGAGTCGCCAAATGCGACTCGAACCGAACGCGTGACCCCTCCAATGGCTCTCTCTCCGAACAAGGCATCCATTGGTGGGGTCACACGTTCGGTTTGAGTCCTGTCTGGCGACTCTGGAGCTTACAACGCGTCCCCTGGCCCACTGTGCGTCGTCGTGGACTTCCCTTCGGCCGGCCGAGTGATGAGTGTGCGTGTCCCAGGGCGTCAAGTCGCTGACGGAGGACTTCGTGAAGCGGAAGCAGCCGCTGCTGTTCTACAACCTGCGGCCCAGCGTGGTGGAGGTGTTCCAGGGCGTGCGTCCGGGCGACCTGCGCTACTGCCGGTCCGAGAGCGAGCTCAACGAGCTGCTGCGCACCACCTGCTCCGTGCGGGCGCGCGAGCAGGTGTGACTGGCTGGCGGCTGGCTCGCTGTGCGGAGGGTTGTGGAAGGACAATAGGGTTGTCGATGGACAACGTTTTTAGAGAACTGGTGTGACGTTCTCCTTTCTCATTGTTGTTTGTTTTTAAGTATTACGTTTTGCTGATTTTGACCGCTTCGAGTGGCTGCTTGAAGTGAAAAATGCAGGTGGAAGGCAGATGAAGTGAGTGTTACATATGTTAAGTTATGGAACTGTGCTGCTCGGCTCATTATGTAAAGCACTCGATTGTCTGTGTTTTGTAGATACATTTTAAGGATGTTGTTTTTGAAAATAGTATTTTATTGTGTAAGGATTTGAAGAGTAATGTGATTTTGTTATCTTATATAATTTTACTAAGACACTTGTGATATTAATGTGTAAATAATTTTTCAGTTTTGTAAAGAAAATTGCTGAAAATAGGAAACGAACAGGATACGTAATTATGAGCGATGAGTGTTTTATATTAAATCACTTGTAATGCTGATAAGCATGATATAGTCTTGAATTCAAGTGGGTGTTGTTACATATCTTCTTAACTTGAATATCTTATTCATTCTAAACAGTGTCAGTCAAAAGAAATAAAATTTATTTTGGACACAAGAATTAGTAAAAATTCTTTTTCTTTTCCTTTTTCAAAACACAAACAAAAACAGAACTTCATTTAAAAGCATTGTTTAAAAAAACATGATCAGAGACAGTACGTATTCAGTACACGAATTTTCGTTCCCCACATTACCTTTGGTGTTAAGATTTGACTAGGTTCAAATGCTATATGCTATGCTGTAACTGATTGGACAGCTAGCAAGAAACTTAAAACCTGAATTATCTTGGTTTGTTATCACAGAATTAGTTTCTCAGACTATGGCCACCCAAAATTAACACCAGTGATTTGATAAAATCTGGCATTAAATGGTCGATAAAACTCACGAAGTCTCTCTATAACTTCATCGTCAATGTATGGATGGCTCCTCCCTTTCGTCTTTCCTAGGCAATGATGGCTGGACTGCCCTTCAGACTTCTTCAAGCAGGGAAATCCTTTGGTGGTGTTAAAGTAAAAATGCTTTTCAGAAATAATAACTTTTAAACCCAAAAATTCCTGAAAGAAACCAAAAGTTTATACCTTGTTCCTGTAATTTCTAAGTTATCAAAGTAGCCCTGCAACATACCTGAACATTACTGATTTCTGCTGCAGGATCGACAATCAGTCTTTCGCCACTTACAAAGTGAAATTGCTTCAGAGGGAAGTACTTCAGCCAACGTTCCAAGTGCCTCACATAGACTCCAATTTTAATGGGTATCCAAGTTGTATCAACCAATCCAAACTGGGACCCATTCCGAAATACAAGGTCTTCAAATTTCGGCAGAGATACATTTTTGCTAGGAAAGATCAAAGACTCTGAAAATTGCTTAACAAACTACAAAAAAACTTAAATGGAGGAATATACCATCAGAATCTTACCTCACAACCTGTGTGTAGTCTGAAATGGCTCTGGTCACAGGATCTCTAACAACAACTAGCAGCTTCATTGCAGGGTTCATTTGGTAAACCCTTTGAGGAACCTCCCTCATCACAAAGTAGCTGGGTGTTTTTTCCATAGTTATTTGACCTTCTAGTGTTAGAGGCATGTTTTGTCTGTAGCGATGAAAGAGAATTAAACACTGATTTGACAATAAATACAATGTGTTTTGCAGCCAGGAAAATTTTGATTACCTGTACCAATCATAGCCCTTGGAATAATGACGATCAAAAAAATGCACTTCAGACCCAGCAGCCCGTACATCTGGATGCAGTCTTATGAACTCAAGAAGAGCTCTCGTTCCTCCTTTTTTCACTCCAATCAGAAGAGCGTTTGGTAATTTTCTTGCAGGCAGCAGTCCTTGCTGGCGTAGAAATGGGTACTTAGGAGATCGGTCAACTAAACTTCTCCCACTCTAAAAGATATTTTAGTCGTTAACAAAAAAATGAAAAAATAAAAAAATTAACTGCAATAGTGTTTAAATTTTGAATGAACATGATACAATCTCATTTTATCTCACCTCCACAGCATAATTGCCAGGACCTCCTCTCCATCTGATTAAAGGAAAAGCATAGGATTCTTTCAGGTCATGGTGTTTGTATATCTTCTCCAAATTTTGGTGGATGCCATTTTTCTAAAACAGGAAATATTGCAAAAGAACCAAAATTAAAATATATAATATAGTCACAAGCACTGCATTATGTTATATGCAACAGAGCTGCAATAACAAATGCATTTTCATTGCAAACGATTTGAAAAACTTCAAAAATTTATCTGTTTATTTAAACTTACCACAAACAAAACATCACTATTACTGAGAAAAATAACAGATAAACATACAATGAATGCACAGAATGCAACACAAAGAACAAACAGCCTCAACTTGTGAAACATAATTCCTATCCATTCTAGAAATGTAACAGAATGAATATAATTTTGAAATGTAGGTGTCCCTTCATCAAATAAAAATGCGGACAACCTACATAATGATAACTTCACTTTTAAAACCATACAGGCACAGCAGCCGCAAAAGCTTTCTGCTCGAGAGGAAGTAAACAAACACTTTTCACACGCTTTTCTCAGATTCACCGTGAGAGTTCTCTGTGCGTGAGGCTAACTTGAGGCGGCCGAGAGGTGGCGCCGCCACTCGGTGCCCGGACCAACTAGCGTAGGCGGGAGATTTTAGGGGCGCCTGAGAGGTATGCCAATGGCCTGTTTGCAACACGCCGTCGCGCAGACGGTGGCCTATCTTACCCCTGTCCTATCGGAGTACATCGTTTGTACGACCTCTTTTTGTCCGACCTTGCGAAATTCGGCCGACCTCTTTTCCCCTGAAATTTTTGTCCGACCTACGTTTGTCCGACATACGATTGTCCGACCTACGTTTGTCCGACCTACGATTGTCCGACCTATGTTTTCTACAACCTCTTTTCAAGAAAGAGGAGACGAAGGGAGAGGGAGGGGGACAGGAGGGAGGGAGGAAGTGCGGGGGAGGGAAATGGGAGGGAGGGTGAGGGGAAGGGGGAGGGCCTGTCACGCCAGACAGGTAAACTACGAAGAATTGAACCAACAACGAAGTTAACTTAATGTAACCTTAAGACAAAACTGCTACCGTCGAGACCTACCTACGAGCGCCTGGAGTGCAGGCAAGAGCCGATAGTGCAGGGTCTCATGTTGCCGCGGTGGCGGGACGTGTTAACTCGGGGCACGGTGTAGAGAGACCGTGACTCGGGGCGACCCGAGTACCCGCCTTCCGGGTATTTGGGAGCCTTAACGCAAAACGCCCTAACGCCGCCGGAGCAAGGTGCACGTCCCCGCCACTGCGGCAACATGAGACCCTGCACTTTTGACCTACCTCTTGCCCTGTAACATGCTCTGCTCTTCCCCCGGCTCTGACCTACCACCTAGACCTACTCTTCCCCCTGCTCCCCCTTGTCGTCCGACGTACCGAACGTTTAATTTCCCATACTCTCGTGTCTGGGCTACGTTCATAGCCTCTCGGAAGGGTGTCCTTTCAGAAACCACAACAAGGGACAAACGGGCGCTGCCAACTTAAACCGCAATGCACCCTCTAGCACCACAGCGCCCCTAGGCCGAATACTGTAGCTTCGTAAAAACAAACAAAAAAAAAAGAAACAGAATTAGCGGGTGTTGAAACTAAGACTATGGACTAGGTAGGAAATGTCTGTACACTCTCGGCCACCAGCACCGCTCTAGTTGCGGTGGAAACAAAGACTCACATTTGATGTTCGATTCCTGCCGCACGCACACTGTTCGGATCCAGCCATTCAAAGGCACCGCTTCACCGGGAGCTTACCATGCGGCACGGTGGCCGAGAACGATAAGGAGCAGAACTCCGAATCCGGAGAACCTGAGTTCAACACCCAGTGCAAAAGTCATTTTTGACAGACTGTACCGGGGGAGCAACAGTGAAATTTTGGGTCGGCGGACGCTTTCTTCGCGGTGGTGACTTCACTACCTCACCCTTATTAGGCTGGGCCGCCTAAAGTCTTCGGCGCCCCTAGGCCAAATACTGTAGCTTCGTAAAAAAAAAAAAAAAAACAAGAAGGAAAGACATCAATAAATTGATATCACACGGGAGGGACTCGTTCTTTACAAAGGTAGCCTGAGGTGTCAGTCGCTAATCGTTTTGAATGGTAACTTGTTTTCCTTAAATTGATAACTAAGGCAATGAGAAAATGAACAGATTTGTATTTTTGGCGCCAAACAAGAAGTGCCTTCTAGTGTCGCGAAAGACAACGCTTCCGGTTGGTTCTCCGCTCGGACAGGGAACATCGACACATCGCGATATCTCGAGATATCGATTCTCGAGCATAATCGAATTTCCACTTGTGTCCGAGCAAAAAAACCTGCCTTTTCCATGACAAAAACCCTAACAAACACACATTAATTTAAGAAAACAGTCAAATAAAACTTGTTATTTCATCACTCATCTCGAACATAAGACATGCAACACCTGCAAATAATATTTCATTAAGATGACACAGCTTGCAGTTCTGAGACATGTATCATGATTTCAGTCAAACAATGTTTCGTTATAACCAAATTTCTCAAAATTATCTATTGTCACTTGGAAAAAACCTTCCTACTTTTTTGCTGACCAAAGATGTCTTGTCGTTGTTGTTGTATTTTGCGTTTCAGTGGTGTTCTACATCAAAAGATACAAAGACTTGAAAAGAGGTTAGTTTCACAACATGCACTAAAAACGTCTCTCTTTCATGTTCATTTTCTCAATATTTCTCATTGCAAGTCAAAAAAAACTTCATTTACGATCAGGCGACTGACACTCCATCTTTCAAATGATACCACTGTTATTTTCCCACATGCTGTAAGTTCTGAGATGATGAATGTCCCCCCAAAACACATTTTTGAACACAATACTCGTTCTCTTCACATAGCTTTTTGTTTATTGGTGTGCAGTGTAAAGAACGAGTAAAAACAGAATCAGCGGGTGTTGAAACTAAGACTATGGATTCGGTGTGGAATATCTGTACACTCTGAGCCACCAGCATCGCTGTAGTTGCGGTGGATACAAAGACTCACATGTGATGTTCGATTCCTGCCGCACGCACACTGTTCGGATCCAGCCATTCAAAGGCACCGCTTCACCGGAGGTCTACCATGCGACACGGTGGCCGAGAACCATAAGGAGCAGAACTCAGAATCCGGGGAAACCGCGGTTCGACACCCAGTGCAATGGTCATTTTAGACGGACTGTCCTGGGGGAGCGACAGTCGAATTTTGGGTCGGCGGACGCTTCCCTCGCGGTGGTGACTTCACTTACTCACCCTTACTAAGCCGGGCCGCCCTGAGTCTTGGGCGGGGACGTTTCCCTCGCGGTTGTGACTTCGCTTACTCACACTTACTAGCACAGTTGTCTACAAAATCTATGTTCATTCACAGTCTGGACGTAGTCGTCTGTAGATAGTCTTCTGGCCGTCTACGACATCTATGTCCATTCATTGTCTGGACAAAGCCGTCTATAGATGGTCTAACGATCGTCTACAAAATCTATGTCCATTCATAGTCTAGACATGGCCGTACTCGAACGTCCGAGCGATGGTAGACATTGTGTAGATGCCACATAGATTGCATTCCGTCCCACATCCCACTTTAGTGAGTGCATAGCGTTATGGGTTAGTCCCGAACTTCGAAGTGGATACTAGATACCTTTCAACCCTGTAGCTGTCGTTCGAATAGGGCGTGTGCGTGAGCTTCTTCTATCTGCCACTAGAGTGCTCCGCGCTCAAAGCGCGTCTGTTCTCTCGCGGGGACGACTCCGTGCGCCAGTTCCGTTAGTCTCTGCGCCGTTTCTCTGCATCTTCAGGAGAAGTCCCATCTGCCTACCAGCCTGCAGATGCAGGGATGCTTTCCTTCTTTTTCACCTTCCTAGTAGAAGAGGTCCTGGCGGGTTACCGTCTAATCTCATCATAACCCTTCTACTGATAGAAAACTAAGGATGTGTAATAGCCGTCTTAGACATCTTAGAGACATCTATAAGACAGCAAAAGACATCTTTTTAGCACTTTTAGAGACGTCTATAAGACACCCTAAGAGACATCTATAGACGTCTACCAATAGACGTCTAATAGACGTCGCATATTCGACCACTAGACTACTTTTAAATCATCTACCTCTAGACATGAAAAGACATCTAATAGACTCTTATTGGTCTATCAATAGACGTCTATTAAACGCCTTTTAGACGTCTTTTTTCCGTGTGGGCATTCAAAGGCACCGCTTCACCGGCGGCATATCATGCTGCACGGTGGCCGAGAACGAAAAGGAGCAGAACCCAGAGTCCGGAGAACCTGAGTTCGACACCCAGTGCAAAAGTCATTTTTGACGGACTACCGGGGGAGCAACAGTGAAATTTTGGGTCAGCGGACGCTTTCTTCGCGGTGGTGACTTCACTACCTCACCCTTACTAGCCTGGGCCGCCTAAAGTCTTCGGCGCCCCTAGGCCAAATACTGTAGCTTCGTAAAAACAAACAAAAAAAAAAGAAACAGAATTAGCGGGTGTTGAAACTAAGACTATGGACTAGGTAGGAAATGTCTGTACACTCTCGGCCACCAGCACCGCTCTAGTTGCGGTGAAAAAAAAGACTCACATTTGATGTTCGATTCCTGCCGCACGCACACTGTTCGGATCCAGCCATTCAAAGGCACCGCTTCACCGGGAGCTTACCATGCGGCACGGTGGCCGAGAACGATAAGGAGCAGAACTCCGAATCCGGAGAACCTGAGTTCAACACCCAGTGCAAAAGTCATTTTTGACAGACTGTACCGGGGGAGCAACAGTGAAATTTTGGGTCGGCGGACGCTTTCTTTGCGGTGGTGACTTCACTACCTCACCCTTACTAGCCTGGGCCGCCTAAAGTCTTCGGCGCCCCTAGGCCAAATACTGTAGCTTCGTAAAAAAAAAAAAACAAAAAAAAAAAAAACAGAATCAGCGGGTGTTGAAACTAAGACTATGGCCTAGGTAGGGAATGTCTGTAGACTCTCGGCCACCAGCATCGCTCTAGTTGCGGTGGAAACAAAGACTCACATTTGATGTTCGATTCCTGCCGCACGCACTCTGTTCGGATCCAGCCATTCAAAGGCACCGCTTCACCGGAGGCCTGGCATGCGGCACGGTGGCCGAGAACGATAAGGAGCAGAACTCAGAATCCGGGGAAACCGCGGTTCGACACCCAGTGCAATGGTCATTTTCGACGGACTGTCCTGGGGGAGCGACAGTCAAATTTTAGGTCGGCGGACGCTTCCCTCGCGGTGGTGACTACACTTGCTCACCCTTACTAAGCCGGGCCGCCCTGAGTCTTAGGCGGGGACGTTTCCCTCGCGGTGGTGACTCCGCTTACTCACACTGCCTAGCACAGGCCGCCCGCGGGCCGCCCCAACCTCTCGGGCGGCCGACGGGCCGACCGTTGGTCTGGGGCGGCCCGGCCGACGCAACCTCTCGGGCGGCCGACGGGCCGACCGTTGGTCTGGGGCGGCCGACGGGCCGACCGTTGGTCTGGGGCGGCCCGGCTGACGCACCCCGGCTGAGAGTCTACAGACATTCCACACCGAATCCATAGTCTTAGTTTCAACACCCGCTGATTCTTTTTTTTTTTTTTTTAACGAAGCTACAGTATTTGGCCTAGGGGCGCCGATGACTTTAGGCGGCCCAGGCTAGTAAGGGTGAGGTAGTGAAGTCACCACCGCGAGGGAAGCGTCTGCCGACCCAAAATTTGACTGTTGCTCCCCCGGTACAGTCTGTCAAAAATGACTTTTGCACTGGGTGTTGAACTCAGGTTAGACCATCTATAGACGGCTTTGTCCAGACAATGAATGGACATAGATGTCGTAGACGACCAGTAGACTATCTACAGACGACTACGTCCAGACTGTGAATGAACATAGATTTTGTAGACAACTGTGCTAGTAAGTGTGAGTAAGCGAAGTCACCACCGCGAGGGAAACGTCCCCGCCCAAGACTCAGGGCGGCCCGGCTTAGTAAGGGTGAGTAAGTGAAGTCACCACCGCGAGGGAAGCGTCCGCCGACCCAAAATTTGACTGTCGCTCCCCCAGGACAGTCCGTCGAAAATGACCATTGCACTGGGTGTCGAACCGCGGTTTCCCCGGATTCTGAGTTCTGCTCCTTATGGTTCTCGGCCACCGTGTCGCATGGTAGGCCTCCGGTGAAGCGGTGCCTTTGAATGGCTGGATCCGAACAGTGTGCGTGCGGCAGGAATCGAACATCACATGTGAGTCTTTGTATCCACCGCAACTACAGCGATGCTGGTGGCTCAGAGTGTACAGATATTCCACACCGAATCCATAGTCTTAGTTTCAACACCCGCTGATTCTGTTTTTTTTACTCGTTCTTTACACTGCACACCAATAAACAAAAAGCTATGTGAAGAGAACGAGTATTGTGTTCAAAAATGTGTTTTGGGGGGACATTCATCATCTCAGAACTTACAGCATGTGGGAAAATAACAGTGGTATCATTTGAAAGATGGCGTGTCAGTCGCTTGATCGTAAATGAAGTTTTTTTTGACTTGCAATGAGAAATATTGAGAAAATGAACATGAAAGAGAGACGTTTTTAATGCATGTTGTGTTTTTTTTTTTTTTTTTTTTTTTTTTTTTTTTTTTTTTACGAAGCTACAGTATTTGGCCTAGGGGCGCCGAAGACTTTAGGCGGCCCAGCCTAATAAGGGTGAGGTAGTGAAGTCACCACCGCGAAGAAAGCGTCCGCCGACCCAAAATTTCACTGTTGCTCCCCCGGTACAGTCTGTCAAAAATGACTTTTGCACTGGGTGTTGAACTCAGGTTCTCCGGATTCGGAGTTCTGCTCCTTATCGTTCTCGGCCACCGTGCCGCATGGTAAGCTCCCGGTGAAGCGGTGCCTTTGAATGGCTGGATCCGAACAGTGTGCGTGCGGCAGGAATCGAACATCAAATGTGAGTCTTTTTTTTTCACCGCAACTAGAGCGGTGCTGGTGGCCGAGAGTGTACAGACATTTCCTACCTAGTCCATAGTCTTAGTTTCAACACCCGCTAATTCTGTTTCTTTTTTTTTTGTTTGTTTTTACGAAGCTACAGTATTTGGCCTAGGGGCGCTGTGGTGCTAGAGGGTGCATTGCGGTTTAAGTTGGCAGCGCCCGTTTGTCCCTTGTTTTGTCCTACTGGTTTCTGAAAGGACACCCTTCCGAGAGGCTATGAACGTAGCCCAGACACGAGAGTATGGGAAATTAAAAGTTCGGTACGTCGGACGACAAGGGGGAGAGCAGGGGGAAGAGTAGGTCTAGGTGGTAGGTCAGAGCCGGGGGAAGAGCAGAGCATGTTACAGGGCAAGAGGTAGGTCAAAATTTAGTAGGTCCCGTGAAATCTGCCCTCTGAAAATTAGTAGGACAAGTTTAGACCTACTGCTCGGCTCTACTCGGGGAAAAGTCAAGAAAATGATAGTAGGTCAAAAAATAGTAGGTCCCCTGATATACACCCCTGCCGCCCCCGCCGCCCCCGGGGACCTACTATTTTTTGACCTACTATCATTTTCTTGACTTTTCCCCGAGTAGAGCCGAGCAGTAGGACTCACTATCGGCTCTTGCCTGCACTCCAGGCGCTCGTAGGTCTCGACGGTAGCAGTTTTGTCTTAAGGTTACATTAAGTTAACTTCGTTGTTGGTGCAATTCTTTGTAGTTTACCTGTCTGGCGTGACAGGCCCTCCCCCTTCCCCTCCCTCCCTCCCATGTCCCTCCCCCGCACTTCCTCCCTCCCTCCTGTCCCCCTCCCTCTCCCTTCGTCTCCTCTTTCTTGAAAAGAGGTTGTAGAAAACATAGGTCGGACAATCGTAGGTCGGACAAACGTAGGTCGGACAATCGTATGTCGGACAAAAATTTCAGGGGGAAAGAGGTCGGCCGAATTTCGGAAGGTCGGACAAAAAGAGGTCGTACAAACGATGTACTCCGATTTGCAGGACCTGTGAACCCGGCCTCTCTTCCTCTACGCCAGCGGTTCCCAACCTTATTCGGCTCGCGACCCAAAAATGGCTGCCAAACATTTGCGCGGCCCCAGGTTTTCGAGAGAAACCTCCCTGCCTTGATATAGGACGGTCACCCCTCGGGCCACCCCCGAAATGCAACCGTTTCTGGGCATTGAAGTTGCAGGTGGCCGTCCCTTCTTTATAGCAAGGTGGGTGCCTGTGATAAATTTGAACACGTGCCAAATTATAGATTTGTGTTGTGTTTGTGTGTGGTTACTGAAGTGGTAGATAAAGGCTGGATAAGGGGATGGATGTAAACACACGAAAAGTAGTTTAAAAATATTTAATTACTTCACTTTAAAATTATCTTACAAAATTTACCATATATATAACATTTAAACAGACAGTCTGAGATAACAAAATTTCCCACTTTTCAATTCATCATATAAAAAACACACATTCCGAATACTTTTGTTAGGCTTCAGGCTTATCTGAAGTCCACATATATTTTACACACCCACACATTTTGTCACACTCACACTAATACATACACACACACAAATAGGCGCAAACACACTCAAATAACAATCATTCAAATTGATTTATCTCATTCACAAAACTAAAACAGATACACTCGGTCTTGGCACTTACAGAATGATTGATGCAATCAAGGCCCAAAACATATCCTACAAGTAATACTGCACAGTTGATTTAACCAATGTCATGAGAGCTAGATGATTTGTCATAGTTCACCTGTTTTGCTATCATGGGTGGCAATGCCAGCACACTTGATATTTATTTTCAAATTTCCTCTCGTCATCAACACTAGTTACTTTGTGTAGGAGCATCAAATGCTAATATTTTTGAGTCAAAAAATTTAATTTTTTTTTTTTTTTGAAAAAGTACAGAATTATATGGTAAACCCAACATTCCACAACATAGCACTTTATACTAGATAGAATAAATTAAAGACAACAGAAAATTGTTTTGTCTAATTGTGACTTACAAAAAAATTAAATAGTTGCAGTTGCATTCTGATGAATACAACTTTATAACAGTTGCTCAATTGTTGGTAAAGAAAATAATAAAGATTGTATATGATTTCTGATTATAATCACGCTTTACAGCAGAAGTGGACTAGCACATAGCATAAAAATGCAAATATTTTAGCTGACCTACGGTAACTCACAGTGAGGAAGAACATTTCAGAGAAAACAACACAGTCTATGCATCTACATGCAGCCAAAAGATGTTTTACTTTAAGGATAGTACGAAATATAAGCTCTTACAAATAAAACTTCTCAAATGTGACAATTCTTTTACATAAAAAAACGTTTGAGCCTCACAGAGTAACACAGACCTACTCCCTGAATTTGTAGTCAAATGAAGCCTATTTCATGGTAGCTCATAAGAAAAAAATAGTACAAAATGGCAACTTACTACATAATTGTTCGTGACAACCAAATTAATAATAACTCTTGAATCTTATTTTCTACCCAAAAAATATTTACAGATTATGCATTTGTTATCGTTGAGCAGATTATTTTCCCTTTGCATGTCCTAGAGAGCTTCCAACTAAAAATATTTCTATTTTCACAGTAGATGGATTGCTTTTTTGATGCATTCACATGGGAAAAGAACACACTTTACAAACACAAGTGAGAAAAGAGCAGAGCAAAGGAATAGAAAATGAAAAAGAATCATTATTTGTCAAAGATAAAAAGGAAACGATTGAACAATCAAAAATGCACTGAAGACATGTCACATCACAGACAGTACATTCACTTTGACTTCGGTCAAGTTGAGATTTCTACACAAGAGCGATGCTATGAATCTTGGCCAATAGCACCTGCACCATCTCCACCCAAGTTTGGCAGTCAGCAGCTTAGCTGCAGTTCTTTCTTCTTGTCCATTCTAATAGTTGTAGGGGCCGTACTGGGAACCATGGTAATAGGGACCAGGGTAAGCAGCAGGAGGAGCGGGATAGCCTGGGTAGGCAGCGTACTGTTGCTTCTGGGGGTACACTGGAAACGAGCAATGCAAAGTTCAAAACAAGGAAAGGCGAAAGTTGCAAAAAACCCCCCCACTCTCCTGCATTAAGAAATTATGTTAAAATTATCTTTAACCATGCACATCAATTAGATCAATTAAGTCAAGTTACGATAGATGTACCAAGAAATACAAATGAATTAATCTGAATAACGACTTTGATAGATAATGAACATAACCCAGAATAAAGCTGTTACTGTTGTTAAAAAGGGAATTATTAAATATAACTGAAGCTTGAAAATAGAGTACAAAGAAGGAAGCTCCCAATAAAAACCAATGCTTACCAGGCATGAGATACTGCATGTTCATTGCTTCCTCCTTTTCCCTTTCTCCTCGCAAGCAGATCGCTGCTGCGGAGAACAGGATGGCTGATACGAGAGAGGAGCCAACACCAACCCACGCAAGAATGTATGACCAATCATAAGAAAAGTATGTGTTTTCCTTTAGCACCTGTTGGACAAGTTTGAAAAAGCCAAAACCGTGTTAGGCAGTTACAAATGTTTCTTTTTTCACATGGAGCCTGGGCAAGCCAAGATCGAGATCATTTTCCCACAAAACCAGAGGATGATGAGATGATGACTCCTCAGCATTATCGAAAAGAAAGAAAAGAAATCAAGAGAGATTAGCTGCAATTGAATAAATTACTCAAACGGAACACCACAAGACCCTGTAGGAAAGTAACACGCTGGGTGCATAAAGAAATTTTACAACAAATCAATCAAGTTGCCAGTCCAGTCCACAAGCTGAAAATGCATCCCTCCAGCATCTTTTGTACCTGGCATAATGTACTGCACATTGTTGGCTTTCTCAGAGTCTTTCTCTGATCGGAGGCAGGCAGCGGCAGAGAAGAAGAGTGTGGATGACACTAATGAAAAACCCACACCGATCCATGCCAGCATGTAGGACCAGTCGTACCACATATGAGTCTCATCACGCAGAACCTAATAGTGGAGACCGATTAAAATTATTGGATGAATAAAATTCGAATGACACACTGAAAACTGCACAGCTTCCTAGTCCTGGATTAAAAAAAAAAACTTCAATGACAAGAGAAAGTTAGACATTGCTGAAGAAAAAAAAAAGAATAAGATGAAATGATCATATAACTGAGCATCAACTGGCAGCAATCAGCCAGTCAAACGCAAACTTACGTTGTTCCACTGCTGGTAATAATCCTCTCCGACGACCTTCTCCTTCTCGTAATACTCGACACCGTGCCAAAGACCCATGGCGCCAGCACTCAGGAGGCCTGAAACACACATTTTGATTGCTCCTCAAATGGAATGGAACTAGACATTAGACTTTACAGGGGAAACACAACACCACTACTTACACGCGAGAAGAATGAGAATCGCCGTGGACGTGATGTTGCCCGGAGAGCGGCGCCAGCAGCCGGCCACGCCCGTCCAGAAGGCCACGAACACCATGAGGAACGCCACGATGAACAGGGCGATCATGGAGCGGCCCATGTCTGCAACGGGAGAGGCAAACAATGCCAATGTCACTGTGTTGCAGCGACCTCATTCCGAACGAACGTTTCGTCGCTCTGTCTCTCTCACTCTCACTCATGGGGCGTCCCTTAGGGGTGCGAGAGAACTGAGGGACGAAGCGATCCTTCGGAATCAGACGACAGTGGGAGCGCGAGCTGCAGTGGTTCAGATAGCGCAGCGTCCGGCGTGCACTCACGGAGACGAGTCATAGCGTCCTCAGACAGCAGCTTGGTCTGGTTGTCCACGTCCGGTATGAAGTAGTCGATGTTGTGGCAATGGGTCTCCACGGGGCTCAGGTACGTTTCCACTGCAACAGAAAAGCAAAAGTAAAATCAAAAGGACGTCTTTTCGTTCCAACGAAAATGCGACAGGAGAAGGGGAGGGGGGAAGGGGGGGCAAGAGCAGCACAATGGGTCAGAAGACCGTTAAGGTGGCCAAAATTCTAGACGCGTTTTGAGCTCGCGAGTCGCTACTGAACTCGAACCGAACGAGTGACTCCACCGATGGCTTGCTCTCCATCCATTGGCGACCCTGGAGCTCAAAGCGTGTCCGGGATTTTGGCCGCCTCAACGGTCTTCTGACCCACTGCGTGCAGGCGCGCGCGCTCCCGTTATAGAACGTGGCAATGCCCCGCCGGGACCCCTCCCTGGCCGAAGTGCTTGGCTGCAGGCTCAAGGCGAAGGCACACTTGTGCAGCTCGGTGTGCAGTGCAGCCAGAAAGGCGCGGCCCCCGGCGCGGCCCGCAGCGCCTGCCAGCTCGGTGGCGATCATCTTCTCCATCTCCGCGATCCCCGCGGCGCGGAGCCGCCAACCTCGAGGCGGTGGAGCGGCCTGGCATGGCGCGGTACCGTTGCCGACGGCCGACGCCCCCCCTCCTCCTCCTCCTCACCCGCAGCGGCAAAGCCGTGCCCAGCCCAGCCCCATGCCACTCGAACACCTCCTCGAAGCGCCACGCGGCACAGCCGGCTTCGTCATTCCGGCCGGAGACAGCGCTTCCAAGAGAAGACCTAGGTCCATGAAGGGGATCAGGGGGAGCACACCACAGTGGGCAAGAAGACCGGTGGCGGCGGTCAAATCCCGGACGGATTGCTGAATGTTACTCAATGGGACTCGAACCGAACGTATCACCCCACCGATGGCAATCCATTGATGGGGTCACTCGTTCGGTTCGAGTCCCATTAGCGACTCTGGAGCTCAAAAATCGTCCGGGTTTCCGACCGCAGTCACCGGTCCTTTGGCCCACTGTGCACACCAAAACAGAACTAACCAGCCACAAAACTTTCGCCTTCGCCTCGCCGGGAGCGAACAACAACCCTTTTGCCCCGTGCGTGTCCACTCGCGGCGGGGATGCCGTCACCGGCTTGTCAACCCGTGTCGCGCCGCGCCGCCGCCTCGTCGCGTCCCACACGCGCCACCAAAACAAAAGGCAAAGGCACGCGACTCGGCAGCGCAGCGCGTCACAGGCCGCGTGCGCGTCACGGCGTCGTGGTGCCGCGCATTGGGCCACGCCGCTCAGTGGGCCAGAAGACCGGTCAAGGTGGTCAAAATCCCGGACGGGCTTGGCGCTCCAGAGTCGCTAAGTGGGACTCGAATCGAAGGTGTGACCCCACCAAAAGATTCCTCGTGCGACGAGGAATCCATTGGTGGGGTCGCACCTTCGATTCGAGTCCCACTTAGCGACGCCGGAGCTCAAAACGTGTCGAGGCTTTTGACCGCTTGCACCGGTCTTCTAGCCCACTGAGCGCCGGCCACGCCCCCGGACCCCCCGGTGCTGGAGCCCCTCCGGGGGCGTCTGGAGTGCAGCCCTGTCGCAAGGCACATGCCGCGACCTTGGCACTGCGGCAGCATGGCGGCGGGCACGCATCTGCACGCCGCGGCCCAGCGCACAGTGGGCGTCGCAAACCACGAACTGGGGGAGGGGACGTCAAAGACCACCTGGCGACGTCAGGGCGCCTGCCTCCTCCAAGACTCGTTCTATCTATCGGTCTATCTCAGTTCTATCTCGGCCGGGTAGCCCGCACGGCGGACACCACAAGTTACTCACCAGTGGGCGGTCTCTCCTTGGGGTAGCAGATGCGGAACAGCCCCTTGGTCCTCGTGTAGTAGTAGTACTTGTTGTTCATGTTCTCCAACAGGCTCTCCTGCCCTCCCCGCTTGGCGGCATATTGCTGCAACAAAGGAGACAAAACACGACGGTCAGTCAAGCAGGACAGACAAAACTTTCCGTTCAGTTCGACTAGGGGCTCGCACTCGCTGCTATCGGCCATCACTTTTCAGCGGCAGCCGAGTAAAACCGAAAGGCAGGGCAGGGTGGGGAACGGCAACGCCCCGCGGAGGGCCTCGCCGAGCCCTGGCCGAGAGCGCGCGGCCCGAGGCCAGCGCAACGCAGCGCACAGTGGGCCAGAAGACCGGCGCGCGCGGCAAAAACTCTAGACGCGTTTGGAGCTCCAGACCAGAGTCGCTACATGGGACTCGAACCGACCGTGTGACCCCACCACTGGATTCCTCGTTAGCAGAGCAATCCATCGGTGGGGTCACACGTTCGATTGGAGTCCCATTTAGCGATTCTGGAGCTCCAAACGCGTCCAGAATCTTGGACGCCTGCGCCGGTTTTCTGGCCCACTGTGCGAACCGCGCTTCAAGCAGCAGCAGCAGCAGCATCGCGCCGAAGTAAGCCGAAGCTGGCGATAAGCAGACCGCTGCGTTGCGCAAGCCGAGGCGGGGGCGGCGGGGGCGCAGGGCGGAGTGCAACTCGCCCCCCGCGGTGGCGAATCGCAGAGTGACAGGCCGACAGGCAGAGAGGCGAAGGCACAGGATTATGAAGGCGCGCTTCGCTTCCAACCAGTTCCGGAATGGAGTGGAATCGCGCTAGCCGGCGGTCCGCGCGCGCCGCGCGCCCTTCCGGGGTACCCGCTGGGCAAGCACTCTCAAATGTCACGGGACAATTTGGTGCCATTCCCACTGCGGTGTCGTAAGGCCGGGCGACTCGACGGGGCGGAGGCATGCTATGCTCCCCCGCAGACGACCCAACAGCCGTCGGTCGGTCGGGTTGAACGCTACCGGCGGCACAGTGAGCCAGGCGACCGGCGCCGGGGGCCGAAGCGCATGGCGCGTTTGGAGCTCCTGAGTCGCTGAATGTGACTCGACCCGAACGTGTGACCCCGCTAATAGATCCTCGTTCAGAGAGCAATGCATGTGTGTGGCCACCCGTTCGGTTCGAGTCCCATTTAGCGACTCTGAAGCTTAAAACCCGTGAAGGATTCTGACCATCCCACCTGCTCCGGGCGCACTGAGCGGCAAGTCCCACCCCACTGTCGCGCCGTCGCCTCACAGCGGCACGCCCCGTCGCTGCGCTATCGCATCGACGCCTCGTCGCTCTGTCTCTCTCGCACCCCGACGGGCCGCCCCATGAGTGCGAGAGAGACGGACGAGCGAGTCGGCTGGACGGCGTGGCGTTGTCACGCCCGACGCGGCGACGACGACGCGGCGAACATCATTATGCCGAGGGCGACCCGGAAGCGAGCGGGGCGGCAGGCAGGCGGGGGCCGCGCGCCAACGCGGTCACTTTACTTGCAGGGACTCGCAGTGCAGCTGCCGAGGTGCCGAGCCGCGCTGCCCGCGGTAAAGCACACTGCGGCCGTCCCGCCGCCGCCGCGCCGCCGCTCCAAGGACGCTCCCTCCCCGGGGAGCGGCGCCGCGACGCCGATGGACCGGCCGGCGAAAGCGGTCCAAGTATTTAACTTGGTGGAGGAGGCCCGCGGGGCGGAGGCGCACAGTGGGCCAGAAGACGGGCGGAGCCAGTCAAAATTCTAGTCGGGTTTTGAGCTCCAATGGGACTAGAATCGAACGTGTGACCCCACCACTGGATTGCTCTCCGAACGAAGAATCCATTGGTGGGTGTCTCACGTTCGTTTCGAGTACCATTTAGCGACTCTGGAGCCTGGCCGCCTCCGCCGGTCTCCTGGCCCACCGTGCCGCGGGGCGGAGGGGGCTGCGCAGGCTGCGCGATGAGGGCTGCAAAGTGGCTTTCATCAGCCCTAAACGAGCCGCGCGGCCCGACGACACCGCGCTGCAGCCATTGCGCAACGGACGTCCCCAACCACACCAAGCAGTGCCTGCTGCTGCTGCTCGCGGCGCGCCCGCCTTGGCTGGGCGCCCTGGCCGAGCGACAAATTCATTTCCAGCAACAAGGACGCGCCGCGACGCGCGCCAAAGTGTGTAATCGGCGTGGCGCAAGCGGAACGCGCACGCGCCCTCCTGACCCGCAACGCGCCGCGCGCGCCGAGCCAATTGACACCGTGAGCGCGATCCGCTGACCTACCCAGCCCATGCTGGGCTCGTGCGCCGACTGCCCCGCGCGCACAGTGGGCCAGAGGACCGGCCCAGGCGGCCAAAACTACAGACGCGTTTTGACCTCCGGAGACGCTAAATAGGACTCGAGCCGTACGTGTGACCCCACCAATGGCTTGCTCACAGAAAGAGGAAGCCATTAGTGGGGATCACACGTTCGGTTCGAGTCCCATTTAGCGACTCTGGAGCTCAAAACGCGTCGAGAGTTCGGGCCGCCTGGGCCGGTCCTCTGGCCCACTGTGGCACGCCCGGCACCGACGCACTCATTCCGAAGAGTCGTATCGTCGCTCCGTCGCACTCAATGAGGGATCCCGAGAGGGTGCGAGAGAGACAGCGCACTCGGCAGTCTAGACGGCGTAGTCCGCCACGCCACACGGCGAGGCGCCGCGCGTACTCCGCGCCGCTACTGTCGGGTAAGGCAAGGGAAAGCCATCACATACCTCTGGCGGAAAGGTCAACCTGCCCAGCCGGCCGGCCAAGCCCAGCCCAGCCCAGCCCAGCCCAGCCCAGCCGGCACGCCAGCCAGGCAGCCAAGACGACACGCATTTAGCGACTTCGAAGCTCAAAACGCGTCTAGAGTTTTGGCAGCCTGCCTCGTCTTCTGGCCCACCGTGCGCTTCCGCGCGGCCCCGCGTTTATTTAAGTAGTGCTTTCGTTAAGTCGCTGCACTTTCCCTCCAGGCCGGCGGGGCGGGGCGCCGAGGCACGCCGCGGCCCCGCGACACGACGGCCAGACCAGGCGGCCAGGGCAGGGCCGGCAGGGCCACCCCGAACCTGGTTCACTTCGTCACCGTCATGCCGTCCCCGTTGTCAAGATGAGATTAAGAGGAGGACGGGAAAGGGAATAAGAAGTACAGGGGCCGCGCGTTTTACCAAGTCCGCGAGCCTGCGCGCCGATTCCGTAGTCCGAGGCGTGCAAGAGAGACGGAGCGGCAAAACGCTGAGCGGAATCAAACAGTCTGCTGAGTCTGAAGACGGGGCGGGGCGCACAGTGGGCCAGAAGACGGGCGCAGGGGACCGAAGTTCTCGACGCGCTATAAGCTCCAAAGTCGCTAAATGGGACTCAAACCGAACGTGTGGCCCACTAATGGAATTTTGGCCACCTGTGCCGGCCTTCTGGCCCACTGTGGGAGCGGCCAACGACGAGCCCGGACCGCCTGCTCCTCCAAGAAGGCCGTCTCGCGGACGCTCCCGGACGGTGGATCGGGGTCGGCCTGCCAGACGACGGCCAACAGCGCCCCGCCCTATACAAGTGCGGCCCCGCCGCGCCACCCCGCCACTTTGTCATTCGATTTGCGCAACGCAATGGATGACATCACGTGTCGTGCTCAGCACACTGGGGGGGCCAGAAGACCGCGCACACGGCCAGAGCCCTAGAGTCGCTACATGGGACTCGAACCGAACGTGTGACCCCAACAAAGGATTGCTCTCCGAACGAGGAATCCATTTGCGGGGTCAGACGTTCGGTTCGGGTCCTGTTTAGCGACTCTAGAGCTCAAAACACGTCTTGAGTTTAGGCCGCCTGCGCGGTCTTCTGGCCCACTGTGCTCAGCACCGCCGCCTTCGGCCTCCCCGCTGGACAGGCCCGTAGCAGGCAGACTGTCGGACTGGTTTTTGGCGTCGAATGTCATCGCGCCTTGCATCAGCAGCATCAGTGCGGTGCGCAGACCTCTGGCCCACTGTGCGCCGCCAGCCATTGGCCTACCCGTTGTCGACAGGGGCTCCGCGTCCCGCACCCCGACACGTCGGCGGCCGCCTCCAGAGCAGTGGCGGCAACAACCCGCCGCAGACCGGTACCGCACCTCAGCACAAACACAACAACGACACTGCGTCCGCGTCCCTGCCGTTGCCCCGGACGGCTAGTTTCTCCACCGCGCCATTGCGGGCCGGCCTTTCTCCCTTGGACGACCACGGCGGCGACGCGTCAAGGCGACGATCCAGGCCGCCGCGTGCAAATCACACCACCGCACCGCGTCGCGGCGCTCATCGCGTCACCAGGACGACGACGCAGAGCACCGAGCGCGGAGCAAGGTCGCCGTCACCACACGGCGCACAGTGGGCCAGAAGACGCCAAACAGACGCGTTTTGAGCTCCAGAGTCGCTGAATGGGACTCGAACCGAACGTGTGACCCCACCAAGAGATTGCTCTCCGAACGAGGAATCCATCGGTGGGGTCACACGCTCAAAACGCGTCTAGAGTTTTGTCCGCCTGCACCGCGGTCTTCTGGCCCACTGTGCGGCGCGGCGCCCCGGCCACGCATCGGCGGCAAGGACGTGGTGGAGCGCAGCGCGGCGGACACCTCATCAGGCGCGGTGCATACCGCCCTGCACGCCGGCGCGCCGTCTAGCGCGCCGCAGACCGCACCGGCCTGGCCTCCACTTTCACTCCCAGCCTGCCGCCTCGCCTTGCCGCCGAGCCGCGGCCGCGCGGTGCACGGCGAGGGCTGCTGGCCGCGGCCAACGGTTGGCGAAAAGGAAATGCAATGCGCCGCGTCGCGCACCAAACAGAGCCGATGGTTAATTGCCGGCCGCTTCACAGTTGTCCAGAAGCGGGCACCGATGGGCGTGGCGGCGGCCAGCACCGCCTCGTCGCTCTCGCAACTCAACGGGCCGCCCTATGAGTACGAGAGAGAGAGAGAGAGACTCAGCGAGGAATCAGACTGTCGGCCGTAGAGCCTCCCTAACGCTCTCGCGAGTCCACTTTGATTCCACGACGGCAAGGTGCCATGCCGCTTCCTGGAGAAGCGCGGCTCCTCGCTGGCGGCGCGCGGTGTGCGCGGAGTCTGTCTCTCTCGCACTCACGGGCCATGCCGCAAGGGGAGCGAGAGAGACAGAAGCTGCGGAGTCACAGACGGCCTGAAATGACGTGACAAGCGCCCCGCCCATTTTCTTTTCTTCATTCTTGAAGCAAATCCCACGAGGAGGAGGACGCGCCGCCTCGTCTGCGCGCGACGACGACGACACGCGCACGGCGACGCACGCACACACACACACACGCACGCACGCGCACACACACACACACACACGCCTACACGGCCGACAACCTCGCCACCACCTCCCGCCCTTTTCCCACATTCATCAAATTTTAATGGCGCTCTGTAGATCTATACGGCAGGGCGCGGCACGGCAAGGCACGCCGCGGCACACGGCGGTGGCGCGTCCAGCCAGACACAATGGGATGCGCCTGCAGGGACTGGCCTGGCCGCGGTGCCCCGCTCAGTGAAAGCAACCAGACGAGAGAGAGAGAGACAGCATGCGATATCGTTATATTCTTTTCTTTCTTTTTTTTCTCGCTCCGCCGTCCGCCCCGCTGCTCCGCGTGTCAGTCACTAGACACGTCGTCGTCGTGTCCGAACGAGCCCGCCGATCTTGATGGTGATGGATACGCCGCGCCCGCCTGCGCGCGGCTCCGTCGTCGGTCCGTCTCCCTCGCACCCCCACGGGCCTATGGCGCGCCCCCAGGAGAGCGAGAGAGACAGAGCGACACGATGGCGCGCCGTTCGGGGTCCGCCCGAAGCGCGCTGGATACGCCAAACGCCATTGGAGCCGCCTCGGGGCCCGCGGGCTCAACAATATAAATCACGGACAATGAAACGCACCGTGGAGGCGATGCCTGCCAATATGGATTCCTCGTTCGGAGAGCAATCCATCGCTAGGGTCACACGTTCGGTTCGAGTCCCAATCAGCGACTCTGGAGCTCAAAACTCGTCTAGAGTTCTGCCCGCTAGCGCCGGTCTTCTGGTCCACTGGGTGCGAGAGAGACGGCATCAGCGGCCGCTGGATGGCGCGGCCCCCGCGGCCCGCTCGTCTGGTTCGCACATCTGACGACCTTGAAGCGCGCATTCTGGAGGAGAGCGAGCGATTCAGGAGAACAGTTTCGCCGGTCTGTCTCCGTCGCACTCATGGGCCTCTGCGCGAGGGTGCGAGAGAGACGGAGCGACACTGCAGCGCGATCATCGCGGCCGACCCGAGGCGGCCGGCTGATCGCACTTGCGAAACTAACCGACTGTACACCAGGTGAGCGAGGGCGCCTGATCAAAACATGTTTCAGCCAGACTGACTTCGCCACTTCGGCCACCGGTAAAAACTAAACTCGACTCGCCATTTTAAGTGCGAGCAACTTTTTTGGCCGCTTTTGTCATGCAGCGTCACACTGCAGCGAAAGGAGGACCGCATGCGCGCGGATTGAACCATACACGTTCCGTCCCGCGGGAATCCCGTCCGCGTCGCGACGCACAGTAGGCCAGGCCGGTGTAGGCGGTCAAAATCTCGGATGCGTTTGAGCAGCTGAATGGGACTCAAACCGAACGTGTGACCCCACCAATGGATTGCTCTCTGAACGGTAGGGTCAGATGGTCTGTTTGTGTCCCATTCAGCGACTCTGAAGCTCAAAACGCGTCTAGAGTTTTTGCCGCGCCCCGCACCGCGTCGCCGGCATGCCCGCGGGAAGAAAAAAGCGCCGCAGGAATGCAGAGTATGACAAATTTATACTCGCGCCGCGGTTAGCGGCTCGGAGCAGGCCGGCCGGCCAGACGAAAGGCGGACGGGCAGACGTGACGAAAAAGCGAAGTACTCGAGAGAGAGAGAGGGAGACTTGTAAATCCGGTCCGCCAGACAGCTTCTTTCCAGCGGTCCGCCCGTCGGTCCATCGCGACCGGAGAGCAGAGTGGGGTCCCGCTGGGGCTGGCCGAGTGACTGTGGGGCTTCGGCCGGGCCCCACCGCACAGTGGGCCAGAAGACCGGCGCAGGCGGCCAAAACTAGACGCACTTTGAGCTCCAGAGTCGCTGAAAAGGACGCGAACCGAACGTGTGACTCCACTGGATTCCTCGTTCGGAGGGCAATCCATTGATGGGGTCACACGTTCGGTTCGAGTCCCATTTAGCGACTCTGGATCCCAAAACGGGCCTAGAATTTTGGCCGCCTGCGCCAGTCTTCTGGCCCACTGTGCACCGCCGTCATGGCGCAAGGCGGGCTTGGCCACCGCGCGGCCTGGAACTGGAATCGACTCATGTCCGGCGGACACTCGCCGAACCGCCGGGGAACCGCCGGGGAGGCATTCCAGGACTCCAGGACCCGCTTTCCACAGCGGCGTGGAAACGCTCCCAACGCGCGGCGGCCTGCTTGGACCCGGGGCCTGCATGTACTGTGTAGTGTAGTCAGATTCCAGGCACACTCTGGGGGCCCCCAAACCTAACCTAACTGGCACCTTCGCGGCCCGTCCCCCGAGTGCGAGACTGACGGCGGGATTTTGCCCGCCTTGAGCGGTCTTCTGGCCCACTGTGCGACGGCCGCCCGAGACGCGGCAGTCACGCCAAACGCGGCCAATATCGGCATTTGCCACGCCCGCCCCTCGGGCGGAGACGCGTGTCGCTCCAGCTCCAGTCTGACGGAGACGGGGCAAAAAAGAAGCACATCAGTCGCGCAATTCGACTGGCAGCCGCGACGCTCCCGCCCACCCACTCCCACCCTGCTCTCAGCACAACGGTTTGCGGAGCTTAAAACAGAGCATCGCGCGACCGCATCTTCGACACATCCCCATTCCCGCAACATCAATTGGTACTCGAAACTGCCACTTTTAGGAGGTGATTCGAGGTACAACGCCATTTCCTCCCCGATATTTTCTTTTCCGCAAAGAGGGGAAGGGGGAGGGGGGCTGGGAGTGAGGGGGTACCCGCCGGTCCGAGGCGCACATGCCAAGCAGGACTCCGCTACACACCCGAAGGCACGCCAAGGCGGCGGCGCACAGTGGGTCAGAAGACCGTTGAGACGGCCACAATGCTAGACGCGTTTTAAACTCCAGAGTCGCTAAATGGGACTCGAATCGAACGGCTGACCCCACCAATGACGTTCGGAGAGCAATCCATTGGTGGGGTCATACGTTCGATTCGAGTGCCATTTGGCGACTCTGAAGCTCAAAACGCGTCCGAGATTTTGGCCGCCTCAACGATCTTCTGACCCACTGTGCGGCGGCCGAAGGGAAGGGGAAGGGGGGCACACGCACCGTTAACCTTGCGTTTGACTCCGCGAGGTAGGAGGGGGGGGGGGGCTGAATCAGCTGGCGGACCGCAGCTTTATCGCATGCGTGGCCAGGCAGGGCAGCCGAGGCGCCGGAGCGGTGGCATCGCATCGCCCGGCGGCAGAGCACAGTGGGCCCAGAAGACCGGCGCTGCTGGCCAAAGTTCTGGACGCGTTTAGACTCTAGAGTCGCACGACTCGAACCGAACGTGTGATCTCACCAATGGATTCCTCGTTCGGAGAACAAACCATTGGTTGGGTCACACGTTCGGTTCGAGTCCCATTTAGCGACTCTGGAGCTCGAAACGCGTCCGGGATTGGCCCACCGTGCAGGGAGAGGGAGACAGGGACCGCTAAGCCGCCAGTCTGGAGAGACAGATCCCCACGGCCACCACAGCAGCCGCCGCAGCTCAAAAACCAAACTCGTCATTCAATTCACGGAACACCGCGAGCGAATGAGACCTGTTGCAGTGGGCGCGTTCGAAAACCAAGACGACAAACAATCAGGCCTCCTCGCGGTGATGGCGATCATGACCGCCGGCCGGCCGAGGCGGAGGCGATCCCACGCGCAAGCGCGGCGCGTATCAAAATCGCATTTTTCTTCCCTTTCTCTTCCGCGCGGGGCGTGGTGGGGTGTGGCAGGGCGGGGCAGGGCGCGGCGGGGGCTAAAGTAAAACAAAGCCGTGTGGCAGCCGCTGCAGGCCAAGACCGCCGGGGTCCGCCGGGGCTTAACTCGGCCGCCTGGACGGCGTTACGACACAATGGCGGCTCACGTGCATGATTTACCGCGCCACCTGGCCGGCCAGCCAGCCACCTCCAAGTGCAGGCGCAGAGGCGCACAGTGGGCCAGAAGACGGTTGAGGCACCGAGGATCGCGGACACGTTGAGCTCCCGGGCGGCTAAATGGGACCCCACCAATGAGCTGCCCTCCAAACGAGGAATCTATTTGGTGGGGGTCACACGTTGAGTCCGCGTCTAGAATACTGGCCGCCTCAACGGTCTCCTGGCCCACCGTGAGGCGCGGGCACGGCGGAGCCCTCATCGGCGGGCGCCAGGACGCCACCGCCGCCACGCCCTGCAGCGAGCGGGCTGCAAGACTAACGGCAACAAAATGGAAATCCAATTCCGTCCCGCAGCCGCGCAGCCAGAACAGCCACGGCGGCTGCAGCGCCGCGTGCAGCCAGGGCAGCCAGAGCCCTTGAGGCTCGCAGAGAAAGTGGTCGGGCCGTTCGGCTTATCATTATCATTCATTTATCGCTTGTCCACTTATTACGTGGTGCGGCAGAGTGCCCCTTTACTGCCGGCAGGCCGTCGGCTGCAGGCGAGGCTGGGGCTGGCCCATTACCTCACCGAAGGGCGCACGCGTCTTCGCCGTCCATCGGGCCATCGGGCACCGCGCGCATGCGTGGCAATGACGATAACGCACCGCGCCACAGTGGGCCAGAAGACCGGCGCAGGCGGCCAATACTCTAGACGCGTTCTGAGCTCCAGCGCTTCACAGGAATCGAACCGAACGTGTGACCCCACCAATGGATCCCTCGTTCGGAGAGCAATCCATTGGTGGGGAGCACACGTGCGCGTACTTCCCTTTCCACGAGAGTGCGTGTGCGCACTGAGCACGCCCACGGTGGCATTGGCCCTGAGTGAGGGCTGGCTGGCCGTGCGTAGCGGCGCTGTGTGGGTTACGCCCGCCCCGCCCTGCCCCGCCCTGCCCCGCCCCGAACAACGGGCGGAACCGGGCGGAGACAATGTTGATGTATTTAGGGCCGGCAAGGACGAGGCGGCGAGGCGCGTCAACAGTCCTTGCGCAAAAAAAGGCGCCAACAACAATGCGCACGACCGGGACCTCTTCACCTCGCCGCTCCGTCTCTCGGTCGCACCTTCAGGGGGTCGCGCCCCACGAGTGCGAGAGAGACAGAGCGACCGCCGCAACCTCGCGGCGCGACGGCGTGACGCAGCGCCGTACACGAGGAGCAGCGAGGAGCAGGCACTCGGGGGGCTCGACAAAGCCGCGCCGCTGGCAGCGCAGCGCAGCACAGCGCCCTTCACTGTCTTCCAGCTAACAACAACGCCGCTGCCGCCTCGCAGATGGCGCGGGGCGGCTCCTCCGTCTCCAGGACGATGGCGGCGACGGCCGGACGAGCGGCCGATTCGGCGCGTCGGACGTCAGGGCGCCAAGCGACAAACTCGCGAGACGCTTGTTCCGGCTTCCGGTCCACTTCCGGTGTGCCCACCCGCCGACCCGTCAGTCATTCGCAAAGCGTTTGCGAGTGGCAGGCGCGAGCCCGGCGCCGGGTAAGGTCAACACTCCCGCGCAGCCACACCTCGACGACAGCGACGCGCACAGTGGGCCAGATGACCGGCGCAGGCGGCCAGAAGTCTAGACGCGTCTCGAGCTCCAGAGTTCCTGAACACGACTCGACCCGAACGTGTGAACCTATCAATGGATTCCTCGTTCGGAGAGCAATCCATCATTGGCGGAGTTACACGTTCGGAGCGAGGGTTCGAGTCCCTTTTAGCGACTCAAGGGACTACATGTTTTCGCACTATTTTGTGCGTGGAACCACACAACTTTAAACATGCGAACTTTCCCGCACGAATTCGTCCGAAATAACGCAAAATTTTGTGCGACAAAGCACGCATGCGCAAAATTGTGCGAGACCACGCGCATAAACTTGTACAAAGGAATCTAGTGTGTAGCTGGAGGCACGCAGCAGGACAATGGCCTGCGAATGGCGGAGCGTTGCGGCGCGCCCGATTGGTGCTTAGGCCCTTGGCCCATGAATGGGCTGAGGCCGCGGCGTGCGGTGCGGCGTGCTGGGGGCGGCGGCTCTGGCGACGGCCGGTGCGCGCGGCTGCGCGGCGTTGCCGGCTCGACAGGAAGACCAAGTCGAAGACGCCGCCGGGGGGCGGCGGGGGCCTCCCGGGCGTCCTCCGGTCCGGTGGTCGGTTGTTGTGGCTGAAGCCTCAATCCGAACAGGACTTTTCGTCGCTCTGTCTGTCTCTCTCGCACTCTTTGGCGTAGGCAAGCGAGAGAGAGAGAGAGAGAGAGACAGACAAGAGTAGTTTGCAACCAAACTGCGGGCCCTTGGAGCCCAAGGTATTGTCCGTGATTGCGTGGGCGTTTGACTGCACGCCGAACGATGCCTTGCCGCTTGTCAGCGCTTCTCGGCTTCCAGCGCACAGTGGGCCAGAGGACCGGTCACCATCAGCGCTGTTAGGTCTCAGCAGACCCTTGCACGCGGTCAAAATCCCGGACGGGGCGACGGAGGCCAACACCCGAAACCGGCAACGCGCAATGCAATGTGCATAGGCAGCGGGGAAAAGTCCAGATTGCATTATTTCTGGGTTGGCAGGCGCGTGTGCCGGCGGGAACGGGGTGCAGCACTGGTGCGCACACAGCCGTGAGAACAGAGTCGCGCCAAAACTTGACGTCTGATTGTGCAAATTGCAGGAGAATAAACGAGAACAGAGACGCGGACGAGGGCCGCGCCGCTGGTAGTCGAACCTCCGACTCGCGCCACCACGCGGTGCGTCGCGTCCTTAGCAGAAGTCCTCCAAATGAACCCGACAACCGGCCTGGGACGCCGCCGCCACTTTTACTTGTGTCCTCGATACCACGAAGACAGCGCCTCGCCAGAAGATTCATTCCGAACGGTCGTCTCGTCGGACTGTCTCTCTCTCCCACTCGCAAGGCGCCCCGGACGGGTGCGAGAGAGACAGAGCGACCTAACGACACCGTCGCTCCGCCGGACAACGGTGCAGTGGCGCGTGACGGGGGAAGGACGCAGTGCAGCGCGTGCGGCGCAGCAAACAACAACAACAAAAACAAACAAAACGCGGCCAAAAAACAACCAAGCCTGCATCCTTTACTAAAAGGCAAAAGAAGCGAACGCCCGGCCATTCAATCCAAGCGGTATGCACCTACAGGGGCACGGCCCGACGCGGCGGCCGGTTTATTGGACACGTTGACATTCTGCAAAGGTAAAGGGTGAGCCAGATTCCGCGCGGCGCGTAGCATCCGAGCGGCCCGGCGACGCTCTGCCGCGCTCTGCTGCCACTCACAGGCCGCGAGTCGCGACTCTCGGTGCAGTGGTGTGCACAGTGGGCGGCCCAGCCCTCCCTTCTCTCGGGTCGCATCGCTGCAGTGCCCCTCCCACGTTCAAGTCTCCGGCCGATACGCATTCCCGAAGCCGCGTCCGCGAGGGGCCGCATCAATCGGCCGATTTCGGCGCGGATTTTGGGCCAATTGTCGACATTGCCGCCGCGGGCCGCGGTCAGGATCCGGGTCGCGGGGCGGCTCCTCTGGGCCAGCCCCGCCGCCAGGTAGTACTACCAGGGGCCCTACTACAGGGCTACGCTCGGCAAATGACTCCAACAAACAAGTGTTTTTCATAACGGGATTGCCTCCCAGCGTCACCCGCGAGTCACCGCTAGGCGGCGTGGGCGCGTCTTCGGCGCGGCAGCGCGGCTCTCACCGCGGCGGCGGTGACTTGCAGCGCCTCCTCCGGATTTGACTGGACATTTCCGCCGCCGCCGCCATAACAATGCTGCCCGCGCACGACAATGTGCGTTTCGACACTGTTTGTCGGCCGCCGAGGTTTCGCGGCAAGAGCTTGCGACGACAGAGTAATGAATGCACCACCTTCGCCTAATTTCCGAGAGAGACAGAGAGAGATAGAGAGAAAGAGAGAGATAGAGAGAAAAAGAGAGAGAGAGAGTAGTCGGAGGGAGCAGGAGAAAAAGTACAAACCACGGCGGTGTTCGAACCCGGGCCGGGCGGTCGGAGGCGGGGCTGGGCTGCAACAGACTGCAGCGCGGTCCGCAGTTTGCTAATGCCTTTTTTCCCCGCTCACGTGGCCCGGGGCGCAGGCCAGTCATAATGGCCAGTCAAGCGGATCGCACAGCGCGCAGCCCGACAACGAGCCTGCCTCGACGAGCAAGGAGGCGGCGCACAGTGGGCCAGAAGACCGGCGCAGGCGGCCCCAACTCCAGACGCGTTTTGAGCTCCAGAGTCGCTAAACAGGACTCGAACCGAACGTGTGGCCCCTCCAATGGATTGCTCCCTGAACGAGAAATCCTTTGTTGGGTTCACACGTTCGGCTCGGGTCCCATTCAGCGACTCTGGAGCTACAACCGCGTCTAGAATTCAGACCGTCTATTCGTACTGAGTGGAGGCTGCCCTTACCCACCCAGTAGAGGGTGACGGCCGCAAACAAGACATTGCCTGCATTTGCGGTTTGCAGTCCGAGTCCCGTGTTTGTTGTAGTTGCTTACTCGAACGCTACGGGCCTTTTGAGACTCAAAAGCGCTGATGATGATGATGCCGGTGGCCCACTATTCGGCGGCAAGGAGGAACTCGATGCGGGCAAAGAGGCGGCTCGAGGCTCCATCTCAAGATGACGCGGATTGGTAGAAAGGGGACGGCCCCGCCACAGGACCAGCGTGCCTGCCGCGGCGCGTCAGTTCCTACTGACGGATAGTAGGCACAGTGGGCCACAAGACCGGCGCAGGCGGACAAAATTCTAAACGCGTTCAGAGCTCCACAGTCGCTAAATAAGACTCCAACCGAACGTGTGACCCCACCTATGGCTACCTGTATGGATTTCTCCTCCATAGGCGAGGGTCACACGTTCGGTTTGAGTCCCATTATGCGACTCGACAGCTCAAAACGCGTCTACAATTTTGGACCGCCTGCGGCCCACTGTACATCGGCGCACTAGTCAAGCGAGCGGCCATGATGAGGAGCAGCAAAAAGGGGCCGCGTTTCGCCTTGGGAACCTCGCCAAGGTTAAAACACCGCATTATCACACCGTGCTCGTGTGTGGCGTCCACTGGTGCTAACATGGGTTCCGTGCAGTTTTTTTTTTTTTTGCCACGCGAAAAAAAATTTCTCTACTTTTCCTTCCAGATTTATGACCATCCCGCTTCCTCCTTCCGGCCACTGGAAGCGGCGTCCTTGCCGCGCTGGTCGGCTCCCTTTCCCCGCAGCAGCGCCAGCAGCCGGCATGCCTGGCCAGGGCGGGGCCGCACAGTGGGCACGCCTGCCGGTCTGCCTGCATAGTTTGGCACTGCCGAGCGCCCTGCCTAGCCGCGCGCCGCGGCTGTAGCCTCGCGCCGGGCTGCCGCGGAGCGTGACACCGGCGACCGTGGACAGCTCCCGATTAGCCACCGAGCCTTTCCCTTCGGCACTCGGCCGCCACCAACACGCACACGCCTCGCGCACGTAACAGCGCCCCCTTGGGCCGATCAGCCTTCTCGGCCGCCTGTCTGTCTGTGGACCGAAACGGCAGACCGCAGTGCGAATCCGACAGCAGGCAGGCCGAAAGCAGACAGGGCCGGATAAGGAGAGGAGGCTGCAATTAGGCGGGCTGGCTGGCTGGCTAATGGCTCGGAGACGGGCAGGAAGTCCTTTCGCCCCGTCGTCAGCTAAGTCAGCTCAGTCAGCGCCGTCAGCTCAGTCAGCACGCCCGGCAAGGGCGTCTGCCACACTGTCGTCGAGAGCCAGTCGGCGCACAGTGGGCTAGAAGACGGCGCAGGAGGCCAAAACTCTAGACGCGTTTACGGCTCCAGAGTCGCTAAATGGGACTTCTAAATTCGGCGCTAAATTCCTCGATTAGAGAGCATTCCATTGGTGGGATCACACTTTCGGTGCGAGTCCTGTTCAGCAGCGACTCCGGAACTCAAAACGCCTCTATAGTATCGGCAGCCTGCGCCGGTCTCCTGGCTCACTGTGCTTTGGCCCACCCAGACTTTCCGGCGTTCCGGCCGCAGGGAACGGCGCTCTTCTTCCGTTTCCGCGGAGGCGGCCCGGCCCACCTTGGCAGCGCGCGCACACACACACACACACGGCGTGGTAATGCATACCCCGCGGGCTGCAGGCTTCTCCCCAAATTTATCATTGCCTGTCCTTTCTCCTTTCACTTCCTTACGCCCAGCCTGCCTGCCAGCCCTGCCTGCCGGCCCGGCGGCCAGCGCGCCTCCGCCACCGTGACGCAATGCGACGGCCAGCCCTTGCCGCCGCGCGCGCCGCGCCGGCCGGGCCCTCCGGAAGCCGCGCGCGGTCCACTCACTTTCACACAAACACACACACACACACACACACACACAGAGGCGCGCTTTCCCACACGGGGCGCGGCGTGATTGTACGCGGCTGTAAATATTAACATGAGAGAAAACGTGCGCGCCGCGAGACCACCACCACGACACGGCAAGGCAGGGTCAGAGGGGAGGCGGGGCCGCCGCGAGGGTACACCTCCCAGAGGTGCACGGAGGGGCTCACGGGCCACACAGGGCCCCCGCCGGATACCACGGCGCACAGTGGGCCACCCGGTGGAGGCGGTCATAATCCCGGACGCCTTTTGAGCTCCGCACAGTCGCTAAATGTGACTCGAATAACCGAACGTGTGACCCCACCAAAAGTTTCCTCGTTCGTGTTCGAGTCCCTCGAGTCTGCGGCCGGCGCCGTCGACCTCACGTCCACGTTTTCAACGAGGATCGCAAACGCTGCCGCGGGTGCGACTCGCGGAGGTCCGGGCAAGGCGGGGCGTGGCGGGGCGCCTAGAGGCAGGCCAGTTGGGGCGCGGCGGGGCGAGGCGGGGCGAGGCGGGGCGAGGCGGGGCGAGGCGGGGCGCCTAGAGGCAGGCCAGGTGGGGCGCGGCGGGGCGAGGCGGGGCTGCCGGCAGCGGAGCTTGACGCGCCTGGAATCCGGCCGCGCAGCTCCCCTCCAGGTCGGCGGCCCCGCTAGGCCCCACAGCCACATGCACGCCCCGCCCCGCCCCGCCCCGCCCCGCGAGGCGACACGTTACGCCGGCGAGCCCCACAAGGAAGGCAGGCAGGCAGGCCGCATACCCACGTAAGTGCAGTGCAGAAATCCCGTTGGCCGGCGGCTTTGGCGTGCTTTGGCAGGTGCGCTCCGGGCGGCCGCGCGCGGGGCCCACCAGCCAGCGGCCCGCCGAGGCACCGCCAGGCACCGCACGCAGGGAACACGCAGCCCGAAGGGCCCCAGAGGCACGCCGAACGCACGGAGACGACACAAACCCGAGCACAAACCCCACTCTTTCGTCGAGCCGGACCCCCTGGAGACAACATGATGGATGCTTCGGCGCCACCCTCATGACCTTGACCTCTGGCCGCGGCTCCACTGTGTGGTACACTGACGCGGTGCCGCCCGAACCCGGCCGCGGGCAGCGCCGCCGCGCCACGCCCCGCCCGGATCCGGTCCCGGCACCTTGACACGCTGGCATGCCAGGAGCCGGCGCTCCGTCCGTCCCTCTCGCACTCACGTCCCAAGCAGACTGCGCGACCAAACGACACCCCGGGCTCACTCTGCTGAGAGGTGCGTCATAACCAGCAGGGGCCGTCGCCAGCACGTGCACGCACAGTGCCACGCCGCCTCCACCGCGGTCGGTGCACTTCAAGTACTTGGCTAGGGCGGCTCGCGCAGCTCGCGCGGCTCTGACAGATAAGAGAGAAACGACGCCCCTCTTCACGGCTGCCTGTCTCTCCAGTCCATCACGCCGAGCGAGAGACTTAAATGCCCGCGGGCCGCCGGGGGGAAGGACCTGAAGGACCTGGCCGCCAAAGGGCGAGGGCCGCCGCATTGCTCCGCGTGGCGCAGCGAGCACGGCGCAGCGAGCACGGCGCGGAGCCCGAGGCAGCGGCTCGCCTTGATGCGCCCATGAGGCCGCCCCGTTTAATCCACTTCCCTTAGAAAGCCATTCGCGAAAAAAAAAAAAGAAACGAAACAGTCAAAATAAAGGCGATTATACCTCGATAGGAAGTCGAGTGTAGGGGAATGCAGCGGATGGCGGCGGCGCTGCGGGGGGACTGGTCAGTCGGGTGGGGCCGAGCCGGGCCGCCTTGCCACGCCCAGCCACGCCAAACACGTATGGGGCCGGGCCGGGCCGGGCACTTTCACGGCTGCTTGCTTGGTCCCTAGGAGGAGCTGCTCAGCCCGAACGGCTCACCGCCATCCGAACCACCGCGACAAGCAAGACGAGCAAGGACTCCACCCGCCAACGGAGTGCCGTGTGCCCCCTTCCCCTCCCACCGCCCCCGCGGCGGCCAGAACTCCGGACGCGTTTTCAATTTTCAGAGTCGCTTAACAAGGCTCGAACCGAACGTGTGACCCCACCAATGGATTTCTCTCCGAACGAGGAATCCGTTGGTGGGGTCACACGTTAGGTTCGAGTCCCATTTAGCGACTCTGGAGAGACAGACAGACGGAGTTAAAGGGAGAAGAGGGAGAGACAGACACACAGACAGAGTTAAAGGGAGAAGAGAAATCCGGCGGGGGAGAGCCGCACGGCGACACCTGCCGCTCCGCCCGGCCGGCCGTCGCACGCTCGCGTGCAGGGCGTGCGGCGTGCAGCGCGCAGCGTATTCACACGATTAGCATGAAGCAAAAACAAAGCAGCCTCCTTGATGGCGCGCCATTGCCGCGGCATAATCGCAACGACAGCCAAGCAGCCCAGCCAGCTAGCCGCCCAGTTTCCCGCCGCGGCGTCTCATCACTCTGTCTCCCTCGCACCCATCGGATACACGACACTGACACACGAGTGCGAGAGAGAGAGAGAGAGAGAGAGAGAGAGAGAGAGAGAGAGAGAGAGAGAGCGAGAGAGACGCCCCGGAGTCCGCCAGCCTGCAGCACGGGGGCGAAGACCTCCCGCGCCGTCCGAAGGCAATCTCGCGCTGGTAATGGAGTAAGCGGCGGGGAGCCGCCCCGCCCCGCCGAGAGACACGTCACAGTGTCGAGTAGAGTCCCGCAACCGCGGTGTGACTCTCTTGTTTGGAGAGCAATCCATTGGTGGGGTCACACGTTCGGTTGGAGTGCTGTTTAGCGACTCTAGAGCTCAAAACGCGTCTCGACTTTTGGCCGCCTCAACCCGTCTTCCAGCCCACTGTTCGAGGTCGCGAGGGTATCGCCGATATGGCCGACGTCAGATTGCCACCGATAATAGACAGTAAGGTCGTGTCTTGTGGATCCACAAAGCTTGTCCCCCTCCGAGAGTCTATCGCTTGGACTACCGTGTGAGCACAAAGTTTACATGTAAACTCGGCGGTGTCAGATTGTGTGCGCGTATTGACACGCGGGTTCCTTTTTCGTTTGCCGCCGATAGAACAGCGCGTCCTAACTATCAGCGCGGCACGGCCGCCGCCACAAACGTGACTCGCCATCCATCCGAAGGCAACAACGACTCGCGATTACGCTTTGGGAACGCATAGCGCGGGGTCGCGCGGTCAGATTGGCCACCGCGCTGTCCAGAACGCCATCTTCGGCAAGGTTACAGCGACCACCCATTTCCTCGACGTGACTTCCGAGAAAAATCGCATCGACTGCAATCTCTCTCTCACACACACACCAAGGTTTGTTGGGTCGTTTGCCGGGAAGGTGCGACTGAGAGGTCCGACTACAGTGGGCAACGCGCAGGTATACACTACCCACCTAACTGTCTACTTAGCACGCACTTACAATTGCATGCTTGGCAAGTACACACAAATGCATATGCGAAGCATCGAGTTATACGGCGCCAAGCATGCATTTGTAAGTGCGTGCTAAGTAGACAGTTAGGTTTGCAGTGTAGGGGCGGAGCCGTGGCTCGGCCGTCGACCAGCAGTTTCTACCAACGACTCGACCCTTTCTTCCCGCAGTGTGCCTGCCTCCTTTCACAAAATGTGCCGAAACGCCATGAAAATGGCAAAAGCATTCACTGCATTCACTCCGGCCGGCGTCCGGGTCGTCGGCGCAAGGCACGCGGGCACACCGTTTTAGGGCGGCGCACGGTGGGCCAGAAGACCGGCGCAGGCGGACAAAATTCTAGACGCGTTTTAAACTCCAGAGTCGCTCGATGGGACTCGGACCGAACATGTGACCCCACCAATGGATTGCTCTTTAAACGAGGAATCCATTGGTCGGGTCACCGTCCGCTTCGAGTCTTGGTAAGCGACTCTAGAGCTCAAAACGTGTCTAGACTTTCGGCCGCCTGCGCCGGTCTTCTGGCCCACTGTGCGGCAGGTGAGGAAAAGCCGCAGTGGCACGTGGGCTCACTCCGAACAAGTGCTTCGTTGCTCTCCCTCTCTCTCGCGACCAGTGCGAGAGAGAGAGAGAGAGAGAGAGAGAGAGAGAGAGAGAGAGAGAGAGAGAGAGAGAGAGAGAGAGAGAGAGAGAGAGAGAGAGAGAGAGAGAGAGAGAGAGAGAGAGAGACTGTGTTCGGAACGAGCCTGCTGCTGCCGTTGCCATCGGTCGCTCTGTTGGTCGAGGGAATAGAGGAGAAGGAGGGAGGGGACAGCGGCCCATTCCAAGCCCCACAAACCAGCCCAAAACCTGGCGGAGCAAATAACTCTGGGAAAGGAAGCGATCCGGGCGGCCGAGCCGATCAACGACGGCAGAGAGAGAGAGGAGGGAAGGGAGGGGCAGAGGGTTTTGACCCCCTGCCAGCGTTACGCGACAAGTGGCCAACTCCGCGTCGTCTGCGCCTACGAACTATACAATAGGCGCCCCCAGACCAGACACGCCAGGGCCAACGGCCTGCAACCCTGTGCAGATCAGCAAAGCTTTGCTAAATCGGCTTACAGCGAGGCCCACCAGGCTGGAGCCGACACGGTGCCTTCGTCGCTCTGTCTCTCTCGCACTCACGGAGCGTTGCTCGAAGATGCGATTCCCGGCCCCCACCGCACAGTGGGCTAGAAAACCGGGCGAGGCGGTAAAAATCTCGGACGCGTTTTGAGCTCCAGAGTCGCTAAATGGGGACTCGAACCGAGAGTGTGACCCCACCAATGAAGTGCTCTCCGAACGAGGAATCGATTGGTGCGGCCACAGTTCCGTAGTCCCATTCAGCGACTCTGGAGCTCAAAACGCGTCTAGAATTTCGGCCACCTCCACCGGTCTTCTGGCCCACTGTGCACCGCGCGGCGCTAACTCGTCGCCGCGACACCCACGCGGGCGGCCCGATCGGCCGATTGACCTAGGCCCTGGGAACCAGGCCGAACCGGACTGCACTCCAAGGCGCTCCCAGCGCATCGCTCGGTGCCCTCCATCGACAGTTGTACACCGCCAACGCGTCTTCATTTCTTGGCAAGGGACGCCACAAGATTCCAACGCATAGCCGTGTTCCGACGCCAATACTCGAAAATATGAATTAAATTTCTGTGACGGGATTTTTTTTATTAGCAGTGGCTGGGTCACGTAGGGGCTGGGTGGCGTTTTTGTCGTTGTTTTGTTTTCTTTCTGCCCGCACCTCTCTGCCGCAGCGGCAGCAGCATGCGATAGTATACGCCACCCAGCGTGGAAGCGGCCAAAGGTTATGACACCGGCACTAGGGAGGAGGGGAAGTGTCCGGTGCACGAGACAATGGACGCCGCAACGCCGCGCTCCAGCATGCACTGCAACGCCCCGTGCGGCCACAGCCCGCTCCACAGCTAAAGGCGACTCGAACCACGTCCACAACAAAATGAAATAAAAAGAGGAGCCGGCCGCGGTATTAGAACCCTCCACCCGTCCCAGTTGCAATCATCATTCGGGCCCCTCCAAGCCACCGCGCAGGGCGGCGCCGTGTTGACAAACATCCGCCACAGCCACGCAAAGACACCGCGCCGGTCCGCCAGAAAGAGGGAAGCCCTGACGGGCAGCTAGTGCAGCGTGCGCAAAACACACGGGCCGCGGCCGCCATTGCACAGTGGGCCAGAAGGCCGGTTGAGGCGGCCAGCACTCTAGACGCGTTTTTGGCTCCAGAGCAGCTACATAAGGCTCGAATTGAACGTGCGACCCCGCCAATGGATTGCTCTCCAAACGAGGAATCCATTGGTGGGTTCACACGTTCTGTTCGAGTCCTGCTTAGCGTCTCTAGAGCTCTGGAGTCTTGGCCGCCTCCACCGGGTTTCTGCGGCCCACTGTGCAACGCCGAGGCGCCGATCCGGACCACCGCGGCGCTGACGCTAATCACACACGCCGAACCGGGGGGGCAAGCAGCGACAGCAGATCGGCTCATTTGAATCGGTTTCTCTCCAACTGTCGCGAGAAGAATCGAAAGCGCGGGAAAAAGACACAGAGAGAGACTACACCGGGCAGAGCAAGCAGGCAGAGGGATGGAGTCGACAGGATGTCGACGCGGCGAGAAAGTAAACTACGGGGATGGAATGGAATGCGCGGATGCAGCGGCGCCTGCGTCGCGCTGTCTCTCTCGCACCCCGGCGGCACGCCCCGCGAGTGCGAGAGAGACAGAGCGATCAGCCTTGGAGCACCACGACCACCGCCATTGAAGGACCGAAGGGGCAGCGGCAGCAAGCAGGCAGGCATGTCGCGAACGCAGCTTTCGTCCATCTGCCTTCCTTATACACGCATGGACCAGAGGACGGTGGAGGCGGTCAAAATCTCGGACGGGATCTGAGCTCCAGAGTCGCTAAATCGGACCCAAATCGAACGTGTGACCCCACCAATGGATTGCCCTCCGAACGAGGAATCTATTGGTGGGGTCACACGTTCGGTTCGAGTCCTGTTAAGCGACTCTGGATTTCAAAACGCGTCTTGTGTCTTGGCCGCCTGCGCGGGTCGCCTGGCCCACTGTGCGTGCCCCCAGTCACCGACCCCGACCGCGGCGAGCACATAACGCGGCGTTGTGTGGCCGCCGAGTGTCGCGCACTGCCACTGCAGGTGTACCGTCCCGCTAGCCGCGCTGCGCTGCGCTGCGGGCGCCCCCATGCCCCATTAGCCAGAGTGCTAAGCGCTGGTATTGACACCACTGACTGGCGGCCGCCACTTCCCCGGCCGGCCAGCCCACCGGCGTGACCGGGTTACAGAGAAGAGAGCGCTGAGCGGAAGAAAACGCAGTGTTCACAACGATTCAAACGCCTGCCTTTGGGTGGGCCGATCAGGCCCCATCGCACGCGTTTTGAGCTCTAGAGTCGCTGAATGGGACTCAGGAGCCCAAAACGCGTCGGGAGTTTCCCGCCCACTGTGCGCCGCCGCCCTCTCTCTCGCACACATGGGGTGTCCCATAGGGGAGCGTGAGAGCGACGAAGCGCCGCCTGGTCAGCAGACGAACGACCTCGACCGCCGTTTCCTCGGCGGAGCTTCATCTCACTTACACCGCGGCTATAACGCCTTCCCACATTACGGGGGAAACTGCGCGACAGAGTGCCGCCTTCCCAGCATTCCTATTCAAACACACGTCTAATTGAGGCGTGCGTGCCAAGAGAGGGGGGAGGGGGGAGGGGCTGGGAAGCTGCGCCGCCCGGACCAGCAGACAACCCAACCGACCCCATACGCAGTCGAACCGCACAAAAAACAACTGGTGGGCTGCGTCACATTTTATTTCCAGCAGTGTATATCCATGAGGTTCAAGGTCGGAGGCTGCCTCTCGGGCACGTGACCCCACGGCCTGGCCTGCCCCACCTCCCCATTGTCAAGATGCGCCATCCGCCACGCTGCTGTCGCGCTCCCACCCCTACACGGGCGGGGCCGGCCCGCGTGTGCGAGACGGAGACAGACACAGCGACGAGAGCACTGTTCGGAATCAGCAGGCCGCAGGCCGCAGGCACCTGCTGGCGCCCCGCCGCAACTTCCTCCCCGACATGGACATCCTCCCGGTGCCGGCTGCCGGCCCACTGTGCCAGCCCCGACCCCTCTCCCCGTCCGCCTGCAGACGGCCTGCAGACGGCCTGCAGACTCCAGCCAGCGCCCCATTCCAGGCCTTCCTCCAGGCTCCGGCATGCAGGCCGTGCGGCACACTGTGCGGCAGGATGCAGCCGAGCGGCCCCACCGCGCGGACCGAGCGGCATGGCGCGGCACGGCGCAGCGCACAGTGGGCCAGAAGACCGGTGCAGGCGGTCAAAATCTCCGGACGCGTTTTGATCTAAAAGGGACTAGAATCGAACGTGTGACCCCACCGATGGATTCCTCTTTCGGGGTCACACGTTCGGTTCGAGTCCCATTCAGCGACTCTCGTCCAGACTTGTGACCGCCTCCACCGGTCTTCTGGCCCACTGTTATGCGGGTTGAGCCTGCTAGCGCAAGACGACGGCCACCAGTTGCAGCGGCCGCGGCCGCGCCTCGTTCGCTGCCGACTCGGACCTGGTCGGTCCGCGACTCGACTCACCTGGATCTGCGCCCGCTTCACCTCGATGTACTGCCAGTTATCCGTGGAGAAGGCGATGGACAGCAGGGCGGCCGCGATCACGGCAGTGATGGTCGCCAGCGACAAGGTAACCGCGGAGCACGGCATGGCTGGACTAGCACTGGGGCACAACACTCAACACACTGGCACTGCACGGGTATCCTGGCTCGGGTCTGCTGCGCGAGGAAACTACCACGATCCTTGGACAACGGCCGCCTGGAGGTGAACAGGTAGGTGAACGAGACGACGCCGGCGACACGTCCAGTCTTCGCTGCGGTCTCAACTCAACTGTGCGTCTCCTCTTTCTTCTTCTTCTTCTACCTTTCGTCGTGTTCGTGTGGTGGCTGTTGCTGCTTGCATGCCTTCGGGCACCTTCGGACCGGAGCCGAGCCGCGCCGAGCGCACGAACAAGGTAAGACGACGGGACGGGGTGGGGGTGGGGGACGCGAGGGACGCGGAGAGAGAAGGGCCGAACGCCACGCCAGCTCGTGCCTTTGCCCCTTCCTCCACTCCATCCATCCTCCAGCTCTCACCCCGCCCCCCGACGCACCTGTGTACAGAACGTGGAATTCCGGCAACGGGGCCGCCGGGTTGGCTATCAGGACTTCTTCTCCTGTCTAACATTCACACGAGTGGTCTGTTAGAGTGTTAGTTAGATTCAGTGAGAGAGACTCTTCTAGGCAAGCCTATGTACATGTATTGGCCAGTGCAAAATGAAGGTCCTTGGCGTTGAAGGACTCCAGTACAATATAAGGTGCAATTATTTGCTCAGTGTCATAAATTGTCTAGTTTGTTTGACTTCAGTGACCCCTCATTGGGTTCATCCCTTTCCTTTCCTGTGCAAAATAGTTTGGGTGTCATAAGGAAAATAAAGAGAGGACCCTGCTGTGCAATTGATATAAGTTTGGATTTATTTTTGTTAGTTCATTTTTTTTACATTATGCTTATTTCTAGAGTGTATATATACAAATGACAAAGACCTTTTTCTTAGATGCCTCCTCTCTGTCCAGAATCAAGACGGTGTTAGGACCACATCAATTCACAGCCCACTGGAGAATGCCTCACTGCTATGCCCTGAAATGACAACAACAGTTTTCAAACAGCTGATCGTATGGGGTCCAGCTTTAATCACTTTTTTCCATAGACAGACAGCAGTTTTCAGAAATAAACTGCTTGATTCAGTTTTTTTTTTTTTTTATACCTACAAGGTTCAAACAACACGTTTAGGACCTTACATTATGGAAACATAACAAATTAACATTGGGGGAACATAACAAAAAAAATGGATTTAAAAAGTCGCTTTATGCCTCTATTTCAGGTTGTCTGGCTGCTACTGTCACTTAGTGACTGTGAAATAACATTGTCAAAGAAAGTTTCCTACACTATACTAACAAGCAAAAAAATTGACTCAATGCTTTGATGGCACTGGCATGCATTGTCAGGAAGATAGAAGCAATTACTGTACACACAACACGAACAGTTGATTGATAGTAGTTACTTATCACATTAACAGAAATCAAAATTAAAACGCGAAAGGTGAAAAAAATGAGATTTTTAAAAACATGAGGTAGTGACATTCAGGTTATATTTTGGGAGCATGAGATGGTTTCCCAAAAGAAAAAATGAAAAAAATATAAGTGTATATATTAGTACAGCAACATGTACTTTTACATGCAGTAATTGTGAGATAACAGAAACATGATTTTTCAACAGATAGAATAATTGATCAATGAATGCAATATAAAAATAACATAAAATTTTAATAAAACAATGCTGTAGTGCAGCTTATAATAAAAGACTACAAAACACAAATCAAAAGTTCATGTACAGTCCACTAAACAAAAATAACAAAAACACAGCATAAGGACTATAATACACATAGAACAGCATTTTTACCATGCTAGCTTGTGCATACATTTAGACAAGATCAACTACCAAACAGTACAAAGCATGTGAATTGACATGCATGTAAACAGAGGACAAAAATTACAGGCATTTTCTATTAATTACGAAAAAAAGGTGTTAAAGGAAAAAACAGATTGCTATAAGGTTCTACACAGTACTTAACCAAAAAATTGTATGTCAGAAATAAATTGGGAGTTGCTACTCTTTCTGGTTCTATTATCACCACATATTACTAGTATAAGGATTAAATTCTCCAAATATATTTTCATCATTATCTCTAGACAAAGATGATTGAAGCGTAGGAATAGGGTTGCCAGTATGCTTTTCAAAGGCGGCTGGGATTGATCTTACAGAAGAATATTTCATACCTTGATCTTGGTGATCCTTGGACGGCTGTGGTATCGATTGTCGGATCAGATTACCAGCCATAGAGAATCCATTCTTCAGCAACAAGGTTGCTAGTAGTGATCGAACGGTTTCTGTTGAGATAGATTCTTGTGGTGCATTTGGATTCACAGCATTATCACCAGCGTAAACAGCATAAGGGTCAAACCCACTGTTTGCTCCAGAACCAAATTTGTTTGTTGCACCTGTATCTAGAAAAGAGAATGTCACTGTAGAATAACCATTCCCTCTGAGTTAATCATTCATGTAAGCAGGCACATGAAACTTACTTGGTCCATTAAAAACGACAAACTTGGGCTCGATTCGTAGATTTCTTTGGGATGTCATTGGGCCTTGAGAGGAACTTTGTGCCACCTCAAAAGCCTGTCTCAAACTCCATTGAAGACGTTCCACTATTGATCCATCCGGCTAAAACATTAAAGATACAATTAATAACCAACAAAAAACTGAAAAGACAAAGCATGTTAAACACGGAATGTAGGAAATTATCCAAACCTCATTTTCATAGTGAAGAGACAATAAATGATGGACCCTGACCGGAAACTTCCTGACAATATAATCCGCAATGATTGTGAGTTGCTTCTGCAGAGAGACGTCGGGGAGGATATTTTCATCTGGTAGAGGTGGAGAGTATGAAGGTGGATTGCGACCGGGTCGCGAAGGTGAGGATGGCCTCGATCGACGTGCCGCTGGAGAGTTCATTCCAGTTGCTGCAGCAATCGCTGCATTCATGGATTGATGGTTGAATTCATTGTTAGAGGCATGATACGTAAACCCAGCCTCCATCTTCAGATTTTTGGAGGAACTGGAAAAAAACAAAGGGAAGAACGGAAGAAATAATTAATTGCAAAGAAGTAACAGGTTTAGGGTGAGGTGTAAAAATGTTAATAAAAGTGGACTCATGGATATAGTATTTGAAGCTACTGGTTAAAAGAAGAGACAAGTCAAAACTTAGCCTAGGGTAATTAAGAACTCATTACCTGTCATAGGAGGCTTGCTTCATTGGAAATGAGTTACTTGATCTGAAATAACAAGCCAAACATCACACTATGCAAGCACAAGCAATTTTCAAAAATGAAAATAATAATATATTTTTGATTAAGATAAAATATTTGTTACACACAAATGCAAGAGGCAAGTTTTCAAAACACAACTACCTTGAACAAGTCAAAAAAAAGGAAGGAAGAAAGTATGTGTAGCACAAAAATTGATGATTGGCAAGCAGAGAGTAAACACTGGTTTTCGCAAGTTTAGAACTCACCTATTAAAGAAACTATAACATGATCACCCAATAAAAATTTTGTGCTGTGTTCCAAAAAGCTAAATTCGCCTTCTGTGTTTGTTTGTATGTGCAGGCTGAATCAAGCACCCAGCAATTTACTCAAAAATGCAAAGACATCTACTGATTTCATCAAGCCCCTCCAGAAGTTTGCTATGCTTGAAAATAGAGCTTCAGTGTTAAATTTGAATGTAATTGTGAAGATTTTACTTAGGTAAGTGGGTCTCACAAACATTTTGGAACATGGTGAGTCTTCCACAGCAAAGTGTAGTTGAATTATCCATCCTCACAATACTTCAGCAAGGAATTCTTATTTCCAAAATGCTATTACTGTGTGTTCTCTAGATCTAACGGAAATACAGCTCAGTTTCTTATAAAACATGCAAAGTACAGTACGAGATATAAAATGAGTAAATTAATGAAAGGCTTAACCACCGTTCTACGGGTTCTACCAAACTAAGATAACCAAACCATGGCCAACAAGATTTTTGGTGAAAGATTCTACATTGATTGATAACAGATCATCAAGCAAATCTACTTAACAACAAACATGCAACCTAAAGTGAATACTAAACTCTGAGCAAAGAGGGCCTCAAGTCATAGGTTCTTGTTCTACTGTGTGTGTATCCGAGTGAGCAAAACCTGTTATTCCATTGAATGGTGAGGGACAGGGAAAGGGATCAGACATAGAATAATTATTTAAAAAATAAACAAAAAACATTAACATGAAGGTAGTTCTTTATTGACATCTAGTTTTGCACCTACTGATGTCAAATGCAATTATTTACACAAAATATTTTCTCCTCCAAAAGGAGGAGTTATAACAATTCATTCAATCTGATAAAAAAAAAAAAAACCATAAAAACTACTCAAGTTTCATTGCCCAGTTGGCACGTATAAGTCTAAGGCAGTAAGACCTTCAATTTCAACCTCAGAGTTTGTCACAAAGTGCAAGGGGGAAAAATGGAGAAAACAAAGAAAAATCTGTGAGAGACGATGATCAACACTGATTCTGTGGTATAACCATGCACAATACTTCATGGATCACATCTTGCATTTACATACGTACATATATATTTAATATGTATATATCTATAGACAATTATGTTCATACCTATTTACAGCAACCTACCATACAAATATACAAAATTTAATTACTTGTCTTGGATGAGTTAAGCCCTGGACCACTTAAGTGTAAAATCCAAATACAAAAATCTAACTATTCAAATGTCTGAACGCAATGAGTGTCAATAACTAACACTCTTGCCTCCACTTTGGTGATCTCAATAACCTAACTGATATAAAGTGTTTCGCAACGGATACTCCTGGAACTAATTGGGGCAAAGACAGACTAAATATATCACAAATTCATATTGTTGTAAATTTTATCAATGGAATCATTGATATTTTTTAGAATAAAACAAAATAAATACATGATGTTGAGGATCCAATAGAACAGCAATAGCAGCAAAATCTAATTAGACAACTGGGAAAAGTAAGTAAAATGGATCTAATTCTTACAAAGAAAATTCGTTAAAAAGATTTGGAGATGTTTCCATCATCCAACTACATCAGGCATTCCCAACAACAGCCTACTAACCAATCACCCTCAAATGATATTTAAAGCTTTTTTTTAATTTTTTTTTTTTTTACAAGCCTGCACATGCTGCCAGAGCTCTCAACATCCAATGCTGACAAGGAGAGAAAAATACAATAGAAACGTTTCTTACCCGCCCTGTTCTAAGCTGTCATCAAATGGCGCCTTAGTTGGCTTATCTTTGGAAGTTTGAGGTTTCCCTTGGGGAACATGAGCACTAGGATCCTGCTGCTCACGAATCTGTTTTCGTCTTTTCTTACTCCACATTTCATGGCAGTCTTGCGTTACTGGAAGGTCTGGGGGTGGCATACTGAAACGAAACACACAGTTGTTCACTACCAAACTTCAGAAAAATAGATGTCATTCAACTCAGAACATCTAAAAGCAAGATTGACAATTATAAAGGGAAGAAGGAAAGACTTACTTTTCAGGCTGGACAGTCTTCAGCCAAGATGATTTCAGGGCATCCTCCGCAGTGATTCTTCTATCAGGGTCCAATTCTAACATACGATCTAACAAATCTAGAGCAGAAGGTGGCATTTGTTTTTCAAATTCTTCCCTTAAACGTCGTCTGTACGTTTTCTTGGGTTTAACTGTGTGCCAAAGAGGAAGCTTTATAACATTGGGCCACACAGCAGGGGTGGGTGTGCCACAAAGATATGAAATCTTGTCCAACTGCATCAAGTCTGTATTTGCCTGTCATAAACAACCAACATCAATTAAAATGTGAACCAAATAAAACAAATAATAAGTTTTAACTAGAAATTGCATACCATGAAAAGTGGTTTTGTATTGAAGAGTTCGCCAAGAATACAGCCACAGCTCCATACATCAATAGCAGGTCCATATCTCTCTTCACCCAACAACAATTCAGGGGGGCGATACCACAAGGTAATAACCTTATTTGTATAAGGGCGATCTCTGTTCTCAGCATTGTACAACCTTGCCAAACCAAAGTCTGCCAACTTCACCTCCCCTCTGAAAATTGAAGCAATGCACATATCATGACACGCTGTTCATACAGCTAAAGACAAGGTGCAAGCGTAAAAATATTATCACTCACTTGTTGTTCATCAGAATATTACTGCACTTGATATCTCTGTGAAGAAAATTTTTCTTGTGGCAGTAGTTTAAACCATCCAACAGCTGCTTCATGATGGAGGCATTATGAACTGCACTAAAATTTACAAAGCCAGATTCCAAAAGGCCCATGAGATCGTGGTCCATGTACTCAAAAACTAGATAGAATGACCCTTTGTCCTAAACAAATGAAGAAGCAAGTTAGTCATTTCAACTCCATGGGTAAAAGTGGAACTATAGAGCGTTTACCAACCTTTCGGAAGTCCAATGCATCTTGTTTGTCAGTGACAATTTCTCTTAAATTAACAATATTTTTGTGGTTCAATTGACGCAGAATTTTGATTTCTCTTACAGCAGTGATAGGGAACCCTTCCTTTTCATTTTCAAGACGCACTTTCTTTAAAGCAACAAGTTCCTCTGTGAAAGGGACCAAGTACAACTTCTGTTAAGTTGTGACAACAAAGAAAAAACAGGAGGTTTAGCGCAAGATATATACTTACTTGTTCTCTTGTCCTTTGCCTTGTACACCTGACCATAAGTACCTTCGCCTATCTGTGTAATCACGTCAAACATATCAACACAGCGTTCTCCCCAGTCTTTGCCACCCATAGCAGGGATCATGCTGCTCCGCGAGGGCCGGCGCTTGTTGACAATTTTAGGCCGTTTTAATTTGCCTTTGGCAGGTTTTCCTACTGTTGGCTTTGACATGCCAGTTGGTTGCGGTGGAGTAAGGGGTCCATCTTCGTCCGGACTAAAATCTTCTGAACCCACAACTGGAGGAAGAGGCAAATCTTTGATGCCCTTCTTTGGTGGGGTTTTAGGCTTCGGTTCCGGGCTTGGACTTCGACTAGGAGGAGAATCTATGGTTTCCAAATCACTCTGATTCAGGTCAGGAGGCATGGGCAGCTTGGTGAGACTCTTCGCCTTGGACCGGACTGGCGTCTCCGACTTGACCATGCCGTCCACCCCGCGGGCCCCACGCTCCTCGCCGTTTGGCATCGAGTGAGGGGGCGGCGCGCTCAGGGGCGGCACGGGCACAGGCATGTGCCCAGGGTGGCCGGGGTGTCCAGGATGACCGGGGAGTCCAGGATGTCCAGGGTGACCGGGGTGAACTGGGTGCCCTGGATGGCCGGGGTGGCCGGGAGGCGCAGGAAGCAACAACGGTCCCGGCACAGCCCCGGGCACAGCCCCCGGCATGGGCGGCACACCCATCGGCCTCACGGGCGGCGGCGGCGTCGACATGTTGGGCAGGGGCGGCTGCATCTGCATCGGCGGGAGCAGAGCAGGCGGCTGCTTGGATGCCATCTGCGTCTGCGGTGGAGGCGGCGGGTGCGAAGGGTGCGACGGCATCATTCCTAGGCCCGGAGCCATTCCAGGCGGCTGGCGATAGAACCCGGTGGTTAGAAATGAAGACCTCTGTCTCAGTCGTAAATTGAAAATAATAATTTAAAAAAAAAAGAAAGAAACTGCTCACCATTTGGAATGTATGCGGGGGCATCATGGGCATCATTTGGTGTGCGGGGTGCCTGGGAGGGTACATGTACACCGACAGGCCTGGCGGTGGCGCTGGGGGCGGCACCACGTCCATCATAGGATAGTTCATTCCAGGATGCTGAAACAATCAATCAAGGTTCATTCGACTGACCAGTGTAACCAAACCACACTGTGTCAAGGGGCAATACTTACGAGTTGACTTGCATCACAGACTGGTACTGGTATGAGGTTGACATCACTTGAGTGAGCGGCATAATCAGAATGCCCCATTTCTAAGCCATTCTTAGAAGACTGGGAATCTTAAAAAACAAAAAAAACAAAACAGATTTTTAAAAATGTTTACCAAGATGCAGCAGTTTAGCGCTGGTTGCAGTAACTGTTCAACAAACCTCCATCAGGTTCAATGATAGTGATATCGCCATCATCTTCATTTGCCTTCTTCTTTTTACCAAGTGCCTCCAAGGATTTCAATGCCGATTGCCTGACGACCTTGTTTCGTTTCATGATTTCAGCAACAAGGCTGGTATCACCAATCTTCGCCTATCAAACACAATGGGCCATAAGTACATTATGAAACCCTGAAACACACATCTATATAAAGAAGCAAAATAATGGTCAGCACACCTCTGCTTGAAGTCGGCGTGCAGTTGCTGATGTGGGACTCCTTGGAGTTCGTGGGCTTCTTAAAGGACTCCTAGAGGACATGCGACTTCTGCCTGGTGGTGATCGAGGGCTTCGTGAGCGACGTCCTCTTACAGGACTCCTTGTCCGTGACCTCCTCTTGCCAGATACTTTATGACCCCTACTGGAAGACCTGATGTGAAAATAAAATTGAATGATGAATTCAGTAACAATAAGATATATTTTGTGACAAGGATAATGGGATCAACTTAATGGAAAATACTTGAAGAAACGATGAAATATTATTTTAAGCTCAACAGACCTTCTTGAGCGGTTTGGAGATCCACTCCAGTGCCTAGATCTTGGTGCTCCAGCAGGAGAACGGCTTCTAGACGCCCTCCAACGAGGGGGGCTCCTGCTCCTAGACCTCGACACAGGTGAGCGACTAGACCTGCGAGCCCTGAATGACAATGAAAAACTATAAGAATCTCAAAATAAGATGTGGAGTATGGAGGAACATAAACAGAATGTCATAATACCTTGATGGAAGTGGAGACCGAGATCGACTCCTTGACCTTCTTGAACGTTTGTGTGATCTTGTTCTATCCCTATCTCTCCGATGTGATTTCCTTTCACTGCGGTCAGATCTGTCATATCTGTCCAGTCTTTCCCGATTTTCTCTAGCCCCCCTGTCATATCTCTCTCTATCAAGATAAGCAGGTTCTCTGTCCCTATCCCTTTTAGATTCTCTATCATAAGAATCTTCCTCCAAACGATCTCTTTCCCTATCAAGTCTGTCTGAGCTCTCTCTCGGACGGGTATCATTGAGTCTATGAACAATAATTTGTTCCAATTCACGTTTGTCGCTTCGCCGTGATTTCCTTGGAGGACTCGCAGACCTAAGAATTAAAAATTTCAATCAAACATTGATAATAATGATGATATCAAAAGTATCACACACACCATGCTGACACTAACCTTCTGGACCTGTTTTTAGAGGGAGTTGGAGATGAGATTAACGGGGGACTTCTCCATTCATCTTGACGAATTGATTGACTATTAACATTATTATCAGGTGGTAGACGTGCTACTCTAGATGGACTTGGAGTTCTTCCATCCCTAGTTCTCACTGAAAAAGAAAAGAAAAAACATGTTGTAAGAAATGAAGAAACATTTTGATAACTCATTCCCAATAAGCAAAGAGCAATGTGTGAAATTCACAAAAAAAAAAAGGGGCTTGGATTTAATTTACTAGTTATTTCCTCTTCCTATCCCCGCATACGTTAAGAAATATCTTACATCAGAAATTTCCCAAATATCTACGGGTTATTTTTAAGTTTACATAAATTACACTTTAACTAAGCAGGAAGTAGGAGGCATACCTTCAGGACTCCTAGAGCGGCGACTGTAGTTAGGTGACGCATGCCGACGATTTGGGCTGGGACTGGGAGGAGTCTGCCTGCCACCAGCATTTTCACGTGGCAACTGGGATTCGTACCCTTTAGACGGGGCAGGTGGAGTGTGAGGGGACTGGGCTGATACACTGCCTCGTCGTCGTTGATTTGCTGTAGGGTAAGAAGGGCTGTCACGCTCATCACTTGCTATGTCCATGTCACTTCCAGCACCGCGTGACGGAGGGGACACAGGAGAAGTGCTTGGACCATGGGCCTGTTTTAAAGGTGGAGTGCGAGGTGTACCCCTGAACGAAAGCCTACTGTCCTCAAGAGGGGCAGGTCTATCCCAAGCGGTAGATCTTGGAGAACCTGGCATACCTGGAGGAGACACATTTCTGCTCATGGCCGTTTGACTTGAGTCTCGGGAATGATGCTTGTGTGCTACCGATCTCTCCCACCCATCAGCAGAGTCTGGTGATGCAGCACTGGGGGGAGACACATTCCTGCTTGTCGCAGCTTGACTGGAATCACGGGAGCGGTGTTTCGATTTCTTTCTTCGTTTCCTTGGCGATGGATGCCTTGAGGTCTTCTCATGTTTACGGTCTCGTTTATGTTTCTTTCCCTTCTGCCGCATGGCATGGATATCATTCTTTGAATGATATTCTGGGGGAGAATCACTAGCTTCGTGTTGAAAGGAGGGTGAATTATCTCTGTGTTTCCGATGCCTTGATTCTGAGGATTCCTTGTGTCTCGTACCTTTTGGAGGAGGTGATGGAGTAGAAGGGGCTCCTGAAGGTGACGACCGTCTGTGTGTGTGGCGAGCTTCACTAGGAGATGGTGACAAATATCTTGGGTCTGAGGCTTTTCTGTCTCTATGATGTTTGCTACTGCTGCTGCTGCTGTGTCTATGAGAGTCGCTGTGGTGACGCATTGAGAGTTGTAATTGAGGACTTACTTCCCCTTCACTTAAATTGAAGCCGTCTTCACTTTGGATCTCTCCAGCTTCTGGTGCAGAAAGATCCTCAGAACTCACATCCGAGTATTCAACAATTGGAAGGGTTTTGCTAGGATGATCACGATCAGCTTCCCTTTGCTTGCGCTTATTTTTCTTCTTGCTTTCTGAGTGATGGCTGTGTCTTAATTCAGATGAGCCATCATCGGACTGCTGCATGCTATTCAACCCCAAGGCGTTCCCGGAATCATCCGACAGGGCTCCTTCCTCGGAGTTCTCTGGCCGGTGTCTACTTGATACAGTGCCGTTCTGTTCTGCATCACGACCACTTGGCATGACCCCTGAAACACAATTTTTTTTAATAATAATAAGACTCATACAAGAATAAGTTGCATGTTGTGAAGAGGGTCCTAATCAGAACTCTTGATATATTTGAATAAAATCTAATGCCCCAAACAAATACAAACCCCTGGAATGAGCTACAATTTACAAACAAAACCTAGTTCTCACCTCATCTTAATTGAAGCTAAGCAAGATTCATCAAGCAGGATTTATGTACACCACAGTAGCAAAGCCAGCACCTGCACAGGAAGCAGTAAATGTAAGCAAACCTTTCAATGCAAAATAGTTAAGAAAATAAAACAGAATTACAGGCATGTGGATGTAACACAGGATAAATGCAATGATAAAAGAGAAAAACATGAAAATCACATGCTTTCAGATTAGTTGGCCTATTCCTGTACCAGTATTAATCATTCTACATGACAACAATCATCTTACATTACCAATGGAAAAAATAATAATAGGCTCAACCGATTTACAGAAAAAGACAAAATGCTGTGTTTCTTTGACAATTTGTTGCCATTTGGAAACTAGAACTGGTCAGAGCAGAATGAAAATTGTTCTGAAGAGCAATTGGAATGTGGGAAAAACTGACAAAATAAAATAAAGTTTCAGTATAGCTTGATTTAAGATAAAGGGACCAAAGCATACTTTTGAGTAATGTTCCACTTGTTAGTTACAGAACTCAATGCTCATAAGATAATTCTAGGCAAGAAAATCTCCAAGGAAGATAGAAACTATTGACACTCTCTCTATAAGACTGTAGGGTATAAACATACGAAACACAAGACAAGATACTAGACAATTGAGTCAAAAATTCATTGAATACACATAAAATAATGAGAGGAAAACAACTTTTTAATGGGCAGATTAAGGCAAACTTCCAAGACAAACACAAGCCAAGATTTTCAAAGCATTTATAGAAACCAAGACACCTTTGAACATGCTGTAGATTACATGCAATTAGTTAAAAAAATATTATGAATAACAAAAAGGAGTGATAAATGGTAGAACTGAACAGCCAAATATTTGCTGATACTGGGAGTTCTAGGCTAAACTCAGAATATATCATGGATAACACTCAGTTTATCATCAGGTAGCAAACTGCTGATCACTTTGCTAACCAAAGCAAGTGATGGAAACATCATAACTGACAATGGCTCTGCCATCAAAACTATTCATAATGAATGGGCACTGGTTTGAGTAGCATATAGAGAAAATGACAGTAATTAGGAAAAACAAGTTTTTCTACCCTGGCCAAATTTATTCCCAATTGCAAGGTCAGCAAAGTCCACTTTGGAGGATAAGCAAGCCATTTGGGGTTGGACTAGAGATTAAAACCAAATCACTTTAATTTTTTCTATTAAAAATAACGACGACCAATAACCGATAAACAGTGAGGAGATTTGTTTAAAATACCACTGCAGTGTAATTTCTGCAACACGATGCTTACAAGTTGAATTATGTAGTAAAACACAACATAGGTGATGTGACTTCAGGGCATCAGAGGGGTCCTACCTACACGTTATGGAACAGATACTAAAAAATTTATACTAAGATTGGTCATGTCCATGCACAGAGACAATAAACACTGCTAAATTAAGGAAGCTTTCGTAAATTAAATAAATAGCCGGCTGGGTGGCACCAGTTTGCGTCCCCTATAATACTTAACCTCAACCACCCCATAACCTTCAAGTTAAATAATGGTAAGAATACCTCTGACGGTAGGTAAATGTTACTGAGACGATAACACGTAAGTGCCTCAAATTCAGAACATTACAAACTCTTGTTATTAAATGTTTCTTAGCAGCCAACTAGGCAAACTAACACTCCGCCATTTTAGATCGTAGGCTTCATTTCCATTGGCCAAACACTTGAATTTAGAGGCCTCTCCGGGCATTTATCAAGACATGGAATTAATTTTTACTCACCAAGACCTTCTACTGAGGCTCCTCGAGGTTAATTTCTTGCATTTCAGTCCTTGGAGGATGACGAGCTGGACTAAACGATCCCAAGGTTTCGGTTCTTAAAAATTTAACTGGGAATAGTAGGGAATAAAACTGATCCAAAGAAAAGATGGAGTATCGATATCCAATTTGACGTTTATTTAATTTTGCTCCGAATCGGAATTCATCAGATTAAAATGGATAAAAATCCATCACTTGATACCATGGCAATTTGTCCCATGAGACGTCCGCCATACACAATAACGTCAGAATGTTAGGTTTCTCGTAGAAGGCCGTGGCCGTGCCCAGTGCTGCCAACCCAAAAGCCAACCCGAAAGGAGAAAAAAGACAGTTGCCCCACCTTACTTCCGGCAACGCGGAGAACGTGGAGCGGAACGAGCGGAACAAAGAGACGCTTGGCGCTGCTCGGCGTGGCTGCGGCTCTGTGGCGTTATTGCGCGCCTTCGCTGCATTCCCCCGCAATGCTCCTTCATCTTTCCAACTGTTTACCCAGTGCATTAGAATGGACGATGATGTACAACGAGCTGGTCGTGAATGCAAAACCGCGTCTCCGTTATTACGGCCGCAAAGGCAAGGCATGCGGGTGGCCTAGCATGCTCCTGGCCCCACTGCGTGCACTGCGTGGCACTGCACCTCTGGCGCTATGGGAGGCGGCCAAGTCGGGGTCGTGTCGTAAACCTGGTCTGAGAGACTTCGTATTATTGAAACTTAACAGTAATTGACCTAATCCATGAAAGTTTTCCCACACAATCGGGCCCATTCCGCTCCTCGCGCCTACGGGTGTTTGCGGACGGTACTCTTGTTTTCGGAATATCTGACATTTATACTCATTTCAGAAGTCTCACGTTCTTTTCGGTTCGTCGTCCGTTCAGTCCGACTGCTAATCTTCTAAATTCTAGATTCTAAGATGGAAGTAAAAAGAATTGCCGCCATTTCAACGTTTGGAACTACTTTCTGAAAGTTAGGCGGCAACTAACTATCGATTCCCGTCCACTGTCATGGCGTCGACTTCGATAGAAAAACAACGCAATATCGCGAAGCACAGCAGGTGTTTTCGTGTGTAGTTGTTGACATTTTTTGGTGTGCGGACTGCTATTTTCCTGCGCTCCTTGAATTGTGTTCCATCGTACTTTAAACTTGGAATCATGTTTTCCGTGAGGAGACATTTTTTATCCGAAACCGACGCCGCCAGCGGCCTCAGCGAGTAGTGTGCGCGCTTCCCATCTTGTGACCCTATTTCAACGGACGTACTCTTAAGCCTATTTCAATGAAAAGTTATTCATCAAGATATGAAATCAAGTGTTAAACTTGTGTAGAAAAGTTTAAAAGTGAGTGCTTGTGGATTTGTGGATACCCATGTCTATATTTGGATTGTACGCAAGTCGACCCCGGTGACAGCCCGTTGGCTTGAGTGTGAGCGGGGTTTTGAGAAAGTGCCACTAGGCTACTTTTGAGGTAAGTAGGTCTTGTTGTGCAGGAATTACTTCTCCTCCGAATTATTTCTGAGCCACTTTTGGACGAACTCATTATTGAATTCTGCTTGGTATTATTTTACCCTTTAATTTATACATCTGCTTAAATCGTTGATATATAGTCTTGTTTTGCTAATGTATACCCTGGCTTCAGTGCCTTCAAAAAGAGAAATCTAGCTCTGCCGTTGGGAGTGAAAGGCTGTTTTCTCGTCGCTTTAAGGTCTCGCGTTGGTTCTTTATTCATTAGTAATCATTCTTGTGTTGATTTTGTTCAGTAAACGCCCAAGATTTTGATTCAAAGTTTTTACTTTAGATAATTATTCGCCGTCCCTTAACCTCAAAGTGATGTGGCCAATAAGCTTGACAGGTTTTATAGTAAAACCTCATTCACATCTGCCATTTATCTAAAAACCCTCTCTAATTATTCATCTTACATTCTCACTGAGTTTGTTAGTGTTCTGCTCCATTTAAACGGCTCTTCCTACTTTCCATTTTGATATTGGGCAAGATGAGGTTAGGTAGCAGAATGGCCTGTATGTCCAGTTTTCTTCATTAAATAAATCACCCGCCGTTTCGACATCTTAACTCTGTGTTGTGGATCCGTTTTACACTTTATCAGAGTGTTTATTTGTTCTTATAACAAATTTTCTGAAGTAAACATAAACAATTGTTCCTGTCATATGCCCAGTATACGTAACATAAATTTTCTCCTGCATTGATTATAACAGTATATATTCATACTTTGAACTATTTAGAAGTGAATGGCGCTCTGTAGCTTAAATTTCCATCTCTTTACATTTGTTTCTTCATTTGGGATATTGTCTCTTGCATGTAGCGGATGTGAACTTTTTTAATCCCCGTTCTTTGATTTTACTCCTTTTTCCAGCATCAAAATGAATTATACGCCATTTAGTGGTCACTTTACTACACAGGTGCCGGCTGGCACTGTGCAGCATTATACTACTGCTAAATTTGCACAGAATGTTGCTGCGCCTGCTGGACAGGTTTGACATTTTACTTCCAGTGAAACCAAACTTACCTGAAATGAGATTAACATGAATTGTAATGAAAAAAATTCGTCTGGTATTAAGGTGCTTGGGGTTCTCAGTCAAGTGACGGAAGACGGAGTAACCTATGTCCGACCTGTTGAAAATGGCCTCACTGTCAATCTTGCTCAGCCTCAAACTGTTACAACACAGCAGAACCAGGTATTAAGTCCTACATTTCGTTCCATTGTTAAAAATGTATCCGTCTTTTCCCGTTTGTTTTCATTGCTCCCTGTGTGTCTACTTTTAGGTTCAGCCTACTTTTATCTCCATTCCTGTCCAAGTACCTGGAAGCAAACCTGGTGATCCTCCTCAGCAGCAGATGCTTCAAATTCAAGTTGTTGCACCTAGCAGCCAAGCCATTACAGGAGCTATTGCATGTGACAGTAACCAGCCCAAGTACCATATGGGCCCAATACTTGCCCCAGGAAATGCTACTGTTGTCCAGTTTGCCTATAATAACCAGCAAGGTAAGAAAGACTTTGATTTAATTTTAGTACAGTGTTATCTGTGGCCCACTTTGTAACCAGAATGCTATTGAATTAACCAACATTATGCAAACTAACCCCTTAAATGGTAATCCTTTAAAGGTGATGCTGTCGAGGTCCCACTGATGCAGGCCATACAACAAACCCAACAAACACAGTCCACCTCAACAGAAAATGGAGAATGCAACAGTAACAACAATAATAACAACCAGCAGCACACTATACAGATACAAACTCAAACAGATGGTAATTAATTTTCTCTTTTTTTTTAAAATCTTGCTGTAGCAAGGGAAGTGCAGAAGCAACTTCAATTCGTGTCGTGAGCTTTTTTAAAGTTCCCTCATTATAAAATTTTTGCGTTTTCTTTCCTTCTAGATGGTGATACAGACAAAACTCAAGCTAATGGTAACAAAATTTCTGTGAAAGTTGAGAAAGGCAAAGGGTTTGCAGAGCAGCAAACTGTTCAACGATATGTTGAAATGCCCAACAACTGGACAAGTTTAGTGCAGCCTGGATCAACGGTAGGTCTTGTGTTTGTTTCTTGCTTACAACATGCACTATTTCTCAAGATTCCATCATTATTTTATTCTAAATTTTTATGGTACAGGTTGAAGATTGCCTGGCTAAATTGCCAGCTGCAATTCCACATGGCCTCACAAGTTTCTTAAAATTTGCTCCTACTATTAAACGGGAAACTGAAAATGAATCATCGCCCCTTTCTACACATTCGCCTGAGGGAATGTCAAATGATCTTGTTGTTTCTTCTGAGGACCCGTTGGCTCAGGATCACTCGTCAGACATGACAATTGCAACTGATGGGACTCAGGGAATGGCTGATGGTATGAAAAAAACCAACAAAGTGAAGAAGAAATACAAAAAGAAGAATCCCAAACCGAAGAAAACAAGGCCGGGACAGGTAATGTAGCTCTCTGCTCGATACTGCGATTGTGTCTTTGCTTTGTTAAAATAACTTAGTGTGAATGCAATTGTACGAAATTAAGCTAAATCTTTTTAAATATCTCATAGGTTACCATAGCTACTGCACTGGACGGTACCACCTTGTTCTGTTGTCCCGAATGCAACATGGCATATTCTGAGAAAGAATTGTTGGAGCAACACTTAGCTGTCCATAAAACAGAACGCAGGTTCATTTGTGACACATGTGGGGCTGCTCTAAAGCGGAAGGAACACTTGGAGCGCCATAAGCTAGGGCACAATCCTGAGCGGCCATTCACTTGTGACACATGTTTTAAGGGCTTCAAGCGCAAGGAACACTTGAACTTACATGTCGTCATTCATTCAGGCGAGAAGACGCAGGTAATGTGTTGAACTCAAATTTGCAATGTCCTACTTCCATTCGTTGCTCGGACTTCATTTTCCTTGTATACTGTTTGCTGATTCTCAAATGGTTGTTACAGGTGTGTCCAGAGTGTGGCAAAGGCTTCTATAGAAAAGACCATCTAAGGAAGCATGCACGGAGTCATCTCAAAAAGATCATCAAGGAAGAGATTACTACAATGGGCATCCCTGGCCAAGACCAACAAACAAATCAACAGACTATGGAGGATGGTTCTCCAGTATTGTCTATCTTACCAAATACCGAAGATGTCAATGAAGATGGATCTATGGAAGATCATCAGCATCACATGGAGGCAACAGTAGTACTCCCAACTCAAACTGAGACCAGTACCATAATGTTGCAACATCACCATCACTAGTTTACCAAGCTATGTAGGTTCATGAACACATGCAAAGAAACCAGTCCGGTATTTCTTAAAATATGAGTGGCATAGAAATAATCATTTTGATAATAATGCAAGTTCATATATTATTTTTTGTTTAGTTCATTTCTACACATTTTCAAATTATGTATGATGTAAGCCTTAGTGTGATATTTATGTAGGTATGCAGATTTTCTGCTCTTGTGCTGCATTCATTGATTGTGCCCACTCTAGAATTCAGAAAAATGGTGCTGGTTTCTCTCATGAAATTTATAATGTTGCAATCTTTGAGCTCTGCTAGTTACCAATCACCAGCTACATTCATCCCACCTCATTTCTATCATCGCTCTCATCTATGTTGATGTTTTCTCCACCCCTCCCCTTTTTTTTTCTTTGTATGTATCTGTTGAACTCGGTGAGCTGCGGAGATGTTTCAAAGGGCTGCCTCAATTTAGAGTTTTAGTGATCACTTAAATTAAGTTTTTGTTACTGAGTGAATCATATTAGTTGTTGTATGAGTGTTGTGTTGCTGGGCCATGTACACTGTCATGGATTTTAACCATTTTTTGTTTTTTGTTTTTGTACAATGTTGCAATTGATCTATGTGCAATGATAAACATTTTTAATGTGAAGCATTCACCCCATCTATATCTATTTGGGTCGAATCTCAACTAATCGTGTTACGATTTATCCAACTTTCGTGCTGCATGTTCAGTTTCACAATGACTGTTGTGGTGTACGTGTTGATATGTTGTTATTTTTTTATTGCTTGTACTCCTTCATGAAGGAGTTATTATAATTTCAAATACTACTTAACGTACTCCATGAACAAATGAAAGTACTGTAATGTGGATGTGAATGGTATCTTTACATGCCTTCTAATACAGTACCGTTCATGGGTGTGAACTTCACATGCTTCAAAAGATAAACTTCCTATTTAACAAGTGCAGAACCTTACTAGATGGTGGCAATAGCGGGTTTTTGTTTACTGTTAGGCTGTTGATCTATTTAATATACATTATAATACAAATTAGATTGAATGACATTTGTGTGGAAGAATGCTCTTTGCAAGTGGTTTTTGTACATATTGTTCCATCTTTAAATTTCTCTTGCATTTTTCCCTAGGTTCTTTGAGGTGTTAAAGAACATGAATTACCCTCCACATAAGTGCCTGGATGCATTTGTTTTTGTGTTTTGTCCTCCCTTCTTTGTATGATTAGGTGATTATATTAGTTTAAATTCTTCTTTAATATGTTTATAGGGAGCTAACTTGGAACTCTAGAGCTTTGCAGCAAAGCTGCCTTTTTACAAATGAAATTTGTTTCTATCTATTTCTTCCTTGACAAAAGCCAGTTTCCCTCCAAGGTTTTACTAATTTTTGGAATTTAGAAATGTCAGTCCCCCTATCTGTTCTCCCCTCTCAATTTTTTTTCTTTTGGTGATTTTTCTTAAGTAAAAGAAACCAAAGCAGTAATGATTTTTTTATTCTCAAAGTCTCTTTAAGGTAAGCTACAGGCAAACGGTTCCTGCAATGAGATGTGAATGTGTCTTATGAACCTCGGTACTTTGATGGGAGGGGCGATGGAATGGTTTGGTATTTGTGTGCTCACAATACCTCATCACGCCGAGCACTTTTCACTTGGTGGTCAATAGTAATGGTTTCATTGTTAGTGAATCTGGGAGTTAGGTCCTGTTCTCAGTCTAGCAGATATCACCTTGTTACCTATCTTATGTTTGTTGTGAATTCAGAACCTTTGTTTGATATTTTATTCTTGTAGGACATTAATGAAACTCCAAGCAGTTTGTTTGCAGTGTGCCAAACGTTAGTGTTAAACAATAAGCAAATTCATTTCTTCTATTCCTTAAGGTTTCCACAACATCACTTAGTGTTGATAGATTAGCATTTACTGCAAAATCTCTCTCTAAGAATCTTCTGTGTTCCTAAATTGAAATCCACGAACCGGTGATAATTGTTTTGAAAAATCCACGTTTGATTGCTTTAATATTCTCTTCGGTAGATAGGGATGAGTTTATCATAGCATTCTGCTTCCATCCTGATTGGAGTTGACTTGCAGTGTTGGTAAAATTTTAACCTTTTCTAGCTGTTACAGCTTTGTTTTCCATTTATAACTTGCACAAAACCTATTTCTTTGCTATGCTTGTTCAACCTTTTTTTGATTCCAATATTGTAGATCAGTAAATGTTGCATTTGAAGAGCCCTGTTTTGTTGGATTTGACAACACCATATTGACAAAGTACAAGTGCAAATTGTGCAAAGGGTGAGAAGTGATTATGTTGAATCAATTTTTTCACTCCTACATTGTTGCAACCCACAAAAAATTATTATATAAATATATATAAAAATATAAATACAAATATATATATTTCTCTAATATATGCTTTCTTTGTAACTATGAGTGTATGTCTGAGAGAGTGGGCATGTGTGTTTTGGTTGATATCCCATATGTGTGTAAAATATGTTTATTAATTTATAATGCTGTGTCCTAACCCGTCTCCTCTTTGTACATAGGTTTTAGTTAAAGAAAGAGTGACTGCAAATGCAAATGGAACTTTTTTGTAATTTAATATGGTTATATCATTAAGAATTATGGTTTATTTAGGTTTTAATTGTAAATAATAAAGCGCATGGTTATACAGTAAAACATATTCCATATGAGAAAGATGGATTGAAAAATATAACAAGGCGAATGATTTTACAGTACCTTTAGTGTCATCTAAGCTTACCCTTGAAGTATTCTATAAATCATGAACAAGGATAGAAATAATTTTTAGAATGCGTATTCGTTATATATTGTTTTCTTTCCTATTGTTGGTTGCGGTACAAATTGAAACTGCGTAATAAACATTCTGGAAATTCTAATGAGTTCTTTATGAAATTTACCATGGTTGACATCATGCTACATGTTTCCTTAATTCTGTCAGTTGTATGAAAGATTTTACAACTTCCATTAGAATGCTGTGCAATGGGACTTAGGCAATCTCTTCACCTCTCCATCGGCAGTACTTTTCAAAAAACTACACTTCCTGAAGTCCAAGGGAAAAACTTTTGAAGTTAGGCCTCTACACAATGCATTATTGTTAAATGAATGTAGGTCCCTCTGCTTGTAAATATCATCACTTTGTCTCTGTAGTTATATTTAAGCATTTTGACAAGATAGAATAAGTTTGTTTCTTAAGACTCTGTTTAAACTAAGCTTAATAACATCAATTAACAGTTCAAAAAATGTAGTCAGTTTTAGCAAGATACAGTTTCATGAGGAATCGTTAGAATTCCTGTAAGGAATTCTTTAACAGATCCTCATGTAACTTGTTATCTCCCTTATATTTTTTAATAAATGTCTTTTACAAAAAGGATGGCTATTTCTTGGACATTTGGTCAGCGATTTCTTGTAATTCAGTCAATTTCGAACCACCATTAATTTATGGAATGTCATTCAGTAGTGTTGTTCTCACTTTGAAGTAGGGGTTTTGGCAGGAAAAAGCCTAATGTTAGTTTGAAATTACTGGGTTTGTCACAAGTTACATGTATCTGTTGGAAGCCGTACCTGAACTTAATCACATTAGTTTTCAGTGACACTAATGTGCTTTTGATATAAGTAGTAGTGTTTGATAACTCTTTTTGTCTCAACAGTTGTTAGGTTCTTTCTTATCTTTAGAGAGACAATGATATGACAAGTAACTTTTCTTAAATGGACTTAATCAGTTTATCTTCCTCTTCTGACTTGCAGTGGTGTTACCATAATCCTAAGTGAAAGCATTAGCACTGGCCTTTCATATTTTACTGGATTTGAGTGATATGCAGTTAATTTGAATGGAAAGGAACTGCTTCACATAGTTCACAGCATCAAATACACAAAGCAGAACAATCTTGCTTGTTTCCGCCATTCCTGTGTTCAGTTATTGGCTGTGAATACGACATAACTCCTGGCTCCAATCTCTAGGTTTTTCCAACATATGAGGAGTAGTAATTAGGGAGAGAACAGATGAATTTCATGAATATTAGAAGATTTATCAGGATTGTTGAGTGAGTGTGATGTAGTTCCTTCAATCCATTCAGTTCTTTTAAAATGTGTAATCTCTCTTGCCTTCACATTGCAAAAATCAATAAATTACCAAACAATTGGATATTTTAGTTAGTCTTAAATTTTAACATGATATGAAAATAAAATGATATGTATGTTCTCATTCGTGGGGAACAGACAAGGGAAATTTGAGGCTGTAATTTGTCATCGCACATACAGCTTTAGATATTTAAGCTTCAGTTTACCAAGCATGTAGGTAAATGTATCAAGAACACTTAGTCTTACTTTTTATTGTTAGGTAAAATACGAAAGCATAGATCAATGGAATGTTTTATTGTATAACCAATCCAATCATTAGTACTACTGAGGGGTTGACTTCAAAACTGCACATTCAGTATCCCTTGCCTCCTTCATTTGTTTATTTTGCGATTTGTAATATTTTTGTGTTTTATTTTCCGAAAGTTAAAGATTTATAGAGTTTTAATATGACTCACTTGAAATGGTGAAAGAATAATAAAATATGCAAAGTTTGCATGCAGCATTGCCATTGTTCTTTAAGCTCCGCACCAATGACACGGCGACCGATGAGGGACGCGATAAGCATGCGAGTCGGATTCAGCCGCCTCTTGCCGAAGGATCGATTCGTCGCTCTGTCTCTGTCTCACTATCATGCCGCGTCCGCAAGGGGGGCGAGAGAGACAGAGCGACCGAACGACTCGGGTCCTGTTTCCCTTTCCGACCCGAGTGAAAGGGCTCGGGTCCTTCCCTCCCACGCCGTGCCGCACGTGACGTGGCCGAACTGCTGTTGACTTGGATTCCACTCCACAGTGGGCAAGAAGACCAGTGGAGGGAGGCAGTCGAAATCCCGGGCGCGTTTTGAGCTCCAGAGGCGCTAAATGGGACTCGAACCGCACGTGTGACCCCACTAATGAATTCCTCGATAGGAAAGCAATCAATTGGTGGGGTCACACGTTCGGTTCGAGTCTCATTTAGTGACTCTGGAGCTCAACACGCGTCGGGTGAGTTGGCCGCCTGCGCTGGTCTTCTGGCCCACCGTGCACTCCACGTACCGCGCGGCGGTGTGGGGGGGGGGGGGCGGCGGCCTAGTTCCCTCTTTACACTGACCCACTGCCTGGCGGGGCGGGGCGGGGCGGGGCGCGCCGCCCGACCAGCTGACAGGAGGCGAGTCTGGCGAGGCGCACGACGCCCACGCCTCGCCTGGAGAGGCAGTGGAGGCGTCCTCTCCTCGAGGAAGGCCTCTGGTGGGGCGCTGGCGTTGAGGTCTCCAGTTAGACGCATCCGCGTTTGGTTCCGCAAAAGAGGGTCTCTCTCTAAACATCAAAACTGCGGGCTTCATTTACAGCCCACTCGACGCCGACCTTTCGAGCTTTAGAATCGCTAGATGGAAATCGAACCGACCGTGTGACCCTACCAATGGATTGCTCTCCGAACGAGGAATCCGTTGGTGGGGTCACCCGCTCGGTTCGAGTCCTGTTGAGCGACGCTGGAGCTCAAAACGCGTCTCGGGTTTTGGCCGCCTGCGCAGGTCTTCTAGCGAGTCGCTGTGAGGCCGGTGAGGCGCGTGCAGCAGTCCTTTCCCTGTCCCCTGGCTCCGGCTTCTATTTCGATTCTCCTTTCCCTCTCGAGAGCGAAGGCGGCTCGACGGGCGGGCGAGACGCGGCGGGCCGGCAGGCCGGGACGCGGCGGTGGCGGGGCGGCGACGACCGGGGCGGGGCGGGGCGGCAGACGACGCCATGCCGGAGGAAGTGGCAAGTAAGGCAGTGGGTCAATCGGGACAGAAAACAAAAGCGGGTCTGGGCCGGCGGGCCGGGCCTTGACTGCTGCACGGACCTTGACTGCAGGGGCCTTGGTCGGGGCCGAGGCCGGGCCCAAGTCGCCGAGGGGAACCGAAGGACCTCAGCAGGGCACAGTGGGCCAGAAGACCGGTGGAGGCGGTCAAAAATCCCGGACGTTTTTTGAGCTTCAGAGTCGCTAAATGGGACCCGAACCGAACGTGTGACCCCCGCAATGGATTGCTCTCCGAACAAGGAATCGATCGGTGGGGTCACACGCTCGGTTCGAGTCGAGTTTAGCGACTCTGGACCTCAAAACGCGTAGCTAGAGTTTTTGCCGCCTGCACCAGACTTCTAGCCCACCGTGCAGGGCCCCCAGCAACACAGCCAGACAGTTCCAGACACTCACGATTAAAGCAGACCGTTTCGTTGGCCGGGCCAGACTTCACGTCGACTCAGGACTCTCGGTCGCCTACGCTTCTCGAGCCATCGGGCATAGGCGTTTCCTGTCAGTTTACAAGGAGAATTGAAATACTCTGGAGCTAAAAACGCGTCCAGAATTTTGTCCGCCTGCGCCGGTCCTGTGGCCCACTGTGCAACAGGGACCGCACTTCCCCCCGGGTGATCCACAGCCAGCACCACCGCGCGATCGATTTTTCGAGGACAGTCTCTGTCTCGGTCTCTCCGCAGGAGCCGCGCTCTCCCCGCTCTCCTTGCTCTCCCTCTCTCCGAGCACCGTTAGGGCGAGGACTGCAACAACGGCGTCATGAAGCCCATGCAGTCCATGCAGCGCCCCGTCCCCCGGCCCCGCGGTGGAAGGCGGGAATGGAGATCAGCCGAGCGATTCCGAGCCGTCGCTTCGTCGCCCTCTCTCCCGCTCGCATCGACGACCCATGAGTGCGACATAGCACAGTGGGCCAGGAGACCGGCGCAGGCGGCCAAAGTTCTAGACGCGTTTTGAGGTTCAGAGTCGAGAGTGGGACTCGAACCGAACGTGTGACGGTTGCTCTCCGAAAGAGGAATCCATTGGTGGAGTCACACGTTCGGTTCAAGTCCCATTTAGCGACTCTGGAGCTCAAAACGCATCTAGAGTTTTGGCCGCCTCGCCGGTCCTGTGGCCCACAGTGCAATGGGACGTCCCACGACTGCGACAGAGAGAGCAGCGACGAAGTGAGTGTTCGGAATGAGTCTGGTCCAGGCGTAGCGGCGCGGGGCGGCGCGGGGCGGCGCGGGGCGGCGCGGCAGCCGAGAACGGCGTCCTGGACGTCTCGGGGGAGGGTGGGGAGGTGCACGCCGGCGACACGCCGCGACGTCGCCGCCTCACCTTTCGCCGTGCCTTTCTCCAGGCCGGTCGCGTCGCGGCGGAGGGGAGGGGGGAGGGGGGGGAGGGTTGGTGCGGGGGTGGTAGGGGACGGGAGGGGGCAAGGGCGCTCCGCCCGTGCCGCCGGGCCCTGGTAGGGCCCTTGCCCCCCGTGCCCCCTCCACCCCGTTCAGTTGAACCAAGCTCCTCCCGGCCGGCTTTTGGATCCGGGTGTAAACACGGAGTGGGGGCAAGGCAAGGCGTGGGCAGAGCTCCGGGCCCCCCTGGTCCTGGGCCCCAAAGGTCCCGCCGCCGGTGCCCTCCCCTCTGGTCTCTGTGCTCCCCCTTCGCCCCCCTCCGAGTACCTCAGCCCTGTCCCTGCCGGGGGTACCTCGCCGCCTCGGAGCACCGCGGCAAGCAGGCGAGCCGCACGCGGGGAGGCTGGGGCAGGGCTGGGGCAGGGCTGGGGGCTCCCTAGGAGAGGGTAGGGCAGGGCAGCCCGACGGCCCCACAGTGGGCCGCACGCCGGCCAGCCAGGGTAGGGGCTGCACAGTGCTGCCGTACAGGTCGACGACGTGGTCGCACCGGCCCGGCCCGCCCGGCCTGTCACGTGCCCAGCTCTCCCTGTTCCCGGCTCGGCTCGGCTCGGCTCGGCTCGGCTCGGCTCGGCTCGGCTCGGCTCGGCTCGGCTCGGCTCGGCACGGTTCAAGGGAAACCGCGGGATTTTGGCCGACCAGGGAGACGCCGAGCGCGACCGCCAGTGTGCCGCCGATGCGCAAGGGTGAAAGTTTGTTATTGTTTGTGGGTGCGAGCGGCGAGCGTGTGGCGGTGTAGGCTCGCAGCGTCAAGTCTCCCCGACGTGCGCCCTGCAGAGCCCCGCAGAGCGCCGCAGAGCGCCGCCGACGTCGCCAGGACTCGCCTTGCTCGCGCCCAGTAGCAGCAGAGCAGCAGTTCGCGCGCCGTGTGCCGTCCACTGTGCCGTGTGTGTGTGTGTGTATGTGTGTGAGTGAGTGAGTGAGTGAGTGAGTGAGTGAGTGAGTGAGTGAGTGAGTGAGTGAGTGAGTGAGTGAGTGAGTGAGTGAGTGAGTGAGTGAGTGAGTGAGTGAGTGAGTGAGTGAGTGAGTGAGTGAGTGAGTGGTGAGTGTGTGTGTGAGTGTGTGTGCGTGTGCTTCCTCTGAAACGACGACCACCGCCTCAACATGCCCGATGGATTCAAGGGTTGCGCCGTGCACGACAAGAACAACAACACCAAGGGCGCCGCCAACCACAACGCGAACTGTCATCAGCATCACCACAACGGCAACAACAATTCGACGTGCTTCGGCGGCGGCCACGGCGGGGGCGGCTACTGCGGGGGCGGCAGCGGCGCCGGGCCGCAGCGCCGCGTGCAGGTCACCGCCAAGATCCTGTTCGGCACCGTCAGTGCCATCTCCAGTATGAAGGCGTCGGAGAAGGCGGCCAAGGCGGCGGGCAAGCGGCCGTAGCGTCGCGTCACGTCGTCGTCACGTCCTCGTCACGTCCTCGTCGGCCAGGTCAGTGCACTCCGATTCAACCCTTGCATGAACCCCTGGCTGGGCCCGGCCCGGCCCGAAGACCGGAGGAGGCGGCAAAAATATGTGACGCATTTTGAGCTCCGAACGAGGAATCCATTGGTGGGGTCACACGTACGGTATGAGTCCCATTTAGCGACTATGGAGCTCGAAACGCGTCTGGATTTTTGTCCACCTGCGCTGGTCTCCTGGCCCACTGTGGGCTGGGCCAGCTTGTGGAGCCAGAACGAAGCATTTGGTTCGCCGTGAGAGCCGTGCAGTGCCTGTGACGCCTGTGAAGCGGTGGGTAGGCCAGCCCGCACCACACGGCTGCGCAACGGGACTGCCTATCCACCGGCTGACAGGCGTCCCTGCCCCAGCAGCGCCTTGCTTGCAGCGTGTTGTTTTCCTCTTCGCATCTCCTTTATTGCACTCGAGCGGGTGCCTTTCCTCCTGAAGTTTCCATTCTTGCGAAAGGGCGGCTGAACCGACTGGTTGAGAACTTGCCGCTAGGGACACAAACAGTGTTGCCTCACAAGTAGGCGTGAATTCCCATCATACACGTGTGTCGAAAGGAATGCCAACCTCAGCCTATGCCTACTAGGCAACTTCTCGGGAGCCAATCCCATGTATTGCACAGTGGGCTCACTAAGTAATAGAGGGAGGCTCATGCTTTACGGAGCCGCAGTCCAACCTTCCGAACCTTGAACCAGACTGATTTCGGCAACTGTTTTTCGACACTGGTGCATCGTGGGCATTATTTTGGGCCACGCATGTGGCAACACTGGACACAAAACTCACAGCTGAGAGTATTAACTGGCGCGCGATGGCAGCCGGACGCGGCGACGCGGCGACGCGACGGGCCCGGGGAGGGGGAGCGGGAGGGGGGTGCAGGGGGCCGCAGGGGCCTTACTCTCGGTTTCATTAAGGCGGGCAGCGGCGGGCAGGGTGCAGGGGAGGGGGCTGCCCTCCTTTCGCCTCCAGGAGGCGTGGGCAGCGAGTACAGAACGTGCTTCGCAGTGCCGGGCGGCATTAGCATTCCCATCTGCAGTGCGCTGCAGCCTGCAGCCTCGCGTTCGCCGGAGCGACCGAGAATCTGAATCTCAACACGCCGACGCACAGGGGCCGGAAGACCGGCGCAGCCGGCCAAAACTCGAGACGCGTTTTGAGCTCCAGAGTTGCTTAGTGGGAATCGAACCGGAACGTATGACACACCAATGGATTCCTCGTTTGAAGAGCAATCCTTTGATGGGGTCGCGCGGCCGGTTCGAGTCTTATTTAGCGACTCTTGGGACTTCAATACGCGTCTAGAGTTTTGGCCGCCCGCGCCGGTCTTCTGGTCCACTGTGCAACGTTAAATCCGGCGGCGAGATCCTGCCCGGCACGTGGACAAAAAAACAAAGACAGTAAAAACAGCACGTTTAAAGCTGCAAAAAGAAAGCGCCCCTCCAGCCGTCCTGCCTGGCCTGCCCACTGACGCGCAAAGTGCGCGCGTTAGCCACGCCCCGCCACGCCCCGCCACGCCCCGCCACGCCGCTCCAGCCGCACAGTAAACGCCTGCGCCGGTCTTCTGGCCCACTGTGAGCCAGAGGCCTGCAGCATGCCTGGAGTGCAGGCGTCGGTATGGCGACACCACATGCCTGCAAGCTGCAGGCCGCGTATTGCATCCCGGCAGCGGCGCCCCGCCCCGCCCCGCCAAGGGTCGCACACTGCCCCGGCCGACTTACTTTCGAAACAGCACCAAAAGCCAAGCAGCGCGCCGCTGTAAGGCGTACCAGGCGCACCAGGCGTACCGGGCGTACCGGGCGTACCGGGTGTACCGGGCAGTCCGTGCCCCGCACCCACTAAACCTTTTTGAAAGTAACGGCTTCCTTCGGCCCGGGCCACGCCGCTACGCCAGAGGCCCGTGTGAGGCCGAGGCCCTGTTACCATAGCCCTTTTATTCCCGCTGTACTTCACTCCTTCCCGGACTCGGTGCGCTCGTCCCCGCGCCAAGCTCCACAACACCCACCCGCGGGTTCAAGGCGGCCCCACACAGTGGGCCCGAAGACCGGCGCAGGCGGAAAAAATTCTAGACGCGTTTTGAGCTCCAGAGTCGCTAAATGGGACTCGAACCGGACGACGTGTGACCCCACCGATGGATTCCTCGTTCGGGAGCAATCCACTGGTGGGGGTCACACTTTCAGTTCGAGTTCTATTTAGCGCCTCTGGAGCTCAAAACGCGTCTTCAGTTTTGACCGCGGCCCCTGAGCACCTCCTCCAGCAACTTCTCAGGCACTCATGGCCGCTGTGGCAGTGTTTCTGGGTCGCCGTCGAAAGAAAGCTGGGCGCCTTCTCGGATCGGGCGGCGGAAAAAAAAAAAAAAAAGCGTTTTGGAAAAGGCACTGCGGGCCGGGGGCAGAGCTTCTCCAATTGGCCCTGCCAAACCACCGGCCGGTCCTGCGGCAGGTCCTGCGGCAGGCCGGCCGGCCGGCCGCCAATACCAAACGACGACCTCAAGGCCCTTGCTTGAGCCGGCTGCAGCCCTTCCCCGCCGTCCTCATTCTGCCCCTGCCCCGCCGCGGCCGCGGGATGGCCGAGGTTGCCGCATGTGGGTGCCCTGTGGTTTAGAGCAGCAACATGTATGTCTTCCTGTAGGCTGATTCCGGACATCTCTCTCCTCTCTCGCACTCATGGGGCGGTCGATAGGGATGCGACGAAGCACTGCTTGGAATCAGCCTGGTTGGCAGCACACAGTGGGCCAGAAGACGGCTCAGGCGACCTAAATTCTAGACGCGTTCTAAGCTCCACAGTCGCTAAATGGGACTCGAACCGAACGTGTGACCCCACCAGTGGATTGGCCTTCGCACGAGGAATCCATTGGTGGGGCAACACGTTGCATTCGAGTCATGTTTAGCGACTCAGGAGCTCAAACCGCGTCTAGAATTTTGGCCGCCTGTGCGGTCTTCTGGCCCACTGTGTAGCATGAAGCTCGGCTCCCCGACACTTAGTGGGGCAACGGCATGGGCGGTTTGGTATCCGAAATCGTCGGGCCTGGGCCCCGGCCACGGCCACGGCCACGAAGGACTCGGAATGGGGTCCGGCCCACTGTGCCCGGCCCGGCGAACTGCTGTTCTCGACCGGCAGGTGTGCATCGCCTCGAACGGGAACGCGCACCGAGGGGTCAATTATTTTGGTGCGGGGAGAGCGAGCGGCGGAATGATTCCGAACAGCGCCGCTCTGCCTCTCTCGCGCCCCTACGCCGCGACCCGCACGTGCGAGCGAGAGAGAGCGGCGGGGCGACGAAACCACTGCTCGGAATGAGCCTAGCGAGCGGCCTCGGCGTATCTCCCTCAGCCCAGTGCCCCACTGGGGCGGCAGGGCGCCGGGGCGGCCCCACTTGCAATTTGAGTCTCGATGCCGGGATTCCGAGGTTCGAACATAGGGTTCCCGATCGCGCCGTGCCTCGCCACTCATAATGACAGGACTTTCTCCTGCCGAGCTCCGAATCGGCGCGGCCCGAGGCGCGGCCCGAGGCGCGGCCGCGGCGGCCGGCAGGGAATGACCGGTCACCGGGGATGGCTCAAAGGCCGCCGCCGCACAGTGGGCCAGAGGCGCAGGCGGACAAAACTGTAGACGCGTATTGAGCTCCATCCATAGTCGCTTAACAGGACTCGAACCGAACGTGTGACCTTCACCAATGGGTTGCTCTCCGAACGAGGAATCCATTGGTGGGGTCACACGTTCGGTTCGAGTCCAATAGCGCCTCTGGAGCTCAAAACGCTTCATTGGAGCGAGGCAGGCGCAGGCCACGGGGCACCACGGGGCACGAGTGCGAGAGAGACAGAGCGACGAAAACGATCCTTCGGAATGAGGCAGGCCCCTGGCATCAGCTGACGGTGGGTCCACCCCGCCGCGAACGTGGTCGGCGTGGTCAGGGCCGACCGTGACCTGGGCCGTCAGGCCGTCGTGGCGCGGCGGTCATCCGCGCAGCCGGATGCTAAATGGAAAACCAGATTTACGAAGGGAGAGCGAAAGGAGGGGGAGGGGAGGGGGGCGCTCGTCCGGCCCGACCGGCGTCTAGTCTGGGGTCTAGCCTGGGTTAGCCTGGGTCTAGCCCGTCTAGTCTAGCCGTGCCGGCCGCCCGCGCTGGCGCTGGCCCGACGAAACCGAAAGCGAATCCGCAGGGGGCGGAGTGGGGCGGAGGGGGGCGGCGCGGCAGCGAGGCAGCGCGGCACCCGGCTGGCGAGGCGTGCGGAGCGTGTGGCGGCCGGCCAGGCGGCTCGGAAAACGGCCGGCGCGAATTTAGAAAGGCGGGAACAGCATTGTGCCGCGGAGCCGGGCGGCGGGCAGGACTCGACACACCACGTTCTCTGCGTGTACATTCACAGCGACAGCAGGCTGCACAGTGGGCCAGAAGACCGGCGCAGGCGGCCAAAGCTCTAGACGCGTTCGAGTCCCATTTAGCGCCTCTGGAGCTCAATACGCGTCGAGAGTTTTGTCCGCCTCCACCAGTCTTCTGGCCTACTGTGGCACCACTATTAGGAATCATCATCCGACAGCTGTCAGTTGTTCCGATGTCATCGGGATGTATATGTACGCCGTGCGCGTTGCCCCCTCTTTCTCCCCGGCCGTGACCTTGACCGTGATAGCTGCAGCTGGACGAGCCGGGAGGGGAGAGAGAGAAAGGAAAAAGCGTCGAGGCGAGGCCAAGCCGCGGGCACACCGACGGAGAGAGCAGAGAGCTGCACGTGTACTCCAGGAACGCCAAGATGGGTACAGTTTGGTGCGCGGGTGGGATATGTGTGTGTGTGTGTGTGTCAGAGCGAGGGGGCTTTAGCAATAACGAAACAGCCACTATGCGAGGCGCGTTCGTGCTGCTTATGACTTGTGCAATATACTGTCTCTTCCTTGTTCCAGAATCCAACATCAGAAGCAGGTGGAGACTCGAAGCGGACTCGACTGGATTCGAGGGACATTCTAGTCCCATCGGCTACACAACATATGATTTTTTTCCTTTCCAGGAAATGAAACAGCTGAGAGATGCTCTTGCCTTTCGACGTTCATTCCATGAAGTATTCTATAAACACAACAAAAAAAACATTAAAAACAAAAGAAGGAAATTTACCTGTATATAACGACTTTTCTAGTAGTGTGTGGAGCGGAATGGATGGTGATAAGTATTACATTAAGCAGTATTAATGAATATTATATAAATATTTTCATATGTATAAGGTAGGATGAGTTTTAAAAATTGTAGAAAGTATAGATCTGTCAAAATTACTTATGGGTGCAGTAGACATTAGAGAGTCCCACTGCAGGGGAAGTTGTCAAGTCTAGTCCGGCGCAATGCTGAGTTGGGAGAAACAGATAGTAGAAGTGATCCTGATCAGTATTTTGGAAAAAGGGAGAAAATATACTCATAATCTTGCATTTTTAATATGTAAGTGATTTGTAAATTTTCACTTTTGAATGTTAAGAAATAAAAACAATCAATTAACTGTATGGAGGTATGGTAAGCATGTAAACGGTTGAGATTTGTGATTGTACTTCTTATTATTCCAATGACACCTCCACATCTCCACAAAACCATGCCAACATGACTGCATTGATATGACTTGAACCACGTAACAAATCATAAACCACGAGACATGGTGACACCAGGTCAAAATAATATTAGATTTTAGAGATCTTTCTGTGAAAAATCCATTTATAAGTGACGAACCAAAAAGAAAGATGGACATACGAAAACAAAATTGGCTTCAGAAAATACATTATTGGTCACAACACAGAAGAGTTTAAAATGTACAAAAATCAGAACATGGCATCTTTCCTTCTGTATCAAGCCCAACAAATAAAACAATAGCTAGAGTTGCTGAGAACACTCACTTCAATACAACCAAAACAGCTATTCAAATTGAACACAACAATTTTACACATACAAGAGACACTAAATGAAAATTGCAAGATGTACTAGATCCCTAATTGTATGAAATAATTTAGACAGAAATGAACAGGATTCATACGGCTGACACATGAAAAGTAGTTTGCCTACAAAAAGGAGTGGGAATTATCAAAGTTAACAGTCTTTTTAAAAAAGTCATGAACAAACCATAACGGGACATGTATAAATAAATAAAGAGACAAAATGTTTATGCCGTGGATGCTAGCCACTTCTTCACAGATTGAAGACCTTCTTCCGAAAGAGCACTTGACTCAGCAAAATCTATTTGAAACTTAAGCTGAGAGAATGTAAAGTCTTTGCCCTGTTTCCCCAAGTATGCTTCCTTCTCGGATTTGTCAGACAAACTAACAAGCTTGTCTTTGGTCTCGCGCAGTAAATTCCTGAAAGGATAAACAAGTGATCAAAAATTTAATGGGAGGATAAAACAGTGAGACACTTAAATTTAAGTTAAAGTGGTGAAACTTACAATTCTTTCTCCAGATTTGACTGGATCAGAGAGATTCCTTTAGCCATAGGCAGATCCTGCTTGTGGGCAAGAATCAGCACAGATGGACAATTGTATGAAATGGTGCTGTCCAGCAAGATGTTGTACATGAACCTAAAAGGCACAAAAAGTTAACGAAAAAAGTTTGATACAAAAAGTTTGCTGACTAATCCTGTATACATACTCAGCGACATCACGTAAATCTTTCTGAAATGTCATGGCATCAATCACAAAGATCAATGCTCGTGTGGTATCTTTGAATTGATCAAAGAATTTCATACGCAGCCTTTCATGACCAGGAACATCAACTAAGCGAAGAAGGCCCTGAAATGTTTAATAAATAAAGTACAGAACAGCTGGAACAACGTAAAGAATGCATTGTCAGCTATTAATGAAATAAAATATTATGACAAATTTGACCTACCCTATTGGTCTGATAAAAATCAACATTCTCTTTTATTGAAGTATGAGTTTCAACTTTGCGACCATGCAATAATTGGGACCAAACTAAAGTTTTCCCTGCGTCGCACAGACCGAGAACGAGCACATCACGACGTACTTTACGGCCTCGGAATATTAGCTTCACTAGAACTGAAAATAAAAGCAGTGATGTAAGCAGGAAGAAAAACAAAAATTTATTCTTCAATTTTCAAACAAAATGGAACAGCAAGTGGTAAAAATAAGGCGACCGGCAATCCAACCATATGGTCAACATAACCACAAGCACACTTACAGAGAGTTATGAGGATGACAACTACTCCAATGACAATGGGAAGGACTTGGGCGCCTTCCAAATAATTTTTCACGTCTGCAAAACTAAAGGAAACTCGATGGAGTCTCTCGGCCGATTTTGCGCTTTTGTCCATAGTGACTGAATGACTGCACAACAACACAAGCGAGAAACGACGGCAACAGCAACATGCAGCACAGCAGACAGCTGATGACGCGACGCAGTCAGTAGCGCCACGTTCGCATTGGGGCGCCGCGCATTCCCTGCAGAGAGGCTAACCTGCGACTTCCGCCGACGAGATGAAAGTGAATGAGTGCGGATGCATTCATTAGATTCAGTTGGAGCCGCGTCGCGACCGGTCGCGACTGCAGTGTCTGCAGTACAGTTCGCTCTATTTTTACTGCCAGGGTGGAAAAGTATCGAATCGCTCGGCGCCGCCTTTATAGACGCGTTTTGACTCCAATTCATTGGATCAATGGATTGCCATTGGTGGGGGTCATACGTACGGTTTGAGTCCCATTTAGCGACCCTGGAGCTCAAAACACGTGCAGGATTTTGACCGCCTCCACCGGTCTCGTGGCCCACTGTGTGCCGCACGCGTGCATGGTGCAAGTGCGCGCCAAAACCAAAAGGCGTGAGGAGAGAAAGAGAGAGAGAGAGAGAGAGAGAGAGAGAGAGAGAGAGAGAGAGAGAGAGAGAGAGAGAGAGAGAGAGAGAGAGAGAGAGAGAGAGAGAGAGAGAAAGAGAGAGAGAGAGAGTGTCCGCGGCCGTGCGCGAGGAGAGCAGAGAATCCGCGGCTAAGGAACAAGAGGACAAGAGACAAAAGTCGCTCGACTCGTCCCGGCCCGCGGCCTGGCGGCGGCGCTCGTGTGAGTGCGTGTGTGTGTGTGTGTGTCTGTGAGAGGGAGAGATAGAGGCGGCACCGGCAGGACACCGCGCGGCGTGGCGGCAGTGCAGAGGCAGCGGCAGCAAGAACAGGCGGCCTAGCAGCAGCACAGTGCGCGCAGTGCTCTAGCCGCTCTAGCCAATGGGCAGCCATTCACTGCCCTGACCCGCGCCGCGCCGTGCCGTGCCGTGGGATAGTCGGTGTAACCGGCGGCCGGACAGTCTAGGTGTGAAGAGTAGTCCATATGCGTGAGTGAGCTCCGCAGCGCTACACTTGTTCCGCCGCCCGCCGCTGCCAACGCAGCCCAGCGAGCTTGAGGTGAGTGCCTTCGCATTCGCCGCACAGTGGGCCAGAAGACCGGCGCAGGCGGCCAAACCTCTAAACGCGTTTTGAGCTCCAGAGTCGCTCAATGGGACTCGCATCAAACGTGTGACCCCACCAATGGATTCCTCGTTTGGGGGAGAAAGCCGTTGGTGGGGTCGCCCGATCTGTTCCACTCCCATCTAGCGACTCCTGGAGCTCTAAACGTGTGTAGACTATGGGCCGCCTGCGCCGGCCTTCTAGCCCACTGTGCGACGCCCTTCCTGCGCCCTGCCGGCCGGCGGCGCGGCTCGTGCGGCGCACGTGGCTCTGACAGGGAAGTCGCTGCTGGTCGCCGCGCCGCGCCAAGCCTGCTGCACTGCGGGTCTACAGCCTTACAGTGGATCGGGTGGCCGGCGATAGCGCGATAAGCGCAGGCGAGGACCAACGCTGCGGCATCATAGTTGCGGTACGGCTCTGGTCAGTGAAACAGACCCGATCTCCGCCACTCTGGCCTTGGCCGAGACCCCTGAACGCGCTGGCCCGGCCGCGAGACGCTCTACGGACGCCCGCCTCGCGCCGTGGCGTCCAGACAGGTGGTGTTGTTTGTTTTCTTTTCTTTTAATCAACGGTTTAAATCCAGGCTGTAGCGCTGCGTGGCGCGGGGCACCGCGGGGCACCGATGCCGGTCACGCCGGTCGCCAGGCGTGTGTGTAACTACAGAGAGCGAGGAGGTGGCGGTCAAGGCCGTTGGCGGCGCGGCCCGGTCTCTTAGTGCCGCCGGTCTCCAGGAACCCGTCCCCCTGCCCGTCGCACAGTGAGCCAGAAGACCGGCGCAGCTGGCCACAATTCTATAGACGCGTTTCGAGCTCTAGAGTCGCTACTCAGGACTCGAACCGAACGTGTGATCCCACCAATAAATTCCTCGTTCTGAGAGCAATCCATTGGTGGGGTCACACGTTCGGTTCAAATCGGAATTTTGACCGCCTCAGGCCCCGCTTCGGCCCACTGTGCGTCGCGCTGCCCGGCATCCCATTCTAATCCGTGCCTTTCCTTGCTACACTGTTTTCTTCTTCTCTTTCTCTTCTCCTCCTCCTCCTGCTCGTTCGCTCCCCCTCGGTGGTGCAAACTGCGGGGCGTCTTTGCTGGACTCGCGAAATATGATTCGCGCGAGTTGGCTGTTCGGTCCGCGGTTCGTGTCGAAGGCGCCGCAAGCAAGCCGTCCAGCTCGCCAGGAGAGGAAGGAGGAAAACTGAAGCAACAGCCGCGACGAGAAAACCCCTTTCCCAGACCGTCCGCCGGGCCGCCCTTGGTGGCCTTGTACTTAAGTTGTCCTCGTTTTTGCAGTGTTTCATTTAAAAAGCCTGATCGCCGCGCCATTGGAAAGTTGGCCGCGTGCCTTCTAATTTTTACGGCGTAATTTTCTCTATTAGCCTTGGCCGCTTGCGCCGTCCCTCTGGCCCACTGTGCGCCGCCGTGCTCCGCGACAGTTGTTCCATACAATCTAAGTCCAGGCCTCGACCCGGCCGCCCGTAAATGTTTGAATCGGCCTCCCTATCAGTCCGTCCGTCCCGCCCGGCTGTCGACCTGCGCCGCTCTTTGACCCTGACTCTGATGTGACGATGTGACACCCAAAACAAAACACCGGCCCTTGAAAAGAGCGATTCATTTATCCTGCTGCGACGCAGCTGGTCAACGACACGCCCCCAAGCCCTAAGGTCACAATGGGAGATAGGTCAGCCTTGCATGCTGGGAGACAGGGCAACGGGCCACAGTGGGCCAGAAGACCGGCGCAGGCGGCCAAGACTGTAGACGCGTTTTGAGCTCCAGAGCCGCTAAATGAGACTCGAACCAAACGTTCGGCCCCACCAATGGATTCCTCGTTTGGAGAGCAATCCATTGGTGGGGTCACACGTTCGGTTCGAGCCCCATTTAGCAACGCTGGAGCTCAAAACTTGCCTAGAATTTTGGCCGCCTGCGGCCCAATGTGCTGGCCCTCTCGGGTTCGGCCTGTCGGGACTTCCCCATCCGTCGCCCTGCCCGCGCGGGTTGCAGCGGATGTCCACCCACCTGGCCTAGCCCGGCCGCATCTTTTGGTGACGCATCGGGGAGTTCCGAAAGGGCGGGTCCGTTTAGCAAGGCCCGTTGCCCGATCTCCCTGCGTGCATCTCGGTTGCGGTTGCGCTGACCTATCTTCCATATGACCTTTCCCTGCCCGCTTACACACTTTCTCTCTCTCTCCAGCTATGGTAATGAATGCCTCTCTCGTTTTGTGTCTTCCAGATGGAATCTTCCGCCGTGTTCCTGGGGCCGTTCATCCACTCGGAGCGCTTCGAACAGGTCACCGTGGTGGACGACGGCATCCTCATCGTCAGGAATGGCAAGGTATAGCCTGTCTCTCTCCCTCCGCCTGACGCACAGATGGCTAGAAGACTGGTCGCCATCAGCCGGTCCTCTGGCCCACTGTGTGACGGTGCGCTGCTGCTGCAGGTGGTCCTGGCCGAGGCGCTCCGCGGCCGCGACGCCGTGACCCTGGCCTCGACGCACGGCGTGCTGGGCTCCCCCGTCGTCCTGCGTCCCGGACAGCTGCTCCTGCCGGGCTTCGTGGACGCGCACGTCCACGCGCCGCAGTTCCCCAACGCGGGCCTGGGCTACGACAAGACCCTGCTGGACTGGCTCGCCACCTACACCTTCCCCCTGGAGGCGCGCTACGCTGACCAGGAGTTCGCCACCAGGGTGTACGACGCGGTCGTGGTAAGAATGGAGCACAGTGGGCTGCTCAAGATCCCGGACAAGTTTTGAGCCTCATAGTTGCTTATGGGACTTAAACCGAACCGAACTTAAGCACGTTTCTTCGAGTCCCATTCTCTCGACTCTGGAGCTCAAAACGCTTCTAGAGTTTTGTCCGCGGCCCGCGGCTCACTGTGCGGAGGCTGAGTGCGGTGGTAGTTGAGCCCTATCCGACATTGCGTCTCCGGCCGACAGCGCCGCTGCGTGGGTGCCGGCACCACGCTGGCGTGCTACTTCGCCACCATCCACACGGAGAGCTCGCTGCAGCTGGCGCGGTGCGTGGCGCGCGCGGGGCAGCGTGCCCTCATCGGCAAGGTCAACATGAACGTCAACAACCCCGACTTCTACAACGAGGCCACGCAGCAGTCCATCGACGAGACGCTCAGCTTCGTGGCCAGCGTCAAGGAGATGCAGGTGAGTGCGAGGTGCCCGTCACAGTGGGCCAGAAGACCGGCGCAGGCGGCCATAATTCTAGACATTTTTGGGCTCTGGAGTTTCTAAATGGGACTCGAACCGAACGTGTGACCCCATCAATGGATTGCTATCCGAACGAGGAATCCATTGGTGGGGTCACAGTTCGGTTCGAGTCCTAATTAGCGACTCTGGAGCTCTAAACGCGTCCGGGGTTGCGGCCGCCTCGACGGTCTTCTGATCCAATCTAACATCCATCCGCGACTCGAGGCTCTGCTTCGCCGCTTCATGGTGTCTACATTGTTCCAGAACTCGCTGGTGCAGCCCGTCATCACGCCTCGCTTCGCCATCAGCTGCGATATGGACCTCATGAAGAGGCTGGGCGACATCGCCCGCACCGAGGACCTGCACATCCAGGTGCGTTGCTAGCGCCCCCCACAGTGGGCCAGAGGACCGGCGCAGGCGGTGCCAAAATTCTAGACGCGTTTCGAGCTCCTTGGGACTCGACCCGAACGTATGACCCCACCAATGGATTGCTCTCCTGACGAGGAATCCATTGGTGGAGTCACACGTTCAGTTCGAGTCCTCTGGCCCACTGTGCATCACCACGCTGGCTAGCCTTGGCATGCGGCCGCGAGACATCGAGCATCTGTCGCGCGGTCACTATGTCCAAGTTACATTACCATGTTGCATGCATAGCGCTTGTCACCAGAGGAAGCGCATCCAATCTATTTTCACCCGATGACCATACTACGCACCGTTTGTGGTCGTGTAAGCTCTCACCCGACGGGACGGGCTTCCTTTTTCACGTAACCGCCTTTTATTTCTGGACCTCCGCCCGTCTTACATAATCCTCGAAATGACGGCGCTCGCTTTTGTATTCCAGACACACATCTCGGAGAACATAGGCGAGGTGGAGGCTGTGAGGGGCCTGTACCAACAGTGCAGTAACTACGCAGACGTATACGACAAGGCCGGGCTCCTCACCAAAAAAGTAAGTGCCTGACACGACACCAGAAAAGATGTCCATTGCCCAGGGTCGTCTGTTACTTCGTATGGAGGAGGCTCATCCAATTTATCAAGGCGCGGCTCAGGAGTTTTCCTTCAAAGGCGACGTGCCGCACCTTTTGCCTACCTGGAGCCTTTGAGGCGTGGGGAATGGATGCGTGTATCTCTCACGACTTGACCACCCCACGGCGGGCCAGAAGACCGACGCAGACGGCGCAAACTCTAGACGCGTTTTGAGCTCCAGGGTCGCTAGATGGAACTCAAACCGAACGTGTGACCCCACTAATGGATTGCTCTCCAAACGAGGAATCCATTAGTGACCACACGTTCAATTTGAGTCACATTTTAGTGACTCTGGAGCTCAAAACGGGTGTAGAGCTTTGGCCGCCTGCGCCGGTCTTCTGGCCCACTGTACACTCCCCTTGTTCGGGGCAGACCGTGCTGGCCCACGGCGTGCACCTCCTGGAGGAGGAGCTGCGGCTGCTGGCGGGACGGGGCACGTCGGTGGCGCACTGCCCCGCGTCCAACACGTGCCTCCGCAGTGGGATGTGCGACGTGCGGCGCCTCTTGGAAGCGGACGTCACAGTGGGACTCGGCACAGGTGAGGCACTCAACTCCATCCAAAGTCGTACACCGAAATTCACACCAAAAAAAATATTGAAATTCAGTGAAATTTATCCATATGTATCGAAATTCTTCTCAAAATTCAGCAGTTTTTTGCCCGAATTTCATCGAAATTCAACTGAAATTCTTTTGATTTGTACACCGAAATTCAGTTATTTTCCCTTCTCAAGTCACCCAGTTTGAAAAAATAAGCAAACTTACTTACCCGCCCATTTTACACTTTCAGATGTTTCGGGCGGACCAACTCCCAGCATTTTAGATGCTATGAGAGCGGCATTGGATACCTCCATACATGTTTCATTTTCAAAGAAAAATTACAAGCCTTTAAATTATCAAGAAGTTTTCTATCTAGCCACATTAGGTGGAGCAAAAGGTAAGAGAATGTGTCATTTACTAGGTGCTGTAGTGTAAGGTTCAATGTTCTTAATAAATTTCGTTTTACAGCATTGGATATGGATAATACTGTGGGTAATTTTGCTGTGGGCAAGGAATTTGATGCACTTCTTGTGAGTGTGCCTGATCCAGAACTGCATGTTGGACCCCTCAATAGCTTACAGTTACTCCAAAAGTTTATCTACTGCGGTTCTGAAAGAAACATCAAGGAAGTGTATGTTCAAGGGAGGCAAGTGAAACATGGGTTTTGATGTACAAGTGCTTCAAGAAATGTTTCCCACATGATGTAATGTGGTCTTAATGATCTTTCTTTGTGAAATATACAAAGGTAGTGCCATGTTAAAAATTTGAGATCAAAATGTGAAAAAAAAAATGATGAGTCAAGTCATTTACTTACTTCAATTTTAATGAATTGGGCATACCATGCTCATCTACAATATGAATAAAAATTTGCTACAGAAAACACCTGAAAGAAAATACATATGCATAACTTATTATGTACATTTACCTTACCAAAGCTATCTGTACAGACACAGACCTTTTGGAACTGAAAAAAAATGATGCAAACTAGGCATATTGCACATTGGTACAGCACAGTTGATAAAAGTCAGAGGTAATTACTTTTGGAAACATAATTTGTGCGGGATATAGTAGTGAACGCGGTTAACAATTAGAATTGGATTCATTCAGTTTTGTGGTTCCAAAATATGGACAAGAAAACAGAAAGAGTCATCAGTTATCTGCACATATTCTGGATTTTGTACCTTGTGAAATACCTTACTTCAATTCTAACGTTAAAAACTCAAAAAGGTAAGACAAAAAAAAATTGTTTTAGTAAAAGGGGAAAAGGTACAGCTGGAAATCGATATTAAGTGCAGCCATAATCTTAATTAATATTGCAACCACAGGGGCACAATACCAAACCCACAAAAAGAGAATGAACACCAGCAGCGACACAGTTTGTTACAAAAAGAATGAAATGATTTTATTGGTTTTGCAATATTATCCATAATCCTACATCTGCATTTAAGTCCGTGTTAAATTACAAATAAACAAATCAGCCACACAGTTTGCCAAGCATGCACACATTACAAGACCTATGTACATAAACAAAATTTCTATTCTATGTATAGATCATACATATTTTAATATGAGAATTTTAGACTCTCCAGATTTGTAAAGAAACATTCTTTTATCTTGGAAACGCTAAAAACAAAAGGGAGGAGGGGAAACTAAACAAATACAGGATCAAAACTCTGCCTCATTTACCTCATAGGAGCATGTAGCTAAAAAAAATGAGATAAAAGGACTTAATGGCAAATGCTGAATGACAGCCTCTGTTACAATGAATCTTTTTTCCCCCCATTACTACAGCGCGATGTGTGTAGAATAAATTACAAAAGAAGTGACAAGAGCTGTCAAGCGAAATGCCATCCTAATAACTCATATTTGTTCCCTTAGTCACCAGCACATTTAACTTCAGCAAAGTAACAACCAACCAAGTATACAGATTGAAAATAAGTGATCAGTGTTTAAGTGATGAGTGTTCCCTACGTACAATGAATTATGTCAAATCTATGAAATCAAATAGAAGAATAAGTACTATAACTTATGTCAAACCTTGGGTTTACAACACAACAGCGAGAAGCTTCAGAATATTTTTGATGTGAATGAGCTTGAGTAACATGTACAAATATTTACAAAGTTACAAATGTGATCCATTCATATATACTTATACTTTCTCAAACATACTTCACACAAAAAATGAAAAATGAAATGAAAAAACACATCAAAAGAGTTGTCAAAGTATTATGGAAAATTGAAGCATATAAAGGAACAAAAACAGTATACACGGCTGTGTTGGAACTCTTTGTACAAATGTTTAAACAACCAGCTAAAGTCAAAAACAACATTTAAAAGTGTGCTAATTACTTTTCACATTACAATACGTCTAATTTACTTATTTTGAGGATATTTTCTTTTCTAACATACAAAAAGTAAACAGTTAAAATAATAACAGAGATAAACCAAGTAGCCCCTAATTACAAACACACATCATACATATACATATTTTTAATTAAAGGACTTTCACTTTTTTATAAAACCAATTATTGTCCTTTAACTTCCAAACAAACACAAATATACAGACAAATGACAGCATCTATTCATATAATTACTTCAAAGACAACTTAAAATAATGATACTTAATAGATGCCTCAGAGTTACAAACTGTATCTTAGTGGTTTCTTAATTTTGAGATGAACAGGTACTTGCAGAACAAAATAGGAAAATAGTAAGGTTGCCTCATAAGAATGATCAACCTTGAGATATTAGCTTACATAATAATGACTATTAAAATGACCTTGTGGTCAACCTAGAAATATTTCTTAAAAGGGCTATTCAATAACCATCTGCACAAAACTTTCAATAACAATCAAAGAGGTTCAAAAGCACAAAACTAAATAGAACTTTCATCATTTAAATTTTTACAGAAGGTTAAATACCTTGACATCCAATTTTGAACAGAAGTTATTCAACTTAAACACAGCAACAAAATAAATAGATAAACTTTGTTCAGCTGTGATTTAAAAAACAAAAACATTGAGGTCTACAATTCTGGAAATGTGACACAAGGATAACAACAAAGAACTTTCCCATACACTAGATATGAGACATGGCAACAATAAAAGATTCTAAAATTACTAAATTACTATAGTCCTGCGAACCAAAAACTCATAAATCTAAACAGCATATGCTATGCAGAGTTATGATTTCTTTTTCCACAACGATCAGTACTGCTTACCCTGAGGTCATCAGAGGCGCTTTGCTTAAACTTAACTTGCACCAATCAGTCAGTAACCACTTGGGATTACACAGTATGTTACTTTAGTCTTTCATAATTAACCATCTAACAAAGGCATTGAGGCACCCTCTGAGGTTTGTTCATATACACTATCTGTTGTTAAGAATGACTCTCCGTCATTGGGAGCCTCAATGAACACACTTCCATCTGCAGAAGTAGTTGTAGTAAATGTTGGCACATTTTGGGCTTCTGAGAAGACTGTACTCTGGATGGTGGCAGAGGGTATGGGAAGTGACGAATAAGACGATGTTGATATGGTGATGTCAGGCACAGAGATGGTGGGCAGCTCGACAGATGTAGCAACACTTGTTGAAGGTAGCGCTTGAAGGGTGCTAACCCCAGAGAGATCCTCCAGTGGAGTCATGATAGGTTGATTTAAAGTTAAAGATGTTTCCAGCACTCCATGAGAGAGAGTAGGCGGGTACATGGTGCTTGAATGAGAAGAGAGCAGACCTGATGTATCCAGACTCAATTCAGCGCCTGCTTCAGACTGCAGATCAGTATTTGCGAGAGCTTCAGCCAAAATGTCTTGACCAGAACTAGGGGTTGAGAAGGTGAAATCAGCCCCACTTGAGGCAGTGGGCTGACCCATATTGTCGAAAGCAAGGATGATGTTGCCAAGATTTCCTTGGCCTGCATTATCCAGCCCAATGAGAGAACTGTTGTCAATTAGGTACATCACCTGCCCGCCATCTTCGGTGGGCAGGGTCACTAATTGCTGAGTGGAAGTGGGCAGGGTCAAGGCACCACTTGAGTCAACTGATGATACCAGACTGGTTTGAATTTGATCCAGACCAGGTACTGCACTCGTCACAACTTGCACTGTTCCTGGAACAGTTGACACTGAGGGTGTTTCCACTGGAGCTGGTTTAGCAGCAAGAGATATCTTTTTGGTTGTTGTTACCGCATGAGGTGCTATGGGCTTCAGATTAGGATTGGGAAGAATGCCAGTGTTACGCTTCAGAGGAGTTGTCACTGGTAGCAACACAGGAATAGAGGTAGTACTTGAGGTAGCTACACCAGCAGGGGCAATGGTTTTAGCTAAAGTAACACCCTTTCTAGGTGACTTTGGTGTGGTTGGAGTTTTAACTGGTTTGGTAACAGTAGCTTTCACTTGCTTGGGACGAGGTGTCTTGGGCGAACCAATGGGCGTCAGCTGTGGAACAGGCTGTACCGCAGTTGCTATTTTAGTCACTTTCATTGGCAGACTAGTCTTCGGAGTAATAGGCAGGACAGTCTTCGGGGTAATTGACTGGATAGTCTTTGATGAAATTGTCTGAACAAGCTTGGGGGAAATTGTCTGGATGGTTTGCGGTGGAACAGACTGAACAACAGTTTTAGGAACGATGGGCTGAACAGTCCTTTGGTGATGCTGGAAGTCCTGCTTTAGCTGTAGAGCTCTTCATATGCAAGATCACTTTCTGGCCTGTACCTCCAGCAGTATTCAAGAATTTCATCTGCTTTGCCCCAACAGGAAGAATAAATTGTTTAGATCCACTAAGAGTGGTGACTCCAGACCCAGATGCACCTATGCTACTAACTGGCACGAGAATTTGCCCTCCAGAAGTATTTAGAAGGATATTTCCTCCTTTGGATTGAGGAGTTGTTATGATCTTGTAGGTTTTTTTCCCATCTGTTTTTATGAGAGCTGGTGGTTCAGCACTCAACAACACCACTTCCAACACCATGTGGATGTTGAAGGTTTGGCTGCAACAAGTTTTGTTACCGAAGACAAAACAGTTCCTTTAGAAGTAATAGTCTGGCCAGTCGAAGTGGTTACTTTGCCTCCACTTGCTAGTATTTTCTGTTGTTGAGAGGTCAACACAAGTTTACCTGGCGAGCCAGCAGGTCCCTTAGTGATGACCATAATTTTTTTTCCAGACCCAATGTTGCTAAGGATTTGCTGTGATGCTTCAGTGGGCATCAGCATTTTTGTTTGCGTTCCCCCCTTGCCTTGAACAATCATAACTTTACGAGGCGTAGAGCCAGGTTTAGTTACAACCATAGGGGAAGACCCTGAAACTGCTACTTTGATGGTTTTTACAGTACCAGGCGAGCCCCGACGCAATAGCGGTTGGGGGATGATGAAATTATCTTACCAAGGCCACAAGCTTCAGGTTGTAAATCAGGTTTGGACTGCACAACCACAGCACCTGATGTAGGGATTTTCTTCAAACCCGCACTGACTTTCACAGGAGATGTCTTGAGAACTACTTTACTTCCAGTGCTTCTTGATGGAGATGCAGGTGAAACCAATGTTGCCTGCGATGATGTAGGCGATGGCAGAGGGCTCTTGACAGGACTCTTGGAACCAGCCGGCGCCTGGACATCGCCTGGAGGAGATTTCATAAGGCTTCGTGGTTGGCTTCTAATTGTGGTGGTTTTCGCATCAGGAGTGAATAAAAGTGGGAATTTTTATGCCCTTAGGACTTGAAAGTGTGGAAATAGGGCTTTTGGGGCTTTGAAGCCCTTGAGGGCTCTTAGGCCCTTGAGCGCCTTGCGGACTCTTCGGCCCATGGTAGCCTTGTGGACTCTTTGGGCCTTGGAGACCTTGTGGACTTCTTGGGCCTTGAAGGCCTTGTGGGCTCTTGGGCCCTTGAGGACTTTGTGGACTCTTTGGTCCTTGGAGACTTTTGTGGACTCTTCGGCCCTTGAAGGCCCTGCGGACTCTTTGGGCCTTGAAGGGCTTGCGGACTCTCGGACCCTTGGTGGACGGGCGATTGATAGGGCTGAGGACTCTTGGGGCTCTTTGGGCTTTGAGGAGGTTGAGGGCTCTTTGAGCCTCCAGGACTCATTACGAAATGCACAGGACTCTTTGAGCCTTGCAGACCTTGCCTACCAGGACTAAGAGTCGGACTCTTGGAACTTTGGCGACGAGATGGACTCTTGGGAATTGTTTCCGCAACAGGGCTCTTGGGGCTGCGAAGAGGTGGTGGACTCTTTGGACTTGGTACTGGAGGAGGGCTCATGGATGGTCCTTTAGAGCTGAGCGGGTGAGGAGGGCTCTTAGAGCACAGCTTGGGTGTAGACGTCATCAATACTTTACCACCTCTGCCACCTCTTCCTTTCTTTGGTGGTCGACCTCTGCGTGGTGTTGGTTTAGCAACACCTTCAACCTGAGGTAAAAAGGGTTGCTTGTTTTTCCGGGGAGATTCTTCAACCATAAAATCATCATCTGTATCTACTGAAATGGACATTCCGCCTGAACCATCTGACTTTTCCAGTGGCAACAGATGGCGCCGTCTTTTGCGACCACTACTTCCACTAACATATGTGTGATCTCCACTGGAGGGTTTAGTCTCACATGGTGAGGCCTCATTCCCAGAAAGTGTCTCCCCAACATTTATGTTGCTTCCAGCTGAGGCAATGTCAGGGATCATTTGAACTGTAACTTTGGCTGTGATTGTTCTTCTCTTGATCCTGAGGTGGATTTATGGGGACCACAGCCCAAATCCCACCTCAGGTCCGGAGTTTTTTTGACTTCTTGTCCACCGGACCAATCTTCAACACACTAACTTGCATTCTTCAACAGCATCATTATTGTTTCTTTTCAGTAACTGACTTGGAGCTAACTTTCATACCATCCAATTTCTGAATCTATATCATCTTCAGATTAACCATGGAGAAAAGTTGCTTGACTCTTGGGAACAGCAGGAAGTGATGGGACTGACTTTTCATCACAGCAGACCCTCAAAGTCATCAAAATCGTCTCATCCCATCAATCACCTTCATATCCATCTTTCCTTACTGCGCTTCTTATCACACACCTTCTTAGTATCCTTCTTATTTATCAACTCTATATTTCATCAATTCATCTTTTTCCAGACTTCTCTTTGGGAGTATTTTTTGAATCGCCTCTTCCTTTCTTGTCTTTAGAGCTTTCAATGACTCTCGGAATTCTCCTACCAAATCCATAGACATTAGGGTGTAAGATCAAAATCAATACAAACATCTTCAACCGTGACAAAATTCAATAGACCTCTTTGGACTTGGATTGAGTAGAGGTGTCCATGCTGGCAGATGATTTGTCACCGCTGAATGCAGCTTCACCTTCTTCCTCCTCATCCCTGTCATCTAATTGACTCTTGTCCAGGTCTTCAGTTTCATTTTGCTCCGCATCTTCTTCATCCCAATCGGCTAGAAGGGAATCCAAGACTTTGGGCTTCTTAGTAGTCTCTGGTATTTGTTCTTCAGCCTTCTCTTCTGGTTTCACTTTTCTCTTTCTCCCAGGTTTGCCCTTTTCTTTCTTGATCGGCTGAGGCTTAGGGGCCTCCTCTTCAGAGGACTCCACATCACTCTCTACTTTCTTAGGTTTCTCAACCTTTGGTTTGAAAGACGCCCTCTTCTTTGTGAAAAAACTGGATTTTCCTGCTTCACTCCTTCGGCTTTCTTTCAATTTTAAAAGCGGATTGCGAAGGGAACCTCCTTTCAATATACTAGGGGAGGGGAAAATATTCTTTGTTCGAAGAGAATGTGTTGAGTTGAAGTGAAGAACAATCACATTCAATCGTCGAGTCACATAGCCACACATAACACACTGATATTCCTTATCCAAAATACAGCTGATATCATCTTCACATTTCTGTTCCATGATACGAGACTCATAATCTGACTTAGCATCTGGGTTACGGACTTTGTTTAGGAAACGTCTATGGGTAATAATTCTGGGAGTATCTGGAGAGGGATAAATGATGTTTGCAGTGACACCTCTGCTAAGCCAACCCATAGCTTGCAGTTTTGATGTCAACTTTTTACGGCGGGCAACCTTATCTTTGAGAGGTGAATCTTCTTTACCCTTCTTCTTCCCCAATTTCTTTTGCTCTCCAAAGAGGGCGGTGTACTTTGGCTTCTCATCAGGCCTGAATGCCTTGTCCTGTAAAATATTTGGATCACCACCAGTTCTCTCCTCTGCAGTCACGATGTCCATCGGGAAGAAGTCCATCGTTGCAGGACGATCAGCTGACTTCTTCCTGCAAAGGTCTAAAAAAGAAAAAAACAAGAACAACAGGTGATAAAGCCAATAAAATCTAAATATTGTTACTTTTGTTTTTCTGAAGTAATATTCTTACCAAGCCCCTTCTTGATGAACTCATTCTTTCGACTACAGTTGTAATGATAGATTAGTTCAAATTTATGAACATATTCACTGGGAGAAAATGAAATCATAATTAAAGCACAATGGTGTTGACATGGACAAGAAGTTAGTAAAAATTTTAACACTTACTAGCTGTCCTCTTGGAAAATTTCACCGTAGCAAGTGGACGCCTACGAAGTGAGGATGTGATTTCTTCTGGTAAAGAATCGTAGTCTTGAACCAGTCCAGGCCACCATAACGCCCGAAGTTTCACCCAAACTACCTCCCCTGGGAGATATTGCACCTCCGTCTGATCACACATTTTTCAATCTGATCGGAACCTGAAAAGAGAGAGAGAGCATCGTTAAATATTACACTTAAAATAGTCATATACTAATATTTTAGAATTAAGAAGCCTTAAAACCCAATTCAGAACACATACTAAGCGGATTTGTAACTGAAACAAGACTGATTTGTAAGTAGT
>CM060091.1:7524205-7673718 GCA_030522485.1 Stenchaetothrips biformis
GACCACCGCCTCAACAAGCCCGATGGATTCAAGGGTTGCGCCGAGCACGACAAGAACAACAACACCAAGGGCGCCGCCAACCACAACGCGAACTGTCTTCAGCATCACCACAACTGCAACAACAATTCGACGTGCTTTCGGCTGCGGCCACGGCGGGGGCGGCTACTTGCGGAGGGCGGCAGCGGCGCCGTGCCGCAGCGCCGCGTGCAGGACACCGTGCCAAGATCCAGTTCGGCACCGTCAGAGCCAACTCCAGTATAGAATGGCGTCGGAGAAGGCGGCCAAGGCGGCTGGCAAGCGGCCGAAGCGTCGCGTCACGTCGTCGACACGTCCTCGTCACGTCCTCGTCGGCCTGGTCAAGCACACCTCGATTCAACCCTTGCATGAACCCCTGGCTGGGCCCGGCCCGGGCCCGAATACCGGAGGAGGCGGCAAAAATATTGTTACGCATTATGAGCTCCGAACGAGGTCATCCATTGGTGGGGTCACACTAACGGTATGAGACCCATTATAGCGACTATGAGCATCAAACCGCGACTGTATTTTTGTCCCCCCATCGCTTGTCTCCTGGCCCACTGTGGGCTGGGCCAGCTTGTGGAGCCAGAACGAAGCATTTGGTTTCGCCCGTGAGAGCCGTGCATTGCCTGTGACGCCTGTGAAAGCGGTTGGTAGAGCCAGCCCGCACCACACGGCAGCGCAACGGAACTGCCTATCCTCCGGCTTGACCTGCGTCCCTGCCCCATCAGCGCCTTGCATGCTGCGTGTTGTTTTCCTCTTCGGCATCCTCCTTTATTGCCCTCGAGCGGGTGCCTATCTCCCAGAAGATTTCCATTCTTGCGAAAGGGCGGCTGAACCGACTATGTGGAGAACTTGCCGCTATGGACACAAACAGTGTAGCCATCACAAGTAGGCGTGAAATCCCAACATACACTTGTGGTCGAACAGGAATGCCAACCTCAGACCAATTCCTACAAGGCAACTTCTCGGGAGCCAATCCCATGTATTGCACAGTGGGCCTCACTAGAGTAATAGAGGGAGGCTCAAGCATTAACGAGCCGCGCAGTTCAACCTTCCGAACCATGAACCTAGACTGATTTACGCAACTGTTTTTCGACACTGGTGCATCGAGGGCATTATTATGGCCCACGCATGTGGCAACACTGGACACAAAACTCAGAAAAAATGTTAAAAAAAAATAAAAAAAAAATAATATAACAGCTGAGAGTATTAACTGGCGCGCGATGGCAGCGGACGCGCTGGACGCGGCGACGCGACGGGCCCGGGGAGGGGGAGCGTGAGGGGGGTGCATGGGGCCGCAGGGCCTTACACTCGGTTTCATTAAGGCGGGCAGCGGCGGGCAGGTTGCAGGGGAGGAGGGGCTGCCCTCCTTCTCGCCTCCATGAGGCGTTGTCAGCGTGATTACAGAACGTTGCATTCGCATTGCAGGTCGGCATTAGCATTCACCATCTGCAGTGCGCTGCAGCCTGCAGCCTCGCGTTCGCCGGAGCGACCGAGAATCTGAATCTCAACACGCCGACGCATAGTAAAAGGGGGGCACGGAAAGACCGGCGCAGCCGGCCAAAACTCGAGACGCGTTTTGAGCGTCAGAGATTGCTTAGTGGTAAACGAACCGTAACGTAAAGTACACACCAATTTTAATCCTACGATTGAAAGAGCAATCCTTAGATGGTGGATCCCGCGCGGCCTGTTCGAGTCATATTTATGCGGACTCTTGGGACTTCAATACGCGTCAAGAGATTTGGCCGTCCGCGCGCCGGTCATCAGGTCCACTGTGCAACGTTAAATCCTGCGGCGAGATCCTGCCCGGCACGTGGAAAAAAAAACAAATACAGATAAAAACATGCACGTAAAAAGCTGCAAAAAGAAAGCGCCCCACCAGCCGATCCAGCCTGGCCTGACCCACTTACGCTGCAAAGTGCGCGCGTATACGCCACGCCCCGCCACGGCCCCGCCACGCCCCGCCACCCCCCTCACCAGCCGCACAGTAAACGCCATCGCCGGTCTTCTGGCCCACAGTGAGCCATGAGGCCTGCATCATGCCAGGAGAGCATGCGTCGGTATGGCGTAGCACCCACATGCCAGCAAAGTCTGCAGGCCGCGTATTGCATCCCGGCAGCGGCGCCCCGCCCCTCCCCGCCAAGGGTCGCACCCCTGCCCCCGCCGACTTACTTTACGAAACAGCACCAAAAGCCAAGCAGCGCGCCGCAGATAATGCGTACCATGCGCACCAGGCTGTACCGGGCGTACCGGGCGTACCGTGTGTTACCGGGCATTCCTTGCCCCGCACCCACGAAACCATATATGAAAGTAACGGCATCCCAACGTGGCCCTGGGCCACGCCGCAACGCCAGAAGGCCCGTGTGAGGCCGAGGCCATAATAACCAAAGCCCTTTTATTACCCTCTGTACTATCACACCCCTACCGGACTCGGTGCGCTCGTCCCCGCGCCAAGCTCCACAACACCCACCCGCGGGTTCAAGGCGGCCCCACACAGTGGGCCCTAAGACCGGCGCAGGCCGGAAAAAATGCTAGATTATATTCTAGACGTCGTTATTGAATTCTTCCAGAGTCGCTAAAAGGGACTCGTAACCGGACGAACGTGTGGACCCCACCGATGGAATTCCTCGTTCGGGAGCAATCCACTGGTGGGGGTCACACTTTCAGTTTCGAGTTCCTAATTAAGCGCCACAGGATCTCAAAACGCGTCTTCAGTTTTGACCGCGGCCCCTGATCACCTCCTCCAGCAACTTCTCAGCACTCATGGCCGCTTGTGTGCAGTGTTTTCTTGGGTCGCCGTCGAAAGAAAGCTGGGCGCCAACTCGGATCGGGCGGCGGAAAAAAAAAAAAACGTATTAGGAAAAGGCACAGCGGGCCGGGGGCAGAGCTTCACCAATTGGCCCTGCCAAACCACCGGCCGGTCCTGCGGCAGTGTTCCTGCGGCAGGCCGGCCGGCCGGCCGCCAATACCAAAACGACGACCTCAAGGCCCATGCCTTGTATCCTTGCTTGCAGCCACTCCCCGCCGCCCTCAATCAGCCCCAGCCCCGCCCGCGGCCGCGGGAATGGCCGATGTTGCCGCATGAGTGTGTGCCCTGTGGATTAGAGCAGCAACATGTATGTCTTCCTGAAGGCAGATTTCCTGGACATCTCTCTCCTCTCTCGCACACATGGGGCGGTCGAATAGGGATGCGACGAAGCACTTCAAGGAATACCAGCCTGTTTGGCAGCACACAGAGGGCCAGAAGACTGTCTACAGTGCGACCCAAAAATCAAGACGCGATCTACGCTCCACAGTCCGCTAAATTGGACACTAACCGAACGAGTGACCCCACCAGTGTATTGGCCATTCCGCACGAGGAATCCATTGGTGGGGCAACACGTTGCATTCGAGTCCATGTATTAGCGACTCAGGAGCTCAAACCGCGTCTAGAATTTTAGGGCCGTCCTGTGCGGTCTTCTGTGCCCACTGTGTAGCATGAAGCTCGTCTCCCCGACACTTAGAGGGCAACGGCATGGTCGGTTTTTGGTAATCCGAAATCGTCGGCCTGGGCCCCGGCCACGGCCACGGCCACGAAGGACTCGGAATTGGGGTCCGGCCCACTGTGCCCGGCCCGGCGCGAACAGCTGATCTCGACGGGCAGGTGTGCATCCGCCTCGAACGGGCACGCGCAACCGAGGGGTCAATTATTTTGGTGTCGTGGAGAGGCGAGCGGCGGAAAGATTCCGAACAGCGCCGCTCTGCCTCACACGCTCCCCCTACGCCGCGACCCGCACGTGCGAGCGATAGAGAGAGCGGCGGGGCGACGAAACCACTGCCTCGGAATGAGCCTAGCGTAGAAGCGGCACCTCGGCGGTATCTCCCCTCAGTCCCAGTGCCCCACTGGGTCGGCAGGGCGCCGGGGCGGCCCCACTTGCAATTTGAAGTCTCGATGTGCAGGATTCCGAGGTACGAACATAGGGTTCCCTATCGCGTCCGTGCCTCGGCCACTCATAATGACAGGACTTTTCTCCTGCCGAGCTCCGAAATCGGCGCGGCCCGATGCGCGGCCCGAGGCGCGGCCGCAGCGGCCGGCAGGGAATGACCGGTCACCGGGGATGGCTTTCAAAGGCCGCCGCCTGCACAGTGGGCCAGAGGCGCAGGCAGGACAAAAACTGTAGACCGACGTTATTGTAGCTCCAATCCATAGTCGCTTAACAGGACTCGAACCGAACGTGTGACCTTCACCAATGGGTTGTGCTCTCCGAACAGAGGAAGCCATTGGTGGGGTCCCACACCGTTCGGTTCGAGTCCAATAGCGCCTCTGGAGCTCAAAACGCTTCATTGGAGGCGGAGGGCAGGCGCATGGCCACGGGGCACCACGGGGGCACGAGTGCGAGAGAGACAGAGCCAGACCGAAAACGATTCCTTCGGAATGAGGCAGGCCCCTGGCATCAGCTGACGGTGGGTTCCACCCCGCCCGCGAACCGTGGTCGGCGATGGTCAGGGCCGGACCGTGACCTGGGGCCCAGTCAGGCCGTCGTGGCGCGGCGGTCATCCGCGCAAGCCGGATGCTAAATGTAAAACCAGATTTTAACGAAGGGAGAGCGAACGGAGGGGGTAGGGGAGGGGGGTGCGCTCGTCCGGCCCGAACCGGCGACTAGTCTGTGGTATAGCTTGGGTTAGCCTGGGTTCTAAGGCCCGTCTAGTCCAAGCCGTGCCGGCCGCCCGCGCTGTGCGCTGGCCCGACGAAACCGAAAGCGACATCCGCAGGGGGGCGGATGTGGGGCGGAGGTGGGGCGGCGCGGCAGCGAGGTCAGCGTCGGCACCCGGCTGGCGAGGCGTTGCGGAGGCGTGTGGCGGCCGGCCAGGCGGCCTCGGAAAACGGCCGGCGCGTAATTATAGAAAGGCGTGGAAAACAGCAATTGTGGCCCGCGGAGGCCGGGGCGGCTGTCAGGACTACGACACACCACGTTCTCTGGGGGGGGGGGGGGCGTGTACAATCCATACAGCGGACAGCAGGCTGCACAGTGGGCCAGAAGACCGGCGCAGGCGGCCAAAGCTCTAGGACCGCGTTTCCGAGTCCCATTAGCGCCTCTGGAGCTCAATACCGCGTCGAGAGTTTTGTCCGCCTCCACTCAGTCTTCTAGGCCTACTGTGGCACCACTATTAGGAATCATCATCCGACAGCTGTCAGTTGTTCCGATGTCATCGTGATGTATATGTACGTCCGTGCGCGTTTGCCCCCTCTTTCTCCCCGGCCCGTGACCTTGACCGTGGATAGCTGCAGCTGGACGAGCCGGGAGGGGAGAGAGAGAAAGGAAAAAGCGTCGAGGCGAGGCCAAGCCGCGGGCACACCGACGGAGAGAGCAGAGAGCTGCACGTGTACTCCAGGAACGCCAAGATGGGTACAGTTTGGTGCGCGGGTGGGATGTGTGTGTGTGTCAGAGCGAGGGGGCTTTAGCAATAACGAAACAGCCACTATGCGAGGCGCGTTCGTGCTGCTTATGACTTGTGCAATATACTGGCTCTTCCTTGTTCCAGAATCCAACATCAGAAGCAGGTGGAGACTCGAAGCGGACTCGACTGGATTCGAGGGACATTCTAGTCCCATCGGCTACAGGACATATGATTTTTTTCCTTTCCAGGAAATGAAACAGCTGAGAGATGCTCTTGCCTTTCGACGTTCATTCCATGAAGTATTCTATAAACACAACGAAAAAAACATTAAAAACAAAAGAAGGAAATTTACCTGTATATAACGACTTTTCTAGTAGTGTGTGGAGCGGAATGGATGGTGATAAGTATTACATTAAGCAGTATTAATGAATATTATATAAATATTTTCATATGTATAAGGTAGGATGAGTTTTAAAAATTGTAGAAAGTATAGATCTGTCAAAATTACTTATGGGTGCAGTAGACATTAGAGAGTCCCACTGCAGGGGAAGTTGTCAAGTCTAGTCCGGCGCAATGCTGAGTTGGGAGAAACAGATAGTAGAAGTGATCCTGATCAGTATTTTGGAAAAAGGGAGAAAATATACTCATAATCTTGCATTTTTAATATGTAAGTGATTTGTAAATTTTCACTTTTGAATGTTAAGAAATAAAAACAATCAATTAACTGTATGGAGGTATGGTAAGCATGTAAACGGTTGAGATTTGTGATTGTACTTCTTATTATTCCAATGGACACCTCCACATCTCCACAAAACCATGCCAACATGACTGAATTGATATGACTTGAACCACGTAACAAATCATAAACCACGAGACATGGTGACACCAGGTCAAAATAATATTAGATTTTAGAGATCTTTCTGTGAAAAATCCATTTATATGTGACGAACCAAAAAGAAAGATGGACATACGAAAACAAAATTGGCTTCAGAAAATACATTATTGGTCACAACACAGAAGAGTTTAAAATGTACAAAAATCAGAACATGGCATCTTTCCTTCTGTATCAAGCCCAACAAATAAAACAATAGCTAGAGTTGCTGAGAACACTCACTTCAATACAACCAAAACAGCTATTCAAATTGAACACAATAATTTTACACATACAAGAGACACTAAATGAAAATTGCAAGATGTACTAGATCCCTAATTGTATGAAATAATTTAGACAGAAATGAACAGGATTCATACGGCTGACACATGAAAAGTAGTTTGCCTACAAAAAGGAGTGGGAATTATCAAAGTTAACAGTCTTTTTAAAAAAGTCATGAACAAACCATAACGGGACATGTATAAATAAATAAAGAGACAAAATGTTTATGCCGTGGATGCTAGCCACTTCTTCACAGATTGAAGACCTTCTTCCGAAAGAGCACTTGACTCAGCAAAATCTACTTGAAACTTAAGCTGAGAGAATGTAAAGTACTTTGCCCTGTTTCCCCAAGTATGCTTCCTTCTCGGATTTGTCAGACAAACTAACAAGCTTGTCTTTGGTCTCAGCGCAGTAAATTCCTGAAAGGATAAACAAGTGATCAAAAATTTAATGGGAGGATAAAACAGAGAGACACTTAAATTTAAGTTAAAGTGGTGAAACTTTACAATTCTTTCTCCAGATTTGACTGGATCAGGAGATTCCTTTAGCCATAGGCAGATCCTGCTTGTGGGCAAGAATCAGCACAGATGGACAATTGTATGAAATGGTGCTGTCCAGCAAGATGTTGTACATGAACCTAAAAGGCACAAAAAGTTAACGAAAAAAGTTTGATACAAAAAGTTTTGCTGACTAATCCTGTATACATACTCAGCGACATCACGTAAATCTTTCTGAAATGTCATGGCATCAATCACAAAGATCAATGCTCGTGTGGTATCTTTGAATTGATCAAAGAATTTCATACGCAGCCTTTCATGACCAGGAACATCAACTAAGCGAAGAAGGCCCTGAAATGTTTAATAAATAAAGTACAGAACAGCTGGAAACAACGTAAAGAATGCATTGTCAGCTATTTATGAAATAAAATATTATGACAAATTTGACCTACCCTATTGGTCTGATAAAAATCAACATTCTCTTTTATTGAAGTATGAGTTTCAACTTTGCGACCATGCAATAATTGGGACCAAACTAAAGTTTTCCCTGCGTCGCACAGACCGAGAACGAGCACATCACGACGTACTTTACGGCCTCGGAATATTAGCTTCACTAGAACTGAAAATAAAAGCAGTGATATAAGCAGGAAGAAAAACATAAATTAATTCTTCGATTTTCAAACAAAATGGAACAGGCAAGTGGTAAAAATAAGGCGACCGGCAATCCAACCATATGGTCAACATAACCACAAGCACACTTACAGAGAGTTATGAGGATGACAACTACTCCAATGACAATGGGAAGGACTTGGGCGCCTTCGAAATAATTTTTCAGGTCTGCAAAACTAAAGGAAACTCGATGGAGTCTCTCGGCCGATTTTGCGCTTTTGTCCATAGTGACTGAATGACTGCACAACAACACAAGCGAGAAACGACAGCAACAGCAACATGCAGCACAGCAGACAGCTGATGACGCGACGCAGTCAGTAGCGCCACGTTCGCATTGGGGCGCCGCGCATTCCCTGCAGAGAGGCTAACCTACGACTTCCGCCGACGAGATGAAAGTGAATGAGTGCGGATGCATTCATTAGATTCAGTTGGAGCCGCGTCGCGACCGGTCGCGACTGCAGTGTCTGCAGTACAGTTCGCTCTATTTTTACTGCCAGGGTGGAAAAGTATCGAATCGCTCGGCGCCGCCTTTATAGACGCGTTTTGACTCCAATTCATTGGATCAATGGATTGCCATTGGTGGGGGTCATACCTTCGGTTTGAGTCCCATTTAGCGACCCTAGAGCTCAAAACACGTGCAGGATTTTGACCGCCTCCACCGGTCTTGTGGCCCACTGGTGCCGCACGCGTGCATGGTGCAAGTGCGCGCCAAAACCAAAAGGCGTGAGGAGAGAGAGAAAGAGAGAGAGAGAGAGAGAGAGAGAGAGAGAGAGAGAGAGAGAGAGAGAGAGAGAGAGAGAGAGAGAGAGAGAGAGAGAGAGAGAGAGAGAGAGAGAGTGTCCGCGGCCGTGCGCGAGGAGAGCAGAGAATCCGCGGCTAAGGAACAAGAGGACAAGAGACAAAAGTCGCTCGACTCGTCCCGGCCCGCGGCCTGGCGGTGGCGCTCGTGTGAGTGCGTGTGTGTGTGTGTCTGTGAGAGGGAGAGATAGAGGCGGCCGCGGCACCGGCAGGACACCGCGCGGCGTGGCGGCAGTGCAGAGGCAGCGGCAGCAAGAACAGGCGGCCTAGCAGCAGCACAGTGCGCGCAGTGCTCTAGCCGCTCTAGCCGCTCTAGCCAATGGGCAGCCATTCACTGCCCTGACCCGCGCCGCGCCGTGCCGTGCCGTGGGATAGTCGGTGTAACCGGCGGCCGGACAGTCTAGGTGTGAAGAGTAGTCCATATGCGTGAGTGAGCTCCGCAGCGCTACACTTGTTCCGCCGCCCGCCGCTGCCAACGCAGCCCAGCGAGCTTGAGGTGAGTGCCTTCGCATTCGCCGCACAGTGGGCCAGAAGACCGGCGCAGGCGGCCAAAACTCTAACCGCGTTTTGAGCTCTAGAGTCGCTCAATGGGACTCGCATCAAACGTGTGACCCCACCAATGGATTCCTCGTTTGGGGGAGAAAGCCGTTGGTGGGGTCGCCCGATCTGTTCCACTCCCATCTAACGACTCCTGGAGCTCTGAACGTGTGTAGACTATGGGCCGCCTGCGCCGGCCTTCTAGCCCACTGTGCGACGCCCTTCCTGCGCCCTGCCGGCCGGCGGCGCGGCTCGTGCGGCGCACGTGGCTCTGACAGGGAAGTCGCTGCTGGTCGCCGCGCCGCGCCGCGCCAAGCCTGCTGCACTGCGGGACTACAGCCTTACAGTGGATCGGGTGGCCGGCGATAGCGCGATAAGCGCAGGCGAGGACCAACGCTGCGGCATCATAGTTGCGGTACGGCTCTGGTCAGTGAAACAGACCCGATCTCCGCCACTCTGGCCTTGGCCGAGACCCCTGAACGCGCTGGCCCGGCCGCGAGACGCTCTACGGACGCCCGCCTCGCGCCGTGGCGTCCAGACAGGTGGTGTTGTTTGTTTTCTTTTCTTTTAATCAACGGTTTAAATCCAGGCTGTAGCGCTGCGTGGCGCGGGGCACCGCGGGGCACCGATGCCGGTCACGCCGGTCGCCAGGCGTGTGTGTAACTACAGAGAGCGAGGAGGTGGCGGTCAAGGCCGTTGGCGGCGCGGCCCGGTCTCTTAGTGCCGCCGGTCTCCAGGAACCCGTCCCCCTGCCCGTCGCACAGTGAGCCAGAAGACCGGCGCAGCTGGCCACAATTCTATAGACGCGTTTCGAGCTCTAGAGTCGCTACTCAGGACTCGAACCGAACGTGTGATCCCACCAATAAATTCCTCGTTCTGAGAGCAATCCATTGGTGGGGTCACACGTTCGGTTCAAATCGGAATTTTGACCGCCTCAGGCCCCGCTTCGGCCCACTGTGCGTCGCGCTGCCCGGCATCCCATTCTAATCCGTGCCTTTCCTTGCTACACTGTTTTCTTCTTCTCTTTCTCTTCTCCTCCTCCTCCTGCTCGTTCGCTCCCCCTCGGTGGTGCAAACTGCGGGGCGTCTTTGCTGGACTCGCGAAATATGATTCGCGCGAGTTGGCTGTTCGGTCCGCGGTTCGTGTCGAAGGCGCCGCAAGCAAGCCGTCCAGCTCGCCAGGAGAGGAAGGAGGAAAACTGAAGCAACAGCCGCGACGAGAAAACCCCTTTCCCAGACCGTCCGCCGGGCCGCCCTTGGTGGCCTTGTACTTAAGTTGTCCTCGTTTTTGCAGTGTTTCATTTAAAAAGCCTGATCGCCGCGCCATTGGAAAGTTGGCCGCGTGCCTTCTAATTTTTACGGCGTAATTTTCTCTATTAGCCTTGGCCGCTTGCGCCGTCCCTCTGGCCCACTGTGCGCCGCCGTGCTCCGCGACAGTTGTTCCATACAATCTAAGTCCAGGCCTCGACCCGGCCGCCCGTAAATGTTTGAATCGGCCTCCTATCAGTCCGTCCGTCCCGCCCGGCTGTCGACCTGCGCCGCTCTTTGACCCTGACTCTGATGTGACGATGTGACACCCAAAACAAAACACCGGCCCTTGAAAAGAGCGATTCATTTATCCTGCTGCGACGCAGCTGGTCAACGACACGCCCCCAAGCCCTAAGGTCACAATGGGAGATAGGTCAGCCTTGCATGCTGGGAGACAGGGCAACGGGCCACAGTGGGCCAGAAGACCGGCGCAGGCGGCCAAGACTGTAGACGCGTTTTGAGCTCCAGAGCCGCTAAATGAGACTCGAACCAAACGTTCGGCCCCACCAATGGATTCCTCGTTTGGAGAGCAATCCATTGGTGGGGTCACACGTTCGGTTCGAGCCCCATTTAGCAACGCTGGAGCTCAAAACTTGCCTAGAATTTTGGCCGCCTGCGGCCCAATGTGCTGGCCCTCTCGGGTTCGGCCTGTCGGGACTTCCCCATCCGTCGCCCTGCCCGCGCGGGTTGCAGCGGATGTCCACCCACCTGGCCTAGCCCGGCCGCATCTTTTGGTGACGCATCGGGGAGTTCCGAAAGGGCGGGTCCGTTTAGCAAGGCCCGTTGCCCGATCTCCCTGCGTGCATCTCGGTTGCGGTTGCGCTGACCTATCTTCCATATGACCTTTCCCTGCCCGCTTACACACTTTCTCTCTCTCTCCAGCTATGGTAATGAATGCCTCTCTCGTTTTGTGTCTTCCAGATGGAATCTTCCGCCGTGTTCCTGGGGCCGTTCATCCACTCGGAGCGCTTCGAACAGGTCACCGTGGTGGACGACGGCATCCTCATCGTCAGGAATGGCAAGGTATAGCCTGTCTCTCTCCCTCCGCCTGACGCACAGATGGCTAGAAGACTGGTCGCCATCAGCCGGTCCTCTGGCCCACTGTGTGACGGTGCGCTGCTGCTGCAGGTGGTCCTGGCCGAGGCGCTCCGCGGCCGCGACGCCGTGACCCTGGCCTCGACGCACGGCGTGCTGGGCTCCCCCGTCGTCCTGCGTCCCGGACAGCTGCTCCTGCCGGGCTTCGTGGACGCGCACGTCCACGCGCCGCAGTTCCCCAACGCGGGCCTGGGCTACGACAAGACCCTGCTGGACTGGCTCGCCACCTACACCTTCCCCCTGGAGGCGCGCTACGCTGACCAGGAGTTCGCCACCAGGGTGTACGACGCGGTCGTGGTAAGAATGGAGCACAGTGGGCTGCTCAAGATCCCGGACAAGTTTTGAGCCTCATAGTTGCTTATGGGACTTAAACCGAACCGAACTTAAGCACGTTTCTTCGAGTCCCATTCTCTCGACTCTGGAGCTCAAAACGCTTCTAGAGTTTTGTCCGCGGCCCGCGGCTCACTGTGCGGAGGCTGAGTGCGGTGGTAGTTGAGCCCTATCCGACATTGCGTCTCCGGCCGACAGCGCCGCTGCGTGGGTGCCGGCACCACGCTGGCGTGCTACTTCGCCACCATCCACACGGAGAGCTCGCTGCAGCTGGCGCGGTGCGTGGCGCGCGCGGGGCAGCGTGCCCTCATCGGCAAGGTCAACATGAACGTCAACAACCCCGACTTCTACAACGAGGCCACGCAGCAGTCCATCGACGAGACGCTCAGCTTCGTGGCCAGCGTCAAGGAGATGCAGGTGAGTGCGAGGTGCCCGTCACAGTGGGCCAGAAGACCGGCGCAGGCGGCCATAATTCTAGACATTTTTGGGCTCTGGAGTTTCTAAATGGGACTCGAACCGAACGTGTGACCCCATCAATGGATTGCTATCCGAACGAGGAATCCATTGGTGGGGTCACAGTTCGGTTCGAGTCCTAATTAGCGACTCTGGAGCTCTAAACGCGTCCGGGGTTGCGGCCGCCTCGACGGTCTTCTGATCCAATCTAACATCCATCCGCGACTCGAGGCTCTGCTTCGCCGCTTCATGGTGTCTACATTGTTCCAGAACTCGCTGGTGCAGCCCGTCATCACGCCTCGCTTCGCCATCAGCTGCGATATGGACCTCATGAAGAGGCTGGGCGACATCGCCCGCACCGAGGACCTGCACATCCAGGTGCGTTGCTAGCGCCCCCCACAGTGGGCCAGAGGACCGGCGCAGGCGGTGCCAAAATTCTAGACGCGTTTCGAGCTCCTTGGGACTCGACCCGAACGTATGACCCCACCAATGGATTGCTCTCCTGACGAGGAATCCATTGGTGGAGTCACACGTTCAGTTCGAGTCCTCTGGCCCACTGTGCATCACCACGCTGGCTAGCCTTGGCATGCGGCCGCGAGACATCGAGCATCTGTCGCGCGGTCACTATGTCCAAGTTACATTACCATGTTGCATGCATAGCGCTTGTCACCAGAGGAAGCGCATCCAATCTATTTTCACCCGATGACCATACTACGCACCGTTTGTGGTCGTGTAAGCTCTTCACACCCGACGGGACGGGCTTCCTTTTTCACGTAACCGCCTTTTATTTCTGGACCTCCGCCCGTCTTACATAATCCTCGAAATGACGGCGCTCGCTTTTGTATTCCAGACACACATCTCGGAGAACATAGGCGAGGTGGAGGCTGTGAGGGGCCTGTACCAACAGTGCAGTAACTACGCAGACGTATACGACAAGGCCGGGCTCCTCACCAAAAAAGTAAGTGCCTGACACGACACCAGAAAAGATGTCCATTGCCCAGGGTCGTCTGTTACTTCGTATGGAGGAGGCTCATCCAATTTATCAAGGCGCGGCTCAGGAGTTTTCCTTCAAAGGCGACGTGCCGCACCTTTTGCCTACCTGGAGCCTTTGAGGCGTGGGGAATGGATGCGTGTATCTCTCACGACTTGACCACCCCACGGCGGGCCAGAAGACCGACGCAGACGGCGCAAACTCTAGACGCGTTTTGAGCTCCAGGGTCGCTAGATGGAACTCAAACCGAACGTGTGACCCCACTAATGGATTGCTCTCCAAACGAGGAATCCATTAGTGACCACACGTTCAATTTGAGTCACATTTTAGTGACTCTGGAGCTCAAAACGGGTGTAGAGCTTTGGCCGCCTGCGCCGGTCTTCTGGCCCACTGTACACTCCCCTTGTTCGGGGCAGACCGTGCTGGCCCACGGCGTGCACCTCCTGGAGGAGGAGCTGCGGCTGCTGGCGGGACGGGGCACGTCGGTGGCGCACTGCCCCGCGTCCAACACGTGCCTCCGCAGTGGGATGTGCGACGTGCGGCGCCTCTTGGAAGCGGACGTCACAGTGGGACTCGGCACAGGTGAGGCACTCAACTCCATCCAAAGTCGTACACCGAAATTCACACCAAAAAAAATATTGAAATTCAGTGAAATTTATCCATATGTATCGAAATTCTTCTCAAAATTCAGCAGTTTTTGCCCGAATTTCATCGAAATTCAACTGAAATTCTTTTGATTTGTACACCGAAATTCAGTTATTTTCCCTTCTCAAGTCACCCAGTTTGAAAAAATAAGCAAACTTACTTACCCGCCCATTTTACACTTTCAGATGTTTCGGGCGGACCAACTCCCAGCATTTTAGATGCTATGAGAGCGGCATTGGATACCTCCATACATGTTTCATTTTCAAAGAAAAATTACAAGCCTTTAAATTATCAAGAAGTTTTCTATCTAGCCACATTAGGTGGAGCAAAAGGTAAGAGAATGTGTCATTTACTAGGTGCTGTAGTGTAAGGTTCAATGTTCTTAATAAATTTCGTTTTACAGCATTGGATATGGATAATACTGTGGGTAATTTTGCTGTGGGCAAGGAATTTGATGCACTTCTTGTGAGTGTGCCTGATCCAGAACTGCATGTTGGACCCCTCAATAGCTTACAGTTACTCCAAAAGTTTATCTACTGCGGTTCTGAAAGAAACATCAAGGAAGTGTATGTTCAAGGGAGGCAAGTGAAACATGGGTTTTGATGTACAAGTGCTTCAAGAAATGTTTCCCACATGATGTAATGTGGTCTTAATGATCTTTCTTTGTGAAATATACAAAGGTAGTGCCATGTTAAAAATTTGAGATCAAAATGTGAAAAAAAAAATGATGAGTCAAGTCATTTACTTACTTCAATTTTAATGAATTGGGCATACCATGCTCATCTACAATATGAATAAAAATTTGCTACAGAAAACACCTGAAAGAAAATACATATGCATAACTTATTATGTACATTTACCTTACCAAAGCTATCTGTACAGACACAGACCTTTTGGAACTGAAAAAAAATGATGCAAACTAGGCATATTGCACATTGGTACAGCACAGTTGATAAAAGTCAGAGGTAATTACTTTTGGAAACATAATTTGTGCGGGATATAGTAGTGAACGCGGTTAACAATTAGAATTGGATTCATTCAGTTTTGTGGTTCCAAAATATGGACAAGAAAACAGAAAGAGTCATCAGTTATCTGCACATATTCTGGATTTTGTACCTTGTGAAATACCTTACTTCAATTCTAACGTTAAAAACTCAAAAAGGTAAGACAAAAAAAAATTGTTTTAGTAAAAGGGGAAAAGGTACAGCTGGAAATCGATATTAAGTGCAGCCATAATCTTAATTAATATTGCAACCACAGGGGCACAATACCAAACCCACAAAAAGAGAATGAACACCAGCAGCGACACAGTTTGTTACAAAAAGAATGAAATGATTTTATTGGTTTTGCAATATTATCCATAATCCTACATCTGCATTTAAGTCCGTGTTAAATTACAAATAAACAAATCAGCCACACAGTTTGCCAAGCATGCACACATTACAAGACCTATGTACATAAACAAAATTTCTATTCTATGTATAGATCATACATATTTTAATATGAGAATTTTAGACTCTCCAGATTTGTAAAGAAACATTCTTTTATCTTGGAAACGCTAAAAACAAAAGGGAGGAGGGGAAACTAAACAAATACAGGATCAAAACTCTGCCTCATTTACCTCATAGGAGCATGTAGCTAAAAAAAATGAGATAAAAGGACTTAATGGCAAATGCTGAATGACAGCCTCTGTTACAATGAATCTTTTTTCCCCCCATTACTACAGCGCGATGTGTGTAGAATAAATTACAAAAGAAGTGACAAGAGCTGTCAAGCGAAATGCCATCCTAATAACTCATATTTGTTCCCTTAGTCACCAGCACATTTAACTTCAGCAAAGTAACAACCAACCAAGTATACAGATTGAAAATAAGTGATCAGTGTTTAAGTGATGAGTGTTCCCTACGTACAATGAATTATGTCAAATCTATGAAATCAAATAGAAGAATAAGTACTATAACTTATGTCAAACCTTGGGTTTACAACACAACAGCGAGAAGCTTCAGAATATTTTTGATGTGAATGAGCTTGAGTAACATGTACAAATATTTACAAAGTTACAAATGTGATCCATTCATATATACTTATACTTTCTCAAACATACTTCACACAAAAAATGAAAAATGAAATGAAAAAACACATCAAAAGAGTTGTCAAAGTATTATGGAAAATTGAAGCATATAAAGGAACAAAAACAGTATACACGGCTGTGTTGGAACTCTTTGTACAAATGTTTAAACAACCAGCTAAAGTCAAAAACAACATTTAAAAGTGTGCTAATTACTTTTCACATTACAATACGTCTAATTTACTTATTTTGAGGATATTTTCTTTTCTAACATACAAAAAGTAAACAGTTAAAATAATAACAGAGATAAACCAAGTAGCCCCTAATTACAAACACACATCATACATATACATATTTTTAATTAAAGGACTTTCACTTTTTTATAAAACCAATTATTGTCCTTTAACTTCCAAACAAACACAAATATACAGACAAATGACAGCATCTATTCATATAATTACTTCAAAGACAACTTAAAATAATGATACTTAATAGATGCCTCAGAGTTACAAACTGTATCTTAGTGGTTTCTTAATTTTGAGATGAACAGGTACTTGCAGAACAAAATAGGAAAATAGTAAGGTTGCCTCATAAGAATGATCAACCTTGAGATATTAGCTTACATAATAATGACTATTAAAATGACCTTGTGGTCAACCTAGAAATATTTCTTAAAAGGGCTATTCAATAACCATCTGCACAAAACTTTCAATAACAATCAAAGAGGTTCAAAAGCACAAAACTAAATAGAACTTTCATCATTTAAATTTTTACAGAAGGTTAAATACCTTGACATCCAATTTTGAACAGAAGTTATTCAACTTAAACACAGCAACAAAATAAATAGATAAACTTTGTTCAGCTGTGTTTAAAAAACAAAAACATTGAGGTCTACAATTCTGGAAATGTGACACAAGGATAACAACAAAGAACTTTCCCATACACTAGATATGAGACATGGCAACAATAAAAGATTCTAAAATTACTAAATTACTATAGTCCTGCGAACCAAAAACTCATAAATCTAAACAGCATATGCTATGCAGAGTTATGATTTCTTTTTCCACAACGATCAGTACTGCTTACCCTGAGGTCATCAGAGGCGCTTTGCTTAAACTTAACTTGCACCAATCAGTCAGTAACCACTTGGGATTACACAGTATGTTACTTTAGTCTTTCATAATTAACCATCTAACAAAGGCATTGAGGCACCCTCTGAGGTTTGTTCATATACACTATCTGTTGTTAAGAATGACTCTCCGTCATTGGGAGCCTCAATGAACACACTTCCATCTGCAGAAGTAGTTGTAGTAAATGTTGGCACATTTTGGGCTTCTGAGAAGACTGTACTCTGGATGGTGGCAGAGGGTATGGGAAGTGACGAATAAGACGATGTTGATATGGTGATGTCAGGCACAGAGATGGTGGGCAGCTCGACAGATGTAGCAACACTTGTTGAAGGTAGCGCTTGAAGGGTGCTAACCCCAGAGAGATCCTCCAGTGGAGTCATGATAGGTTGATTTAAAGTTAAAGATGTTTCCAGCACTCCATGAGAGAGAGTAGGCGGGTACATGGTGCTTGAATGAGAAGAGAGCAGACCTGATGTATCCAGACTCAATTCAGCGCCTGCTTCAGACTGCAGATCAGTATTTGCGAGAGCTTCAGCCAAAATGTCTTGACCAGAACTAGGGGTTGAGAAGGTGAAATCAGCCCCACTTGAGGCAGTGGGCTGACCCATATTGTCGAAAGCAAGGATGATGTTGCCAAGATTTCCTTGGCCTGCATTATCCAGCCCAATGAGAGAACTGTTGTCAATTAGGTACATCACCTGCCCGCCATCTTCGGTGGGCAGGGTCACTAATTGCTGAGTGGAAGTGGGCAGGGTCAAGGCACCACTTGAGTCAACTGATGATACCAGACTGGTTTGAATTTGATCCAGACCAGGTACTGCACTCGTCACAACTTGCACTGTTCCTGGAACAGTTGACACTGAGGGTGTTTCCACTGGAGCTGGTTTAGCAGCAAGAGATATCTTTTTGGTTGTTGTTACCGCATGAGGTGCTATGGGCTTCAGATTAGGATTGGGAAGAATGCCAGTGTTACGCTTCAGAGGAGTTGTCACTGGTAGCAACACAGGAATAGAGGTAGTACTTGAGGTAGCTACACCAGCAGGGGCAATGGTTTTAGCTAAAGTAACACCCTTTCTAGGTGACTTTGGTGTGGTTGGAGTTTTAACTGGTTTGGTAACAGTAGCTTTCACTTGCTTGGGACGAGGTGTCTTGGGCGAACCAATGGGCGTCAGCTGTGGAACAGGCTGTACCGCAGTTGCTATTTTAGTCACTTTCATTGGCAGACTAGTCTTCGGAGTAATAGGCAGGACAGTCTTCGGGGTAATTGACTGGATAGTCTTTGATGAAATTGTCTGAACAAGCTTGGGGGAAATTGTCTGGATGGTTTGCGGTGGAACAGACTGAACAACAGTTTTAGGAACGATGGGCTGAACAGTCTTTGGTGATGCTGGAAGTCCTGCTTTAGCTGTAGAGCTCTTCATATGCAAGATCACTTTCTGGCCTGTACCTCCAGCAGTATTCAAGAATTTCATCTGCTTTGCCCCAACAGGAAGAATAAATTGTTTAGATCCACTAAGAGTGGTGACTCCAGACCCAGATGCACCTATGCTACTAACTGGCACGAGAATTTGCCCTCCAGAAGTATTTAGAAGGATATTTCCTCCTTTGGATTGAGGAGTTGTTATGATCTTGTAGGTTTTTTTCCCATCTGTTTTTATGAGAGCTGGTGGTTCAGCACTCAACTACACTTCCCACCAGATGTGGATGTTGAAGGTTTGGCTGCAACAAGTTTTGTTACCGAAGACAAAACAGTTCCTTTAGAAGTAATAGTCTGGCCAGTCGAAGTGGTTACTTTGCCTCCACTTGCTAGTATTTTCTGTTGTTGAGAGGTCAACACAAGTTTACCTGGCGAGCCAGCAGGTCCCTTAGTGATGACCATAATTTTTTTTCCAGACCCAATGTTGCTAAGGATTTGCTGTGATGCTTCAGTGGGCATCAGCATTTTTGTTTGCGTTCCCCCCTTGCCTTGAACAATCATAACTTTACGAGGCGTAGAGCCAGGTTTAGTTACAACCATAGGGGAAGACCCTGAAACTGCTACTTTGATGGTTTTTACAGTACCAGGCGAGCCCGACGCAATAGCTGTTGGGGATGATGAAATTATCTTACCAAGGCCACAAGCTTCAGGTTGTAAATCAGGTTTGGACTGCACAACCACAGCACCTGATGTAGGGATTTTCTTCAAACCCGCACTGACTTTCACAGGAGATGTCTGGAGAACTACTTTACTTCCAGTGCTTCTTGATGGAGATGCAGGTGAAACCAATGTTGCCTGCGATGATGTAGGCGATGGCAGAGGGCTCTTGACAGGACTCTTGGAACCAGCCGGCGCCTGGACATCGCCTGGAGGAGATTTCATAAGGCTTCGTGGTTGGCTTCTAATTGTGGTGGTTTTCGCATCAGGAGTGAATAAAGTGGGAATTTTTATGCCCTTAGGACTTGAAAGTGTGGAAATAGGGCTTTTGGGGCTTTGAAGCCCTTGAGGGCTCTTAGGCCCTTGAGCGCCTTGCGGACTCTTCGGCCCCTGGTAGCCTTGTGGACTCTTTGGGCCTTGGAGACCTTGTGGACTTCTTGGGCCTTGAAGGCCTTGTGGGCTCTTGGGCCCTTGAGGACTTTGTGGACTCTTTGGTCCTTGGAGACTTTGTGGACTCTTCGGCCCTTGAAGGCCCTGCGGACTCTTTGGGCCTTGAAGGGCTTGCGGACTCTTGGACCCTTGGTGGACGGGCGATTGATAGGGCTGAGGACTCTTGGGGCTCTTTGGGCTTTGAGGAGGTTGAGGGCTCTTTGAGCCTCCAGGACTCATTACGAAATGCACAGGACTCTTTGAGCCTTGCAGACCTTGCCTACCAGGACTAAGAGTCGGACTCTTGGAACTTTGGCGACGAGATGGACTCTTGGGAATTGTTTCCGCAACAGGGCTCTTGGGGCTGCGAAGAGGTGGTGGACTCTTTGGACTTGGTACTGGAGGAGGGCTCATGGATGGTCCTTTAGAGCTGAGCGGGTGAGGAGGGCTCTTAGAGCTCAGCTTGGGTGTAGACGTCATCAATACTTTACCACCTCTGCCACCTCTTCCTTTCTTTGGTGGTCGACCTCTGCGTGGTGTTGGTTTAGCAACACCTTCAACCTGAGGTAAAAAGGGTTGCTTGTTTTTCCGGGGAGATTCTTCAACCATAAAATCATCATCTGTATCTACTGAAATGGACATTCCGCCTGAACCATCTGCCTTTTCCAGTGGCAACAGATGGCGCCGTCTTTTGCGACCACTACTTCCACTAACATATGTGTGATCTCCACTGGAGGGTTTAGTCTCACATGGTGAGGCCTCATTACCAGAAAGTGTCTCCCCAACATTTATGTTGCTTCCAGCTGAGGCAATGTCAGGGATCATTTGAACTGTAACTTTGGCTGTGATGTTCTTCTCTTGATCCTGAGGTGGATTAATGGGGACCACAGCCAAATCCACCTCAGGTCCGGAGTTTTTTGACTTCTTGTCACCACCAATCTTCACACTTTCTTCAACAGCATCATTTTGTTCTTTCAGAACTGACTTGGAGCTACTTTCATCCAATTTCGAATCTAGATCATCTTCAATATCCATGGAGAAAGTGCTTGACTTGGGAACAGCAGGAAGTGATGGGACTGACGTTTCAGCAAGCAGACTCTCAAAGTCATCAATATCGTCATCTTCATCCTTCTTATCATCTTTCTTACTGCGCTTCTTATCATCCTTCTTAGTATCCTTCTTATTATCTTTTTCATCATTCTTCTTTTCAGACTTATCCTTGGGAGTTTTTTTGGAATCGTTCTTTCCTTTCTTGTCTTTAGAGCTTTCAATGACTCTCGGAATTCTCCTACCAAAGCCTTTGACATTGGGTGTAAGATCAAAATCAATACTATCATCTTCATCAGGATCAAATTCAAAGACCTCTTTGGACTTGGATGGAGTAGAGGTGTCCATGCTGGCAGATGATTTGTCACCGCTGAATGCAGCTTCACCTTCTTCCTCCTCATCCCTGTCATCTAATTGACTCTTGTCCAGGTCTTCAGTTTCATTTTGCTCCGCATCTTCTTCATCCCAATCGGCTAGAAGGGAATCCAAGACTTTGGGCTTCTTAGTAGTCTCTGGTATTTGTTCTTCAGCCTTCTCTTCTGGTTTCACTTTTCTCTTTCTCCCAGGTTTGCCCTTTTCTTTCTTGATCGGCTGAGGCTTAGGGGCCTCCTCTTCAGAGGACTCCACATCACTCTCTACTTTCTTAGGTTTCTCAACCTTTGGTTTGAAAGACGCCCTCTTCTTTGTGAAAAAACTGGATTTTCCTGCTTCACTCCTTCGGCTTTCTTTCAATTTTAAAAGCGGATTGCGAAGGGAACCTCCTTTCAATATACTAGGGGAGGGGAAAATATTCTTTGTTCGAAGAGAATGTGTTGAGTTGAAGTGAAGAACAATCACATTCAATCGTCGAGTCACATAGCCACACATAACACACTGATATTCCTTATCCAAAATACAGCTGATATCATCTTCACATTTCTGTTCCATGATACGAGACTCATAATCTGACTTAGCATCTGGGTTACGGACTTTGTTTAGGAAACGTCTATGGGTAATAATTCTGGGAGTATCTGGAGAGGGATAAATGATGTTTGCAGTGACACCTCTGCTAAGCCAACCCATAGCTTGCAGTTTTGATGTCAACTTTTTACGGCGGGCAACCTTATCTTTGAGAGGTGAATCTTCTTTACCCTTCTTCTTCCCCAATTTCTTTTGCTCTCCAAAGAGGGCGGTGTACTTTGGCTTCTCATCAGGCCTGAATGCCTTGTCCTGTAAAATATTTGGATCACCACCAGTTCTCTCCTCTGCAGTCACGATGTCCATCGGGAAGAAGTCCATCGTTGCAGGACGATCAGCTGACTTCTTCCTGCAAAGGTCTAAAAAAGAAAAAAACAAGAACAACAGGTGATAAAGCCAATAAAATCTAAATATTGTTACTTTTGTTTTTCTGAAGTAATATTCTTACCAAGCCCCTTCTTGATGAACTCATTCTTTCGACTACAGTTGTAATGATAGATTAGTTCAAATTTATGAACATATTCACTGGGGAGAAAATGAAATCATAATTAAAGCACAATGGTGTTGACATGGACAAGAAGTTAGTAAAAATTTTAACACTTACTAGCTGTCCTCTTGGAAAAATTTCACCGTAGCAAGTGGACGCCTACGAAGTGAGGATGTGATTTCTTCTGGTAAAGAATCGTAGTCTTGAACCAGTCCAGGCCACCATAACGCCCGAAGTTTCACCCAAACTACCTCCCCTGGGAGATATTGCACCTCCGTCTGATCACACATTTTTCAATCTGATCGGAACCTGAAAAGAAGAGAGAGAGCATCGTTAAATATTACACTTAAAATAGTCATATACTAATATTTTAGAATTAAGAAGCCTTAAAACCCAATTCAGAACACATACTAAGCGGATTTGTAACTGAAACAAGACTGATTTGTAAGTAGTTTCCGATTGAAGATCGTGAAGTAATTTTAATAAGTGAGGAAACGTGTACACCATTCATTAAAGATGTTAATAAGAAACAGTCCATTCCTTTAAAGAAAAAAAAAATCTGGACTTAAAATGCATAAGCAATGATATTCTTTTAAAAATCCCACAATGAAACAACAAAATCCACACGAAGAGGTGATTTCTAGCATAAAATGGCCTTATTTCAATTGGTAATTATAGTGTAAGAAAGATGTGTAAACAGAAGACAATGCTGCAAACATGCAATTGAATCAGAGAAACTGGAGAAGGGGAGCATGGCAAAGTGGAAAGGAGAGTTTTGAACGAATATAAACAGAGTCTGCGGTGTATTTTGCAAGTGCTATGGCCTACGCCATGCAACAACATCTTTCCCTCCTACAGGATTATCGGCAATACGAGAAAGTTTCTAGAAGCGGGTAGGCAAATGGAAGCATGAAGAGAAAATGCGGGATTCAAAATTAATAAAACCCATGAAAAAAAGACCAAATATCAAGCTTTACTTACATAATAAACGAAATAACAATATTTGGAAAACCGCTGAGCTTCTTCGCAAGACGACCCACAATGCAACTTGGCAAGCGTCAAAATATTGGATGTGGGACCTCTCTTGCGCGACCAGAGTTTCAACGGAGAATCACCTTCTCGTTATTTGATTAATTAATATCTTCAAATGAGAGCTACGTGATGAAGAAAAATACCATTCTTATCTGTGATTTCGTTATTTCATCATAGTTTTTTCTTTTGCGCCACCTAAACAAGGAGACACATCGTGAACGCCCGATCATCATATGGACCGAAACTTCACACATGCCATGACAGGAACCAGTACGGTGAACGGTGACTGGAAGCACATAAAACATTCATACAGGACGAGTGCATTTACTTTTCAGTCCATCTCATCGGATCGTTGATGAAAGCTGTCCTTTTGGAATTTGCAATGTTGCTTTTGGCCACCTGTGAGTGGCCGACGTGTCACTGTTGACACCTGGCCGCAGCTAGCTTCTGCTTGTGTTGATGGTAAACAAACACTTGTGACTGAGTGGTCTAAATTATTTACGAAATGGCAGATGACAATTCCATAATCTACGGCTTGGAATTCCAGGTAAGTTTTTTACTTGTAAATAGCCACATGTTTTTACTTGACAAAAGGATCTTCACAACAAACACTGTATTTTGATAAGGTTACTACGAGACTTCAACATTACAATTATTATAGGGAATCTCTGTGTGTTGTGTATCCTTTTTCTGTGTGTTTTCTGCACCCCTTTTCCGTCATTCTAAATTGGACAGCTCATTTTTCTTTTCATCTTGCAGGCCCGTGCACTTGCTCCTCAACTTGCTGAGACTGAAGCTGTGCGATTCTTTGTGGGAACTCAGTCCTTAAAATTCACTCAGAACCAAATTCATTTGGTTGAGCTTGATGAAGAACATAGTTATGTGAATACGCGCGTTTTTCCACACAGTGCTGGAGAGATTTGGTCGGTATCACCATCACCCGTCAGCGCTGATGTCATTTCTACTTGCTACAACACTATTACAGGTGAATCATCAAGTAGATATAAGAGCTATTTTATTTCTATTTTTTATAAAGTGAAGTTAACTTAGAAACAGTTGTTTAATCTTTCGCGCTTTACAGAAGATAATTCATGTGTGATGAAGTCTGCCTTATGGCGGTTGCCACCTTTGGAGACCGAAGACCAGGCTGATGTGGACCAAGAAGGTGGAGGCGGAAGTCACCATTCTTCGATGAATCCTCTTGAGTGCTTGTGCGAACTCGACACCATGCAGCATGGAAAAGAAGTTAAAGTATCTGCTTTCCACCCAACCGATGGCTCAAGAGTAATGTCTGTTGTAGATAACCATTTCTTACTTTTTGATGTTGGTGAATCATCTCCTAAGGTATTTGGAAGAAGAGCAATGTGCAGTTTTGTCTCTAACCTGTGGCTTCTTGATTTATGTAGACATTGCTACTTATGTCTGTTCAGCTGATCTCCAAAGGCACGTTAGAAGGTAAAGGCCAACCACGTTTCATGACGGGCAAATGGAACTCTCACCACAAATGTACTCAGTTTGTAACTGCTAGTGAATGCAGTATTCGCAGTTGGGACCTACGAGAGGATAATAAACAAGCTTGGTGCATTGATGGTGCCCATTCTCAATTAGTTCGGTAAGTTTTTAAGTATTTCTTACCCAGATGAACCCTTAGTGGGAGGGAGGGACGGAGCGAGGAGCCAGAGTTCTTGCACAGGAGTAGGCCTTTGGCGTTAAGTAATTTCCATTGATTTTGTAACTTAATTTCTGTCTACAGAGATTTTGACATCAATCCCAACAAGCAGTATTATATTGCATCTGGCGGAGATGATGGAAGCACAAAATTCTGGGATGTGCGGAATCCCTCTGAACCTGTAATCTCAATATCTGATCACTCCCACTGGTACTGTCGAATATTTGGAAAGCACTTGAGATTACATACAAGTTCATGTAACTGCATGATCAAGTGGAAATACATGCCATTAATATTTTTGTTTTGTTACTGAAGGGTGTGGGCTGTTCGCTACAACCACTTCCATGACCAGTTAGTCCTCACTTCCAGTAGTGACGCCCGCCTCGTGCTCACAAGCGTAGCATCAATATCCTCTGAGCCAGATGGGCACCTTGGAGCACCTGAAGATGAAGTTGATTCTAAAAATGGCAGGTGAGTTGTTTTTCAAGGACATAAATTGATTATTTTAATTCTCCCTACTTTCGTTCTGTTGAGCATATGATCGTTTTGTTCCAGACTTGCTGATGGAATTCTGGCGACTTATGATCAACATGAAGACTCTGTATACAGTGTGGAGTGGTCAGTGGCAGATCCATGGACCTTTGCCTCATTGAGCTACGATGGACGATTAGTGATAAATAAGGTGCCAAAAGCAGTGAAATACAAGATTCTCCTTTGAATTTTGAAACTCTTGAAGTAGCCCTTTTTGTAGTGCACCCAAAATATTGAAGGATGGTCAAATGAAACAAAACAATATGGAAAACAGTGTGTTTATTTATATTTTTTACACTTATTCAATTACAATTCTAGAAGAGCACTTAACAAAATATATGTACAAATAAACAAAACAATTATTTGGTGCTGAAATTTCTAATATTTCATCTATAATTATTAATAACATACAATGCTTGCTCATGATGTAATCGGCATTCTTGCAAGTGCCAATAATAAAGAGATCATAAAGTGAGGAGAAAATGGAGCCGAAGCCCCCTTGTCTCCACGTTGATTGTTTCACAAAACACATTTTGCTGTTTCTTAAATATGAGTACTGTGCATTTATCTTGATAGTAATAGTTATTTTTTTAGACCAGGAAAATTAAGAAAACGGACCAGAAACACAAGGCTCTCAGGTATTAGCACAAAAATAAATAACTCAAAAGTAATGTCTGTTTTGTGAAACAAATGGGCACAAAATATTATGCCTTTATCAAAGCAAGCAATTATTTTTTTTGTGTGTGTGTTTTTGTATCTTTGATTTTCATTCATTTTATTTAATTCATTGAAACTGATTCTTTCATTCAGGGTACCACACAGGGTACAGTGTACAGTGGGTTTTGGGTTCACTGGATTATGCAAAACTCACAACATGGGTGGTCCGCAATCCACGTCCATACGGTCCAAGGGATCCACTAGACAAAGTGTCATCATTCGAAGGCGTTCCTAAGGGGCCATCCATTAATTACGTAAGGACCTCGAGGGGGGGAGGGGGTCTGTAAAATCTATACATACACTTACGTGGGGGGAAGCGGGGGTCTAGGATTTCTTACGTAAGACACATAAAACACCAAAATGATCGGGAAATCGGCTTCCGTACACTACGACACGTTATTTTCGCGCGCCGCAATTCTTTATATTATTTTATATTTTTGACAATAAAAATAGCAGAAAAATGTCGTTGTTTAATTTAATTAGGCTATCCTTGACAAATTCTACCGTTTTTTACGTTTTTTGCTATTTTTTTCGCAAAATCTTACGTAAGGTGGGAGTGGGTGGGTCGAGCGAATCTTATTAGCCCTTACAGAGGGGGTGAGGGGGTCAAAAATGGCCCAAAACGTCCTTACGTAATTAATGGATGGCCCCTAACCGAACTCAAATTCTTCTGCGACTGGTTTCACCACCGCCACTCGGCTGTCTGCCTACGTTGCGATCCAGTGTAAAGGTCCATCGCCATCACGTTGTTATTATAGGCGTTAGCAACTCCCAGTGTGTTATCTCAAACTCCTCCGAACTGTACCCCACGAAAACAATTCAAATTTATTCCGAAGACCTCGGGGCAGCCGACAGACGGCCGGTGGAAGAGGGCGAGCGGAGGTCGGCCGTGGTGGCCCCGGTGACGGGGGCGGTGGGCCTCGCACAGTGGGTCAGAAGACCCGTGGAGGTGGTCAAAATCCCGGACGCGGTTTGAGCTCCAGACTCGCCAAATGGGACTTCAAGCGAACGTGTGACCCGACCAATGGATCCCTCGTTCTGAGGGCAATCCGTTGGTGGGGTCACACGTTCGGTTCGAGTCCCATTTAGTGACTCTTGAGCTCAAAACGCGTCTAGAATTTTGGACGCCTGCACCGTTCTTCTGGCCCACTGTGCCTTGGGGCCGTGCTGCGTCCTAGACGGTGTGCTCGACGGCGTTGTGGTGGGCCTGGTGGTGCAGGGCCGGTTGGTGGCCGAGCAGCGTGGTCGTCGTGTTCTGGCTGGCCGTCGACTCCCGCTTGCCGCTGCCGGCCGGGCCCGTCGCCGCCGGGGGGCAGTACAGCCTGGAAGCAGCAAGCAGAGCAAGGGTGAGAGAGAAAGAGAGAGAGGGAGAGAGAGAGGGAGAGAGAGAGAGAGAGAGAGAGAGAGAGAGAGAGAGAGAGAGAGAGAGAGAGAAAGAAAGAGAGAGAGAGAAAGAGAGAGAGAGACAGAGAGAGAGAGAGAGAGAGAGAGAGAAGGAGAGAGAGAGAGAGAGTGACGAGGGCACCGGTCGGTACGGAGCTGCCTGGCGCGGTGCGCGGCGCATCTAAAATTCATCCCCTGCAGCCTCGCCGGCGTGGCAGCGGCACTGAAAGCTAATCGGCTGCATGCCCACAGCTCGGGGCCGCGGCACCGCACAGCGATTCCGGACACCGCCTTCGTCGCTCCGTCTCTCTCGCACTCAGCCCCCATGAGTGCGAGGAGACAGAGCGGCACAGTCTGCTGGATTTGTGCGAGCACGAGACACGCGTAACAGCGGCGCGGCGCGGCCCGGCGTGACGCTGCAGCGCGCCGAAGGGACTGGGCGGCGCGGCTTTGCGGCCCCGGCCGTTCGTTCGCACCCTGAAAGGGCCCGGCCGGCGCGGCGTAGCGCCGCCCTGTGCATTGAGACATAAAACAGCCCCTCCCCTCCCAACCCTTCCCTGGCCCCTGTTCGGCGTGTTCGGCCGCCTCTCGAGGCAATTTCCTAGGCTACAAATCCGCAGTGCGCGGCGCGCGGTTGGGGCCGGTGACGAACGCCACGCCAGCGCACAGTGGGCCAGAAGACCGGTCCCAGACGCGTTTTGAGCTCCAGAGTCGCTAAATGGGACTCGAACCGAACGTGTGACCCCCACCAATGGATCTCTCGTCCGGAGAGCAATCCATTGGTGGGGTCACACGTTTGATTCGAGTCCTGTTAAGCGACTCTGGAGCTAAAAAACGCGTCTAGAGTTTTGGCCGCCTGCGCCGGTCCTCTCGTCCACTGGGCAACGCCGTGCTGCACCCCGCGTGGCTTACTCATGGTGGGCCGTGGGTCCGACAGTGACGGACAGGGCCCGTGTACTCACCGTATGCTCTCGGTGCGCGACCGCGGCGACCAGTCCTTGGCGCAGGCGGGGCACGGCCTCGCCGCCAGGTCGCGGGACTCCCGGTAGCGGTGCCAGCGGTGGTGCAAGGCGCGCCGCACCTCGGCGTTCAGGAAGCAGTACAGCAGGGCGACGCTCAGGCCCTGCGGACCGACGGACGGGCAGTCAGACGGACAGGCAGACAGCTGGCAGTGAGGCGTGCAGGCCGACCGAAGCGCCTGCGAATCGGAGGGTAGGCAGTGCCGCCACGCCCGGGCGTCGGGCGGGCCGGCCCACGCCGCCGGGCGTTTGCCGGGGCCGCGGGGAGACCGCGGGGACACGCGGCTACGCGACGCGCGGGCATGCCGCCGCCGCCACGCCAGCGGACGAAGTTTGCCGCCGCCAACCCGGACGTGGCAACTTGTGCCACGCGAATCGTCGCCCAGAATGCCCCGTCTCCCCCCCCACCCCCACCCCCTTTGCTATACCCCACCCGACTTTGTTTGGGATACGCGTCGAATTGCCGTCTAGTTTGCCATGTGCGATAACTACTGCCGAACTGAGCGCTGCCAGCCCCGGCTGCCTGCCTGTTGGCCAGCCAGCCAGCCTGGGGCTGCGTCGCCGCGTTGTTTGAATGGAGGGTAAAGGGTGGAGGCTGCGGGCAGAGCAAGGGGAAATGGGGGGAGGGGGAGTCGAAGGACGGCGAGCGCGGCGCGACGCCCTTTTGTAACGCCGGCGTCGGCCAGGACCCCAAGTCTGGTCTTCTGGACGTCCAAATCAGCGTCGGGATGCGGGCGCGGAGCAACAAGGTATACGAATTTCGATTCCGAACTTGTCTCCCTCGAGGCTGCCGGTTCGAGTCCCAGTTAGCGACTCTCGAGCTCAAAACGCGGCTCGAGGTTTGGCCGCCTGCGCCGGTTTTCTGGTCCACTGTGCACGGGCGCGCGCAGCTTCCACGAAAAGATCCTCGATATTCACTCATTCGTTCCGTGGCCTGGCGGCCGACTGGTGGCATGGCACACGGAGCAAGAGTGTTGCAGCACGAGCCGCGGGTCCGGGGCCTGCCATAAAATTCCACGCCATCAAACTCGACAGGGCTCGACGGGGGCAGAGATCAGCACAGCAGTGATCGCGGGGCAGGGTAGGGCGCGGAGCCCGACCGAGGGGAAAATGCGTCAGGAGGGGCGGGGGCTAGAGGGAAAAAGCCCCCGGAGTGTGTTGAACTGAACGAACCCCAGTGGGCCAGAAGACCGGCGCAGGCGGCCAAAATTGTAGTCGCGTTCTGAGCTCCAGAGTCGCTAAATGGGATAGTCTAACCGAGCGTGTGACCCCACTTATGGCTTGCTCTCCAAACGACGAATCTATTCACACGTTCGGTTTGAGTCCAATTCAGCGACTTTGGAGCTCTAAACGCGTCTAGGGTTTGAGCCGCCTGTGCCGGTCTTCTGGCCCACAGTGCGGTGGGCAGTCAAGTACCTGGGTGGACAGCAGGCAGGCCCTGGCCGTGGAGTAGACGGCCGCGCCGGTGGCGTCGTCCGGCGGCGCGGCCATGGTGAGCACGTAGGTCATGCCGAGCAGCGGGATCAGCACCAGCAGGGCCTTGGTGGCCTTGCGGGACTGCTGCGTCTCCAGGGACGTGGCGGACCGCAGCTTCGTGATGAGCACCTGCGGCAGACACGCGGAGACCTCAGACACCAATATTTTATTTTTCTTCATCGCTTGGCGAGCGCGACGAGGGAAGCTCCCCGTTGCACAGTGGGCCGGAGGACCGGCGGAGGGGGTCAAAATCCTGGAACTCCAGAACGGGACAGTAGGGCGCAAGAAAATTTTTAATGGGGGAAGTTGGATTGTCCATTTTTGTTTGGTCCTCGTCGGAGGAGGAGGATAGATCGGCCGGCTACAGAGCGGGGTGCGAGTGGGCCGCACACGCGGGGGAAGGGGGGGGGACTCCGTGCCCCAGTGCCCCCACGCGGCCGGCGGCACTGCCGGCCCCGGAGGGGAGGGGGCGGGGGCGGCACTCGTTAGCGTGGGCAAACGGCCGCCGATGAAATGGCACTTTTATATGTACTTGACGCTTTCTCTCCGAGAGGAATGCTTTCGGCCTGCCTGCCTGTCTGCCTGCCGGGATGTCCGACTGGCTGGTTTGGTTCTGCACGCCTCCACCCGTCTGTGCGGCGGCGGCGCGACGCTGATGCCTTGGCCTCGTGACGCGGGGTTGGCAGCCGACGGCAAGCTCACGCCTCGCGGCTCATCTGCTCACCTCTCTCTCTCTCTCTCTCTCTCTCTCTCTCTCTCTCTCTCTCTCTCTCTCTCTCTCTCTCTCTCTCTCCCCGCTAGGATGAAATATGCATGAGCGCGGAGCGGCAGTAGCGTAGCGCGCAGCTGGTTTTATTCAAAGTGTTGCCTACCGGGGCGCGGCGACGGAGGCAGCCTCGGGCGCCACCCCTCCATTAACGCCTTCCGGAATGCACCCGTTGAGATTCCAGTTTCGGGCCAATCGCGTCGACGGCGGCTCAGTTCCGGAAACTCACTTCCCTGCCCGGAGCGAAGGTACCCCGGCACAGTGGGCCAAAAGACCGATGCGGGCGGCCAGAACTCTAGACGCGTTTTGAGCTCTAGCGTCGCTGAACATGAATCCATTGGTGGGGCCACACGTTCGGTTTGAGTCTCATTTAGCGACTCTGCAGCTCAAAACGCGTCCGGGATTTTTGACCGCCTCGAACGGTCTTTTGTCTTACTGTGCCGGGCGCGTGCACCGCCAATACCGTTCGAAACGGCACAAAAAATATGACAGTCGGAAAAGGAGACGCCAGATTTCGACTGTCATTTGGATTAACGACGAGCTTGAGGCTGGCGGGCGAGAGGGGTGCAGGCCCCCATTGGGAGCTGGCAGCCTGCGTCAGCCTCAGGGCCAACGTCATCAATTACTTGATGGAACAGCGCAGCGGCTCGGCCGACGGCGTGGCGTGGCACAGTGGGCCAGAAGACCGGTGGGGGCGGTTGAAATCCCGGACGCGTTTTGAGCTCCAGAGTCGCTCAACGCGACTCGAGCCAAACGTGTGACCCCTCCAACGGATTTCTCGTTCGCGGACAGCAATAGGGGTCACACGTTCGGTTCGAGTCCCATTTAGTGACTCTGGAGCCCAAACCAAGTCAGATATTTGGACCGCCTGCACCGGTCTTCTGGCCCACTGTGTGGCGTGGCGCGGCGTGGCGCGGTGTGGCGCCGAGCGGTGCCCCATGATCCATTCACCGGACGCGCGGCGTTGGTGGTGGTCCACGAGCCACCGTGCGCCGGCGGCCAGGGCTCGGCCAGGGCTAGTCGCTAGCCATCACCCTCCACGCCGCGGTTCCCGCCGCCCCGCTAAACACGCCCAGCGCGATGGGGGTCGATTAGGGATGTGAGATAAACAATGTTGGATGGCAGCGACACTGGAAGCGCGCGCGTGGGAGGAAGGAGGGTGTGGGATGAGCTTCAGCGAGCGCTCTAGTTGTACGAGCATCGTAACTGAAAGAATAAATAGGAGACGAATGAACAAATGAACAAACGAACGACTGAATGAATGACTGAGTGGGTGGGTGAATGAATGCATGAATAAATGAAGATGAATGAATGAAGAGCAAGAACATGAACCGAAAGAAGCGGTCCTTGGCCCCCAGCGGCCGCGGGACCACACCGCAAGGCAATCAACAAGTGTCCGGGGGGCCGTAATTACACGTCGCTGAAGCCTCTCTCTCTCTCTTTCTCCCTCGGCCCTCTGTCCCTGCCTGGACGACCGGCCTTTCACCCGGCCCTTGGTCCTTATCGCAGGCCTTGGACCCTCGCATCCCCCGGTCCACAGTGGGCCAGAAGACCGGCGCAGGCGGCAAAACTCTTGACGCGTTTTGAGCTCCAGAGTTCGCTTAATGGGACTCGACCCGACCCGAACGTGTGACCACACCAATTTGGATTCCTCGTTCGGAGAGCAATCCATCGGTGGGGTCACACGTTCGGTTCGAATCCTGTTTAAGCACTGCGTCTACAGTTATGGCCGCCTGGGCCGGTCCTCTGGCCCACTCTGCACTAATCGTCGGCCGCGCGCGTTCTGCTGATGCCCCTGCAGCACCATCGAGGCCGGCATCCACGCCGCCATGGCGGTCCCCTTGGGGCGCGGGGCGTCGACTCACCCACATGATGACGATGAGGAACACGGAGTTGACGGCCAGGATGACGAGGGCGGGCGCCTGGTACAGCCAGTCGGACCAGTGCGCGATCATCCAGGTGCAGTGGCGCAGCAGCGACTCGGCGGGGCCCTGAGATCAAAGCAGAACCTTAGTTAAGGGGGCAGTAGTGCGATTATTTAAAAAAAAAAAAAACATATTTTTGACCGCCTCCGCCGGTCTTCCTCTGGCCCACTGTGTCGTCGGCGGGCCGTCCCACTGTCCCAGGAGATGATCGCCCCGCCGCTATCAGGCAGTTTGCCGTCGCGCCGGAAAGAGTAGGCGATCGTCTGCACGCCAATTGGTTTCGCCTCGCCCTCCTCTCGCCCCTACCCCCACCACGCACAGTGGGCCAGAAGGCCGGCGCAGGCGGCCAGAAGTCTAGGGGCGTATTTAGCTCCAGAGTCGCTAAATGGGACTTGAACTGACTGTGTGACCCCACAAATCGATTCCTCGTTCGGAGAGCAGTTCATTGTTGGGGGGGGGGGGGGGTCACACGCTCGGTTCGAGTCCCACTCAGAGACTCTGGAGCTCAAAATGCGACTACACTTTTAGCCGCATGCGCCGGTCTTCTGGCCCACCGTGCCAAGCCGTCGTCGTCCGTGCGGCCTCTTCCTTCGGATGAGATGTGCTGTATCCCAGAGAGCTCGGCGATGTGGCCCCGGACTGTGTCATCTGGCAAAGGGACTTTGCGGGGGGGGGGGGGAGAACTGTGTGGGAAGGGGGAGTTCTGCTGCCGTTGCGGCGAAGTGCCCCAGCAGCGTTGCGCTGGATCAACTCCATGTCAGGGCCGCGTGTTTCTCAAACTGATAACTCAATATCTTCAGATGGTAGTGCGAGGGAGACAGATAGAGTGTGCGGGGGGAGAGAGAGAGAGAGAGAGAGAGAGAGAGAGAGAGAGAGAGAGAAAGAGAGAGAGAGAGAGAGAGAGAGGCGGATGAAGTGAGACATCCGCTAGAAACATTTTCTTTTACAGGAACGGTGTACTACACAGTAGGCCAGAAGACCGTTGAGGAGGCCGAATTCTAGACGCGTATTGAGCTCATGGGACTCGAATCGAACGTGTGACCACACGACGTGGGGTCACACGTTCGATTCGAATCTTGTCTAGGCACTCTGGAGCTAAAAACGCGTGGCCCACGGTGTTCCCGATCCTCTTCACACGGCCTTCACTTCGCTTCGGAGGAACAACAGGCAGAGCAGCCGCGGCAGTGCATGGTAATGAGCCGAGTAATGGCACCCCTACAGCCGCACCGGGTGCGGGTCGGTACCGCCGCAACCGCCGCAACCGCCGCAGGGAACCAAGTTCGGGACGACCTGGCTCCTCGCTTGCCGCGCGGCACGGCGGCACGGCGGCACGGCCAGGGGGAGGGTGGGTGCACAGTGGGCCAGAAGACCGGCACAGGCGGCCCGTTCGGAGCTCCAGAGTCGCGAAACAGGACTCGAACCGAACGCTTCACCCCACCAATAGACTCCTCCCGCGGAGAGCAATCCATTAGTGGAGTCACCTGTTCGGTTCGAGTCCTATTTATCGACTCTGCAGCTCAAAACCCGTCCGGGATTCCGACCGCCCCCCACCGGTCTTCTGGCCCCCTGTGGAAGGTCCACCGTGTCCACCCTAGCCGGCTCCACATCATCGCCCCCGAAAACAAAACCCGGCCGCAACTTTGCATGTCGGCAAGCTGCCTTTCCTGCCTCGAGAGGAAAGTAGGTAAGTTGGAGCAAGTTTGGAACAGACGACGCCGCGATGCAAGACGGGGGATTGGAGGAACAGGGCGCGGGGGGTGGCGGGGCCGAACGGGCCTAAGCACTAGGGAAAAAGCTGAGGCTGCGCGGCTGGCGGGGCGGGGCGGGGCGGGGCGGGGCGAGGCGAGGCGCCGCGGGCACCGCGGGAACGGCCCGTTAGCCCTCCGCTAACGCAATTCTGGGGGGAAAGTTACACGGAAGCATCTGTAACCAGCGTCGCCAGCCCGGCGGGGTGCCGCTGCCGCCGGCAAGCCGGAGGAGGCCCTCCTCCCCGCCTCCTTCGCCACCACGACCATCACGACGTTTTCATCCCGTGGCACAGTGGGTCAGAAGACCGGAGCAGACCTTTCGACGCGTCTCCAAACTTCAGTGTCGCTAGGACTCTCGGACCGAACGTGAGACCCCACCAATGGATTCCTCGTTTGGAGAGAAATCTATTGGTGATGTCACACGTTCAGTTCGACAGTCCCATTGAGCGACTCCGGAGGTCACAGTGCGTCTAGAGTTTTTGCCGTCTGCCGGTCTTGTGGCCCACTGTGCGCCGTTCTCTGCGTCCAATTCGTTTCTCGGCTGCTTGGGCCTCGCCTCGCGCCTCGCCCCCGGCCCTGGCGACTGGCGCTGGCACTGTGGGCCGGGCCGGCCGGCCACACTGCACTGCAGCGCGCCACGGTAGGGAAAGGGGAGGGGGTGGGGGACACAATCATCGGCCCCGGCCGGCCGGCCAGCCGTCGCGCCCAGTCGCGCCGCGCTCCGAGCTGTGTTGTTGTCGGGGAGAGAGGGTCGGTCGGAAGAGGCTCTCGAGTGGAGCAGTCGTCGAGCAGCAGCAGCAGCAGCCCAGCGGATCCAATTGGAGTCCACCTGTCTGCTGCTTACCCAGTGGGCCGGCACGACAGCCGAGGCTGGCGGTGCGTTGTGTGTCGGGAACGGCTTTGGCAACGGTCAAAAGCCACCCACGACAGTGGGACAGAGAAGACCGGCGCAGGCGGCCAAAAGTCTAGACGCTCAACAGGCCTCGAACCGGACCAATGGACTCCTCGTTTGGAGACCAGTCTATTGGTAGCAGAGACCGGCATCGGGACCCGAACGCCGCTCGGACCGTCGCACTTGTTCGTCCCATCGTTAGCCCGCTCGAACCCGCCCGCGCTTGTCCGGTGAGACTCGTGCGTCTAAACGGGACCCGTTCGGCACTGGCCACGGGGGGTGGCGGGGGGGGGGGGAGGCAGGCAGGCAGACCAGCCGCCGGCTGCGAGCCGCTGCGAGCGACAAGCGGCGGCGGGGCGGCCGCCACTCAGAGCACACAGCCCGGCTCGCCCGGCTCCGGCTGTCTGCTTGCGTCGGAGGCGGGAGTCGTCTCTGTCGCACAGCAGCGGGCGAGTCGGACCTCTCTGTCCCGACCGACTGATTCGAACGCACACATGCAGGCGTGCGAATGCTGTCCGCCCCGACTCGCTGCTCGCTCGGCTCGCCTCCGCCCGCGTCTGTCTGTCCTCCGTGCGTTCGACGAAAGCGTTCGGCCACACTCGGCGACATTCGGCACATCGGTATCGGACGTTCGGCTCTCTCGGACCTCTCTCCACCTCTCTCTCGCACAACGACTCCCTGGTTGAGCCGCTCTGCATTAGTCCCGTGGCGGGACCCAATGCCTGTCTCTGCTTGGAAGGGCCACGCGTTCGATTCGAGTCCCATTTAGCGACTCTGGAGCTCAAAACGCGTCTACAGTTTTGGGCTACTGCGCCGGTCTTCTGGCCCACTATGCTACTTTTGATCTTCCTGAACCTCACCTGTGGCTCCGGGGACGGCGTGAGGCAGCGGACCAGTACCCACAGCGTCACGAACACCATCGGCGACCCTGGAACAAAGCAAGCAGAGCGTGAAGGACGAGGCACCGGAAGCTCTCTGGTCGGACCTCGTTCGGAGAGCAATCCATTGGTGGGGTCACGCGGTCGGTTCCAGTCCTATTAAGAGACTCGGGAGCTCGAAACGCGTCTACAGTTTTGGCCGGCCGCCTCCGGTGTTCTTCTGGTCCACTTTAAGCCGTCCCAGCAGGTTAGCGGATCATCTGATTTTTTTTTTATTTAAAAAAAAAAAAAAAAAAAAGAACTGAGCCAATACACGCGCGTGGAACACACGGAGGAAAAAGGAAAGGAACGTCATGGTCGTTGAAAACCACGCAACCAAAAAACGAAAACAAAATAAGGAAGAAAAGCAACGAAGGAAGTGGATTTCTTGGCCGGGATTTGCGCTGGAGTGCCAATAAGAAAACGGGGACTCGCAGGAAAGCGGGGCCGCCCTGTCCGCGCTCTTCATCACGAGAAGCCTCGCGATGGACTGCGCGGGACACACGGCGAGACCGCCCCTCCAAACCCCCCGTCACGGCGATATCACGCCGATAAGTGGTTTTTCAATTAACTCGCAATCGACCTAAAAATTACTTGCTCCGCCATTACCCGGCCGGGCCGCCCCCAGCCTCGGCCCTCTTTCCCTCCTCCGTGCACACCCTGCCGCACAGTGGGCCAGAAAACCGACGAGACGCGTTTCGCACTCCAGAGTCGCTAAGCAGGACTCGAACCGAACGTGTGACCCCACCAATGGATTCCTCGTTCGGAGAGCAATCCATTGGTGCGGTCACGGAGTTGAAAACCCGTCCGGGATGTTGACGGTCCCCGCCGGTCTTCTGGTCCGCACTGTGTGCCGTCCGCCAGCCTCTTCCCCCGACCGGGGAGGCGCAGGAGGTATGAAGGGCGTGTCGGTGGGCATTCAGTGTGACTGCAGGCCGCGCGGCTCTCTGTCTGTCTCTCTCGCACTCACGGGGCGTTCCGCAGTGCGAGAGAGACAGACCGAGGTCCTCCCCCTCTGCCGCCTCGGCAGAGCAGCAGCAATATCCGGCCTGCGTGCCCTCCGCCGCCGTGACCCCCTCGCCCCTGCTCGGCCCCGGTCCGCTCCTTGGTCCGCTCTCCGGCGGCACGCTACACGGCGCCTCGCGAGCTGCCTCGCCGTGTGGCGGAGGGATTCCGAACGGCGCGTCGCACAGTGGGCCAGAAGTCGCCAAAAGGACGCGAACCGAACGTGAGACCCCACCAATGGATTGCTCTCCGGACAAGAAATCCGTCGGTGTGGTTACACGTTCGGTTCAAGCCATTTAGCGAGTCCGGAACTCAAAACGCGTCCAGTGTTTTGGCCGCCTGCGCTGGTCTCCTGGTTCCCTATGCTTCGTGGGCTAGGGTCCCTGGCAGGGTAGGCCGACAGCTGCGAGTGCTCCGTGGTCGGGTTGCCCACCCTGCAGGCCGCAGGCGCCACCGTATCGCCGTCCGCACCAGCGGCAGCGCGGCAGCCACCGGCCGCATCCGCAGAGTTCCCGATAACTGCTTTTCCCACGGCGTCCGTCTGTGTGTGCGTGTGTCCGTGTGCATTCATTCCATTTGGTCCGGCGGCGGCCGGCGGCGAGGCGGTGTGGCGGGGAGCGCCTGTCACTGCGGCCAAGGCAATGCCGCCGCCACTCGCGCGCTGCGGTACAGCCTACCCGCCGATCCGCAGGGGCTCCACCGCAACGCCGCCACCGGTCAAAGTACGGGTTTTGTCCAGGTCGTCCTCTCCACGCGACATGTCAGGCGGCTATTGTTCCCGCTCCTTGGCGTTTGACAGCGCCCCTCCCTTCCCTCCCCGCCCCTCCCCTCCCTCCTCGCCCCCCCCTCCTTCCTCGCCCCCTCCCTTCCCCTCCCCTCCCTCCTCGCCCGTCCCCGCCGTTCCCCCACCCGGGCCGTCCGTGTGGGAATTAAAACAGGTGAGACAATGAGCGCGCAACGGAGCACCTAGCGAGCCAGCTCCAGCCCCCGCCGGCGCGCCGCGTGTTTTACCTTTTTGGCCGGACAAAACCCCCCGCCCCGCCCCGCCTCGTCGCACACAACGCCACCACGAGAACGGGGCTGCAGCAGCGAAATGGGACTCCACGAAATGAAACGCGCTCAGAGTCGCCCACTCGTTCTTTTTTTGGAGTTGTTTCTCTCGTTGTTGATGTTGTGCGTGAGTGCGAGTGGGCGCGCATGTGTGTGAGTGCGCGCCCCGCGCGCGCGCGCGCGCGCGCGTGTGTGTGTGTGTGTGTGTGTGTGTGTGTGTGTGTGTTGTGCGTCGACGCATTTTTCATACGCGGTATACATAATGGACGGGTTGTTGGTCGAGCGGAGTGAAGGGCGCGGAAAAACGGGTCGTTTAAATCTTGGCGGGCACAACAATGGGCCAATGGGATACCGCCCTGCCTGCCGCCGCGGCGGATTAGGGTGTAGAGTGTCCTTCCGTTCTTCCCCTTCCTGCCTCGGTGCAGCCAGGCAGCAAGGCAGCCAGCCAGCCAGGGCATAAATCAGCCTCACGAGGACGGCGCGCCCTTCCGGTGGTAGAACAAGCCCTCTCGGTGGTGGTGGTGGTGGTAGTGGTGGTGGTGGTGGTGGTAAGGTCGGGTCTCCTCTGTACTGTCAGACCAAAAGCGCCGAAGGCTAAGGCAGCAACATACAGGCAGCTCAAAACACGTTTTTTTCCCTGCCGAAAAAGTTTGGCAACTAATGGGACGATACCGACACGCACAACACGTATAACTACTGCGGGCAAAAATATGTGTTAAAAAAAAAACAACATGAAACAGAACAGAAAAAAAAGGAACCCGTTGAAGTACGCGTTAACAATCCCCTTTGAATTTGGAGCCGCTCTAGGGACTAGGAACCCCAGGGCGTCGATTTTCCCTTTTTCGATCTTGAAGCCGGAGGGCGGGGGAGGAGTGAAAGGCAGGAGGCGGGACAGGAGCCAAATAACAGGAGGCAAATAACGGGAGCAAAGGGAGGAGCACAACGAAAAGACGGAAAAGCAGCAACCGGAAAACTAAACATGTAATTTGGTGGGGCCCGGCCGGTCCCTTTCGTCCCCGTGGCCCTCTTTCCACAGTCTGTCCGTTCGCGTGGCGTAATAGGCTGCCCTGTCTGAACACCCCGCCTCCACCTCGCTCCCCCTCGGGTCTCTCTTTGATTCCCTCGTAGGGCAGCGCGTCACGGCGCGGCAAGGCAGGCAGGCAGGCCATACCCTAGGGCGCAGGGCCCTCGGCGGGGAGGTACCGACCGCGACCGCACGCGCCAAGGGACTCTCAGCTCAGGCCACATCTTGGAGGCGGAAAGGGTGACCCTTGGCCCTTGGCCGTCGGGGGTGGCGATCCTCGGCGCACAGTGGGCCAGAAGACGGGCGCAGGCGGCCGAAAATTCTAGACGCGTTTTGAGCTCAAGAGTCGCTAAATAAGACTCGAGCCGAACGTGTGACCCCCACCAATAGATTCCTCGTCCGAAACACAATCCATTGGCGGGGTCACGCGTTCGGTTCGAGTCCTACGTAACGACTCTGGAGCTCAAAACGCGTCTAAAGTTTTGGCGGCGCGAGCCGGTCATCTGGCCCACTGTGAGGCCGTCCTCGGCTCGCAGGCAACGAAGCGCTGGCCGCAGGCTGGCCGGGCCATTGTGACGCCACAATGGGCGCCGTGTAACAGTGTAGCGGCAAACTGCGCGCGCGACTTGCCGAGCGCCAGGCTGACAAAAGAAAGCCGCCCCGAGTTGGCCGAGCCCTTTGAACCCGGTTCATGTTCACCCCGCCGGCGCGCCTGGCCGGGCTGCCGGGCTGTCAGCTCAGGGCTGCAGGACTGCAGGGCCGTCAGCCCGGGGCTGCCCAGGGCCCCTTGACCCTTCCCAAGGGACTCACAGCCCGCGCGTGGCGAGCGGCCTGGCCGAGGGATTATGATGCGCAGCTCGCGCGGCCGGCCCTCCTTGGCGGGGCGCAGTGGGCCAGAAGACCGACGCAGGCGGACAAAACACCAGACAAGTTTTGAGCTCCAGAGTCGCTAAATGGGCGTGCGACCCCACCCATGGGTTTCTCGTTCGGAGCGCAATCCATTGGTGGCGTTGGGTTGGAGTCCCGTTCAGCGACTCTCGCTCAAAACGCGTCTAGAGTTTTAGCCGCCTGCGCCGTCTTCTGGCCCACTGTGCAGGCCGGGCCGGGCCGGGCCGCTGGAGTCCGATACGAGGCGCCGCGGGCTATCGATTGGACCTCCGTTTCTGAGGCCTGTCACGCTCGCGGACGCTGCCGCAAACAGCGCGGCCGGGTGAACAAGAAGGACATCTGCGTCTTCCTCGTGGTCGGGCTGTGGCTGGGCTGGGTTGGCCGGTTGGGCCGCCGCACCTGTTGAATGCACAGGGAAAGGGGCAGCCAGCCACGGCTAGTCCACCACCGCGCCCCGCCCCGCCCCGCCCCGCCCCGCCCCGCCCCGCCCAGGGACTGAGGACTGAGCACACAGCCCACACACAGCCCACGGCCCACAGTTCGGCCGAGCGGAAGGCCAGCAGGGCAGCAGCCATACCACCGTGAGGGCCTCGGTGAGGGTGGCGACCGGCCAGCCATGGCCAGGACCAGCCCATGCCCCGTGGCACCAGTGAAAAGCTGGGCCTCTGCCTTTGAGACCCGCAATCGGGGGAGGGGGAAATATTGAATCGGGCCGTATATAGACACTTTATACACACCCCAAAGCAAAGCCCCTTTTTTAAAAAAAAGGTTAAAAAAAAACTTATAATATGAGAGAGAGAGAGAGAGAGAGAGAGAGAGAGAGAGAGAGAGAGAGAGAGAGAGAGAGAGAGAGAGAGAGAGAGAGAGAGAGAGAGAGAGAGAGAGACAAACAGACAGACAGACAGACGGACAGACAGACACAGGGGGACACTTAAAACAATTTGCAAAATCTAAACAAGATTTTACTTACCCCAGCCTATAAGAATGTAGCATCGCAGTCGGACGTTCTCTCGAGTGAAAGTCTCCACGACCAGAATGTATAAGTACAGCCCTGGAACAACGAGGAGCCAGCAGCACACACATCAATCATGGACCGGCGTGCGGCAGCGTCGTGCCACAGTGGGCCGGAAGACCGGCGCAGGCGGTCAAAACAGACGCGTTTCGAACCGAACGTGTGACACCACCAATGGATTGCTCATAGATTGCTCTCCGAACGAGGAATCCTAATGGGGTTACATGCTTGGTCGAGTCCTATTTAGCTACTCTGAACCTCAAAACGCGTCTAGAGTTTCGACCGCCTGGGCCAGTCTTCTGGCCCACTGTGCACTATGCGGCGTGCGGCGCGCAGTCGGCCACATCAGCACACAGTCCGACGCAGCCCTCCAACTCCAAGCCACTCGGGATCCAGACAAACCGATCCACTTCCGTCTCGGCCATCAATCAGACATGCCTATAGTCGGACTGGGGCTGGCGCCGGGCCAGACGCCCCCCCCCCCCCCCCCCCGATGTAAATGCGCCGCCGTTTAAGCCATGCAATTTACTGATAAATTTTTTGTTGTAAACGTTGCAAAGAGAGAACATTTGTTTTAAATTGGTGGAACCCCTAAAAAATAAATTAGCACGTTTACTTCCGGGCACTACGTCTACAATGACATAGTCATGGTCCATGCGTTTTCCTATCCTTGCGAACCCACCCTACATTGAACGCGGAGATAAGTCCAACAATCTTAAACAAATCAATTTTAGCGGAACCCCTTTGAAGTACTTTGAACTCTGCGCGACCTTTTGCGCACCTCTGGCACGCATTTTCCGCGCGACAGTGCTTGCAGGGTGGGCCCGTGCGCACGGTGAGCGGCATGTAAGATGCATTGCGCCGCGCCGAGTATGGCGAGGCCGCCTGCCCTTGCCGTTGGCATAAAAAAACGAACAAGGAGCTGCGCGTTTCGACGGCGGCCAAAGGGGACCTCCAGTGGAGGGAAAGGGGTTGCTGAGTGATAATGGATGCTGGGAATAATGAATGAAGGGAGGGGAGGGGAGAAGCGGGAGGGGGCAGGGGGCGTGGTCAGGCCCCGCCCCGTCTCCACACTCACAGCAGACTGCCATGAAAATTAGACTTGACTTCAAAGGGCGGCGGCGCTCGGCGGCGCTTCATGCAGGGACACGCTGCTTTGCTGCATGTAGCTCGAGGCGTCGCCGTGTCGCCGCGGAGGAAGCAGGCAGCGCACAGTGGGCCAGTTGGGACTCCAACAGAACGTGTGACCCCACCAATGGATTGCTCTTCGAACGAGGAATCCATTGGTGGGGTCACACGTTCTATTCGAGTCCTGTTAAGCGACTCTGGAGCTCAAAAAGCGTCTAGTATTTTGGCCGCGTGGACCGGTCTTCTGGCCCGCTATGCGCCGGAACCTGGGTTCGCGGGACCTACAGGCGGCACCAGTTCGCGGAACGAGCGGGATATCGCTGTTCTAGTGTGAGTTTAAACAAACTCCATTCTGCGAGCCACCGGCCGAGGAACAAACAACGGCGCCGCCCATCCACGACCCCTCACTCTGTCTACCTGTTGTTTGTGCTGCAAAGAGACACCTCGCTACACAAGGACGCAGTTTGCAGAGCACTAGTACTTACCTTCCACGAACATCCACGTGAATGTAGTCAAGTGAAAATAGTGGAAGAGCACGAGCAAGCAAACGCACTCGGTGGAATCAGTCTGAAAACAAAAGACCGGAAATAAATAAAGGGCTCAGCGTTTGACCCACAAGTGCGAGTTATATGGCTGCCTGCGCCGCTATCCTGGCCCACTGTGATCCGGCCGGGACCGTGTCCAGGCCCAGGGCCCTAGGGCCTCGCTGCACGACTCAATGCATGCCCTTTGTGAGGGAAAGGTTACCCCACCTGAATTGAATAATTAAGAATCCACGTGAAATCCGCCAGGATGTAGGCGCACATGAGGTTGGAGTGGATCACGTTCCTTAAACAGTGCAGGTCCCTGAAAAGATAGAGGAGTCAATGAGACGCTTCATTGAACACTGCAGATGAGTAGGGCGCACAGTGGGCTAGAAGACCGGTGGAGGCGGCAAAAATCCCGGACGCGCTTTGAGCCTCAGAGTCGCTAAGTGGTTCTCGAATCGAACGTGTGACCCCACCACTAGAATCGTCGTTGGGAGAGCAATCCATTAGTGGGGTCACACGTTCAATGCGAGTCTGGAGCGAGCTCGAAAGGCGTCTAGAATTTTCAGCCGCCTGCGCGCCGGTCCTCTGGCCCACTGTAGGCCGGTGGACGAACTCACTTGAAGGACACGAAGATGAGCACGGCGAAGAAGAGGGCGATGAGGGACATGCTGTAGCCCACCTGGTACACGACGTGCGTCAGCTCCACGGCCCACCACGCCTCCGGTGCCTCCGGCCCCATCTGCGGGGGCAGCTCCCTGCACAGCGTGTAGTTGGAGTAGCGCGACCAGGTGCCATTGGGGAAGCACCACCGCGACGCCAGGCCTGCCAGGAGACAACATCCTCGCTGCGTCATGGTCGTCATGTGTCCGCGACGGACAGTGGGCCATAGAGGACCGGTGGAGGAGGTCAAAATCCCGAGAGGCCAAATCGGACTCGAACCGAACGCGTTACCCCATGCATTGCTCTCCGAACGAGGAATCAAGTGGTGGGGTCGCACGTTCGGTTCGAGTCCTGTTTGGCGACTCTGGTGCTCAAAACGCGTCCAGTAGTTGTGGCCGTCTGCGCCGGTCCTCTGGCCTACTGTGCGTTGTGGGGCGCTCCTGTGGGTCATTCCCTCGGGACCTTCCACCTGACATTCCAGTGGGCGCGCAGTGGGAACGCAGTGGGCCATGGCGTACCTGCGGGGTCGTACTTGACGCCGTTGAGCTCGTCGAAGCACTGCTGCTCGGCCAGCAGCCCCGCGCCGGTGGGCGGCCAGCAGAGGATGGCGTCGAAGGCGGAGGCGCAGTGCGGCCCGGCGGGGGTGGGCCGGAGGGAGGCCTGCAGCGCGCACACCTGCGGACCGGCAGACGCCTTCGGTTCACGGGCCACTCGGCTCCACTCGGTGCCACTCGCACAGTGGGCCAGAAGATTGGCCCAGGTGGCCAAAACTATATACGCGTTTTGAGCTCCAGAGTCGGTAAATGGGACTCAAACTGAACAGGTGACCCCCACCAATGGATTCCTCGTTCGGAGAGCAATCCATTGGTGGGGTCACACGATCGGTTCGAGTCCCATTTAGCGTCTCTGGAGCTCAAAACACGTCATGGCATTATCCACAATATATCTTACCTCCTCCGTCTCCAGAGACCGGTTGGTGGCCAGCCACGGCCCGGCGTCCACGTGGCCCGCGAGGTCCGCGTCGACCGCCGCGGCCGGCAACGACACCGCGGGCCACTCGGCGAGCCGGGGTGCAGACGGCGCGGCTGCAACAGGGAAGGAACCCTCGGTGAGTGAGCCGTGAGCCCAGGGCGGCCCACGGCACAGTGGCCAGAAGACCGGCGCAGGCGCTCAAAATTCTACACGCGTTCCAGAGTCACTAAATGGGACTCGAACCGAACGTGTGACCCCACCAATCGATTGCTCTCCGAACGAGGAATCCTTTGGTGGGGTGACACGTTCGGTTCGAGTCCTGGTTAGCTACTGTGGAGCTCTGGAGCCGCCTCCACCGGTCTCCTGGCCCACTGTGCGCTCTCGATACATCTACGGCCTACGGCCCTGCCGAGCGATATCGCCGCAGAGAGTGGCGCCGCTCCGTCTCTCTCGCGCCGCGCCGGCACGTCCCGTGAGTGCGAGAGAGACGGAGCGGCGACGCGACCCTTTTGGCATGAGCCGGCTGCCGGTACACTTGTCCCTGTCAGCCGCCGCCCACCTCCAGCCCCTTCTACCCTAATCCCGCCCATATGAGGAGGGGCGTGATGGATTGAGACACCGCAGGGCCGTGCAGCGCGAGGCGGCGCCGTGCCGCCAGGACGGCCAGGACGGCCAGGACGGCCAGGACGGCCGGGACCCGGGCCAGGATTAGATTGTCAACGCGCGGGTGGGACTGCAATGGCGCGGTACTTGGAGAGGGGAGGGCATGTTACAAACTTCCTTCGTTATTTGACGGAGTATCTTCATTGAAAGCTCATGTATGCTCTGCAAACTCAACAGTGTACTCAGTGCACGCCAATGAGCGTGTACTCACGAGTACTTTTACGAGTACACGCGGAACAGAGTGCACTGAGGACACTGTTGATTTCGGTGAGTTCCCAAAATAAGTTAAAAATACTTCTAATTTTGTTTCGTAAGGCCTGTGTTATAGTTTGCATGGTATATAAGGGTGGTGCAGATGGGTGGCGCGGGGCCGCGTGACGTGACAAGATCCCTCCGGCCACGTCGGCTGGGGAGCTAAGTCCAAATCCCATACACGGACATGGGCGGGCCGGAGGCAAGGAAGCGAGCTGCCGCGACAACTTTGCAGCAGCCCACCCTGAGTGGCACTGCCACGCGCACAGTGGGCCAGAAGGCACCCCTATCCCTCCGTTCCGCTACCCAGCCTATCCTATGGCCACTCCGGGTTATTCATCTCGTAGTTTAGGTCCATCCTCGCGACACAAACAACAAGAATAGTCGTTGCCAGGCGCGTGGCTCTATGGAGGAGTCTTGGCTAAGGAAAGCCCGCAACAGCCTCTGGACAGATTTCACGTTTCGCTACGATATGAATCCGTCGTTTCAGAGCGTCCGCCGGTTGCCAGACAGATAGTTAAAAGGAAATTGCTGCCATTCAAACGCTGCAGCGAAGCGGAAATGTTGAGCATTGTTGACGCCAACGCGGGACGGTGTGGACACGGCGGGGCTGCGCATCATGGTGGGTCAGAAGACCGGGCCGCAGGCGGCCAAAACTCTGGACGCGATTTGAGCTCCAGAGTCCTCTTTTGAAGAGCAATCCATGGGTGGGGTCACACGTTCGGTTCGAGTCCCGTTTAGCGTCTCTGGAGCTGATAACCCGTCCGGGATTCTGGCCGCCTGCGCGGGACTTCCGGCCCACTGTGCTGGTGCTGCGCCCCGTGCTGCGCGCGCTGCACCGCGCGCCCCTGTCGGGGCTGATAAGGGCGACACGCGTAAAGCTTTACTGCGGTGCCCCGCTTGCCGCTTGCGCGTCCACTGCAGCACCCTGCAGCACCCTGCAGCGCACCGCCACCAGGGAGACAGTTTTCTGCTCCGCGGAGTGGAAACTGGAAACAAAACACTCAAGAAACGGGTGGGGCGGGCCAAGAAGCACTTTTGCCTACTTAAAAGGGGCCATGTGTTGCTTTTTGCCTAGCTTTGAGGCGGCCATCTAGGGGTCAGCCGGGGGGGGGGGGATAGTCCTTTTGCCCCTCCTCTGGATCCGCGCTTGCCAAAGATTTCGGTAGATAGACATAATATGCAAATGTGGAGGTACATTCTCTGCACCCAGAAAAATGTTTTCTTGAATTAAGTAAAATTTACTTGATGCAAGTAATTTTTTGCATTATTGTGCCTAAGTAAAATTCAACTTTGAGTGGAAGTAGAAATATTCTTGATATGGTTGGAGCAATGCAAAGCCTATTAGTATTGATCTGATCCTCAGTTTAGCTTGAATCAAGTATTTTTAATCAAGAAGAATATTTTACTTGATTCAAGAAATCCTTTTTCTGGGTGCGGCAGAGGACGAACTCTCAACAGCCCCCTGGAGAAGCCAACGGAGCAGTCCGACCAACAACTCCAGTCGGACTGGCCGGACTGGGCGGCGCACATAACGCTCCACATGCCCTGGTCGGGCGGAGCGGGAACAACTGTTCGCAGCAGAACTGCGGGTACTGCTGGCGCTGCGGGTCGGGGGACGATAGGAGTCCCACTGGGGGACGACCGAGCGGAGGCCCACGGCCAGTAGACCGGTAGCGGCCAAAATACTAGACGCGGTTTGAGCTCCAGAGCCGCTAAGTGGGACTCGAACCGAACGTGCGACCCCACCAGTGGATTTTTGCGGTCCCGAACCCAGGATCTCTCACTTCCCAGCTGAAGCTCTTAACCACTGAGCCACTGGGACGCCGGGCTCAAAACGCGTCTAACGTTCTGACCGCATGCGCCGGTCTCCTGGTCCACTGTGCGGCACAGCCTGACCGGAAGCCGGCGGCGGTCTCCCCGAAGACGCGTCGTCACATCTGGCCGCGACCAAATCGAAAATGAATGGATTCATGAGAGGAGCACCGGGGAAGCCGGAGCACATCGTGGGGGCGAGGAGCGGGGCGGATAGCGTCGAAACGCGATTGGCTGGTGAGAATGGTGAGACCGGGTGAGACCGGGTGAGAGACTGAGGCAGACACGACGCCGATAACGCGCCCAGTTGTTGGGCCAGAAGAACGGCGCAAGGCGGTCAAAACTCTGGACGCGTTTCGAGCTCCAGAGTCGCTCAATAGGACTCGAACCGAACGAGTGACACCACCAATGGATTGCTCTTCGGACGAGGAATCAATAAGTGGTGCACAGGTTCGGTTCGAGTCCAATTTAGCGACTCCGGAGCTCAAACGCGGCTAGATCCTCAGCCGCCTCCGCCGGTCGTCTGGCCCACTGTGCGCCGGTCGGGCGCCGGCCAGGGCCCTTGGCAGGACCTGCAGCAGCTGGAGCTGCCTGGGAAGCCTGCCAAGTGTTTCATTGAGGGATTCGATCCCTGTCTGTAGCGTAGCGTCGAGCCAGCGAGGCCGGCGGGAGCCCGCCGCCGGCGCTCTGCTGCCAGGCGCATGGACAGGCTTCAGGCGCATAGGCTTCAGGCGCATAGGCTTCAGGCGCATAGGCTTCAGGCGCATAGGCTTCAGGCTGCTCCGCCGCGTTGTCTCTCTCGCACCTCTGCGGGAAGCCCCACGAGGGCGACGGAGACGGCGCGCCTTAGGCTGCCAACGCAGCCCTGTGGCCTGCCCTGGGGATCAGCGTCAACCCCCCCCCCCCCCCCCCCCCACGGGTGGTGGTCAGTGCGGTCGCAGGACTAAGTAGCAAGGCGCATGGCTCGACGCGACGGCCGGTTCGTGACCTACAGAACTACAAAGGGCACACCCCCTTATCTCCAAAGTAAGCCGCAAAACGCATTGCGAAGGGCACTCCCCCCGTTTGTATATCCAACGGGAAGGTTGCGCCTTAGTGCTGGTCTTCTGGCGGGGCAGCCAAAACTGTAGACGCGTAAGTCTTCATCAAGTCTAAAGGACCGAAGGCCAAAGTCGTTAAAAAGGACTCGAACCGAGCGTGTGACCCAACCAATGGATTCCTCGTTTGGAGAGCAATCCATTGGTGGGGTTACATGTTCGGTTCGAGTCCCATTTAGCGGCACTGGAGCTCTAAACCGTGATATTGACCGCCTCCACAGAAGTCCTGTGGTCCACTGTGCGCAGCGGGGGCACCTTCCGGCCCGCCCGACACGTCCAGTACGGCGGCCGCTTCCCTCGGCTTCCCTCGTTTCCCTCGTTTCGCCTCGTTTGCAAGACGTTGTGCGGCCCACCGCCTTGGTCGAGGCCTTCACCGCTCCAGCTTCCAATTCGTTGGACGACCATGTGGGAAAACTTGTTACGGGCTCGGCGGGCGGCGGCGCGAGTGCTGCTGGCAAAGAATATATATGGATCCCGTTGAGGGTAGGAAAAATGAGGCGAGGCGGGGGAGAAAGCGGAGAAGGCGGTGGAGGAGCCGCCGCACGCTGCACTGCAGTGGCGCCGCGCCGCGCCTTCCACAACGTGCCTCACTGTCTTTGAGTCTCGAGCACCGCCTTCCGAATCGTTTCATCACACCGCCGTCAAGTCAGCCGCACGCCCCCGCCGCGCTGTCCACAAAGCCCCGCCTCCACCGCCGCCTTCGCCTTTCGGAAAACAAATGAGCGCCACGTATTCGGCCGACGTCAACTTATCCCGCGCATTTTTTTTATGATTTATTCTCCGGTGGATCCAAATCCCCCTTTCACGTGTTTCACGTTCTCGCGTGCGTCGAGGGCCGCCGGCACGGCAGTCAGTCAGTCGGGCCCGGCTCCCCTCCCGCACCCCTACCAGCCCCTGCGGGGCACAGTGGGCCGGACGGCGTAATCGGCCAAAACTCTAGACGCGTTTTGAGCTGCAGAGTCACTAAACAGGACTCGAACCAGACGTGTGACCTCACCAATGGATTCCTCGTTCGGAGAGCAATCCATTGGTAGGGTCACATAACCGGTTCGAGTCCCATTTGACGACCCTGGAGCTCAAAACGCGTCTAGAATTCGGCCGCGCCTGCGCCAATCTTCTGGCCCACTGTGCGGTGCTCGAGCGCGGACAGAGGGACGAGGCCCTTCGGAATGAGGATGAGGGTGCGGCCGGGCCGGCGACGGCGGAAGGGCCGTACGAGAGATTGGAATGACGCGCGGCCTGTCCGCAAAATGTAATCACACGCTACTGCGGGAGAAGTAAGTGTCAGCGTCGGGAGCTTATTGACCAGGGCACCGAGGACGGGCCCACTCTGACGCCCAACTTGATTAATTAGTGACTTGTCCCTCTGCGGCACGTCGCGCGTTCGCGTTCTGTCCGCGTACGTCCGCAGGGCGAGGAGGCAGCAGCGATCCAACAACCACGCAGCACAGTGGGCCACATCACTGCTGTGGTCGAGAGCGTCTGTGCGTCGCCTTCCAATTCCGAGAACGCGTAAGGATGAGAATTGCTACAATAGTCAAAGTTCATCGTGCAATCGAAGCAGGGAAGCCCGCAGGGAAGCTTCCGCGCGTGTAGAGTGGAGTGCAGAGACCGTGGACCACGCGGCCTCCTCGTCGTCGGCCCAACAATGGAGAGGCGAGGAGCAGAAGGCCCATTCCGTCTCTCTCTCTCTCTCTCTCTCTCTCTCTCTCTCTCTCTCTCTCTCTCTCTCTCTCTCTCTCTCTCTCTCTCTCTCTCTCTCTCTCTCTCTCTCTCTCTCTCTCACGGGCCGCCGCGGAGGGGGGTGCGAGACACAGCGCGACGACGCCAAGTGCTGTTGTTCGGAATCAGTCGGTGCCGTGGAGAGGACGCGCGACAGGGAGTGAGTGGGCCATGACATTCCGGGGGTCGCGTCGTCGGCTCTATCGCCGAGTCATTAGCGTGCCTTGTGATCACTGCGCCCCTCCCCCTCCAACCTCCGCGCAGCCACCGCGCCACAGTGGGCCAGAAGACCGGCGCAAGCGGCCGAAAATACATACGCTTTTCGAGCTCCATAGTCGCTAAATGGCAATCGACCATAATTGCTCACCGAACGAAGAACCCATGGGTGGGGGTCACACGTTCGGTTCGAGTCCCATTTAACGACTCTGGACCTCATAACTCGTCTAGAATTTTATAGGCGCCTTCGCCGGTCTTCTGGCCCACTGTGCCTCCCCGCCTCGGAGCAGATTCCCCCTGCCACCCCTGTCTCCAGCAGCCGCGGCAGAACACTTGCAGTGGCTCCATCGGCAGCCCCATCCTTCGGCACGCCCCACGCCGCACGCCCCCGGGACCAGGGCGGGGCCATCAGTGCCCACCTGCTTTATTCATTACTTCTGCCAGTGGAGGTGGCTATCGGGGGAGGGGGAATCAGATTTGCATGGTCAAAATGCGTAAAAAACTGGAATGCTTGTGTAACGAGTGGACACGAGATCGCTATGATGTTTAAACGACCTCTGCGCATTTTTTTTTGCTTGTAACTTTTGGTTTGTTTGTGTTTTTTTAATATTTTACTTGTTTGTTTTGGAGGGATACAATGAAACCATGACTGCAGAAAGGCGCGGCTCATGGCAGCGGGATTGTGCAGTCATGGACAATTCCAGCCCCGGCAATGCCGCGGCCTGCCCATGCCCACCTCGCTCATACTGCAAAGCAGGCAGTAATCCTTAAGGATTACTCCTCTCGCACTCGTCCAACCAGTACACCCATCCCGTGCGGCCAAGAGCACCCGCAGCCTCCACACACACACACACACACATACACACTCAGAGCGATACCACAACAAGAGCCGGTGCATGGCAGTCACAGGGGACAGGGCATCCCTATGCCGGAGCTTTTCCCGGCCTGTCAGACGAGCGGCACAGTGGGTCAGAAGACCGGCACAGGCAGCAAAAACTCCAGACGCGTTTTGAGCTCTACAGTCGCTAAAGGAGACTCGAACAGTACGTGTGACCCCACCAATGGATTCCTCGTTCGGAGAGTAATCCATTGGTGGGGTCACACGTTCGTTTCGAGTCCCGCTAAGCGACTCTGGACCTAAAAACGCGTCCACAGCTTTGGCCGCCTGCGCCGGTCTTCTGACCCACTGTGCGGTGGTTCCCTCGCGAGAAGGAAAGGCGAGCCTGCGGCGTGCAGCCGCTGCAGCTGCTGCGACGCGCCTCCTCTATTTGCCGGCCGGGATTGAATTTTCATAATTTAGACGCCGCCGGGTAAGAAGGGCTGTAAGGGCAGCGGGGCAAGGCCGCCGAGGAAGAGGTAGCGGCACCCACCCTGGCGCGTGAGAAGCAACGTTCGTCCAATCCGCCCTTCGCCCGCGCGTCCCTGCACAGTGGGCCAGAGGACCGGCGCCGGCGGCGCCAAAACTCTACACGCGTTTCGAGCTCCGGAGTCGCTTAACGGGACTCGAACCGAACGTGTGACCCCACCACCAATGGATTGCTCTCCGAACGAGGAATCCATTGGTGAGGTTACACATTCAGTTCGACTCCCATTTAGCGACTTTCGAGCTCAAAAACGCGTCTGGAGGTATGGCCGCCTGCGCCGTGGTCTTCTGGCCCACTGCGCTTGGCCGGCGTCCCTGCACTCTAAATGTCTTACAATGAAATCTGACCTATGTCATTCGTATGTTACAGTGGATTCGGCGCAAGCATAATACGAAGGAATATTTCTTCGTAATACGAATCTTTTTTTTTTTAGCTTTTTCAGTGTAAGATAAAAAGAGAAACCTTCGTAATACGTAGAAAAACCACCTTCGTATTATGCTTGCGCCATTTCCTTCGTATTATGGGAAAGACATTTAGAGTTCGGCTGCAAACAGCTGGGCGTTGCGCCGAGGCTGTTTGATAAACACTTACTCCTACAGCTTCCTCCCCCCCCCCCACCCCCTCCTTCCCCTTCCTTACCTCCAGAGGGCCGACCGGCCAATTTCCCTTTCATCACTCGATTGCCACTGGCCCCACATCGCCGCCCCCTCCCGCCCCCTCCCCCTTTCTGGGCGTCGATACCGCCGAGGGGACGGAAAAAAACGAAAAGGAAAAGCGAACGTCTCAACCGACACGCCTAAGTAATAGTAGAAGGGGAGACACGCAAAAATAATTCGAAGCTTAGCCAAATTTTTAGGAGTGGTACTCAAAAATTCTCCCTAATTTAGGGTTCTTGCGCAGCTAAAGATTTTTCTTGTGGGCGCCTACTTTTTAGGCACATTGCTAACGGTATCTATTTATCAGCTAATCTCTTAGAAGCGCAAACAGCTTTCTAGCGCTGGTGCTAAATTTCGCTGCTAGGCTTAGCTCTGGTCTTATTTTTTTTTTTAATTATTTTTTTTTGCGTGGAGAATACGGGCACTCTTGCAGCAGGTGAAGCAGCCAGGTGAAGCAGAGTTTGGCCGTGCCTGCGCCGGTCTTTTGGCCCACTGTGCGCCGGCGCCGCCTTGATTGGCCCTCTCAAACGGCCAATCAGGTCGCCGAGAGTCCCCGCGGATGCCGACTCGGCGACTCGAGGGGAGTTTGACGACGAGCTTGACGGCGCTGGCAGTTTCGGCCGGTCACGGATCATGACCAACCGTTCGTTCGGCGGCGAGAGCCACGCCAGGGAAGCGAGGGAAGGGAGGGGGAGGGGAGTGGAAGGGAAGGAAACGAAAGGGAATGGAGGGGGAGGGGAGGAGAGGTGAAACGCTGAGGGGTTTTCGCGGCCTTTTTGGGGCCGCGAGAAGTTGATGACTGCTGAACAGACGATGATCGGCGGATGTCATGTTTCTCGAAGACTCAGCGACCGCGAGACGAAGCGCCGGACGGGAAGTTGGAGGCGGGGCGGGGAGGGGTGGGGCTGGCGGCCGCGCAGAGTGACAGATATCCTCCTGCTTTATTAAGTATCGACGCCGGCAAATGGGTGCACTCCGCTCGCTGAAGGAATGACGGAGGGGCCGTCGTGGCGCAGCGTCGGGGAATCGAATCACGGCCCACTGTTCGGCGCGAGAAGCATCGGGTCGCGCCAAGCGGCATAGCGCGGCAAAGTAGCGAGGCCCGAGGCGCGGGAAATGTTATTAACACGCTGCCGCCCTCTCCGCGGACAGACGCCGCCGCGCCGCATTGGTCCGCTGCTCTGCACCGAAGACGTCGAGAGCAGACGCGGCCAAGGGGTCCAACCAAGGCGGTGTCGGAAAGCCCCGCCCCCGCCCCGCCTCGCCCCGCCTCGCCCCGCCTCGCCCCGCCTCGCCCCGCCTCGCCCCGCCTCGCCCCGCCCCGCCCCGCCCCGCCCCACCTCACCCCGCCTCGCCTCGCCCCGCTCCCACCTGCACCGTGACCCGTCCTTTGAGTACCCGCTTTCGCGACCCTTAATTTCGGGGTTGCGACCCTACCGGGGTGAGCGGTCTGGAACCCTCCGACGCCAATCCCCTTTTCCCAACCCCCAAAAAATAAATTAACGAGAAAAAAAAATACGAAAAACGTCCCGGAAGGGAATGAGATTACGGAAAGGTAATCTGGGTCCCCCGCGGTCCCTCCCACTAAGCCTCCCCGGTCTTGCGCCACCACGCCGCGCCGCGCCGCGCCACAGCACCACCTGCTGCACGACGACAGGAGGGGAGAGGTGGCCGATGAATCGAGGGCACTGCCTTCTTTAAAAAGATGACGCCTGCACACGCGCTCGGAAAAACAAGAGGAGGGTGGCAACGTCAAAGGGGAACGCACCAACAACACGCCGCCGGGCCGGGGGTGTTCCCACGTCGTTTCCACGTCGTTTCCACGTCGTTCCCACGTCGTTCCCACGTCGTTCCCACGTCGTTGCTACGTCGTTTTCATGTTATTCCCACCGTTTCCACGTCGTCCCCTCGTCATTCCCACCGTTTCCTGGTCGTTCCCACGTCGTTCCCACGTCAATCCCACCGTTCCCGCGTCGTTCCTACGACGGCCGCGCGTCGCGACGCTAAGTGAGCTGCAGTCGCGTCGTCCTTTTGTCAGCCCATTGACGCGCGAAAGGGGAAGGGGGAGGGGGGACGTGGTGGTCGGCCCACCCGGCAGCTTACAGCGCTTGGCCACCACGACCATGAGCAGGACGCAGAATTCGACGCCTGTGGGGCCACTGGATTCAAAAAGGATTTGGCTTCACTTCGCTAATTGGGACTCGAACCGAACGTGTGACACCACCAATGGATTTGCTCTCCGAGCGCGGAATCTATTGGTGGGGTCACGCGTTCGGTTCGAGTCCCATTCAGCGACTCTGGAGCTCAACGCGCGTCTAGAATTAGGGCCGCCTGGCCCACTGTGTGGCGTGGGCGGGGCTCGTTGCAGCGCCGGACAAGCCGTGCGAGGGCCTCGGCTCGCATTACAGGTGACAAACTGCCCAGCAGGCTCTCTCCGAAAAGCAGCCGTCTGTCTCTCTCGCACTCACGGGTCGTCCCAGAGGAGTCCGACAGAGACAGAGCGACGATGAGGCGCAGTGCTTTCCGGAATCAGACTACAGGAGGGCCGCACTGAACGCCCCTCCCCTCCTGGGTAGCCCCGCATGGGGCACGCACGCACCACAGCACGGTGGCGGCAGCCGGCTCGGCCGAGCTGGCAGCCTGGGTGCGGCTCAGGACCCGGTCAGCAGAAGGCCGGAGGAATGTTCGCATCTCTCGGAGCTGGGCCGGGCATTCCGGAAGCTCCAGCGGCAGATTGCGTGCCCACTGTGCTCACGGCATTTTTTCCGGGGAGTGAATGTGGAGCAGTCAGTGGCAATTGAAAACGCGGCGCTTCTGGGACTATCTCCTTCCGCGATCAGCGCCCCTGGGGCCCCGCGGGGGGCTCTGGTCCCCGGCGTGTACTGTGGCGGGAAGCAAAGCCCCGCTCTGGCTGTTGGTTGGCGGTTCGGGCCCCGGCGCGGCTTGGCGCGGCTTGGCGCGCCTTGGCCCGGGGAGCCGTCTGCCTGCAGCGCACAGTGGGCCAGAAGACCGGCGCAGGCGGCAAGTTTTTCGACGCGTGTTGAGCTCTTGAGTCGCTAAACAGGACACGAACCGAACGTGTGACCCCACCAATCGATTCCTCGTTCAGAGGACAATCCATCTGTGGGGCCTGGGATCGCACGTTCGCACGTTCGGTTCCAGTCCCATTTATAGCGACGCTGGAGCTCAAAACGCGTCTAGAGTTTCGGCCCTCTGGCCCACTGTACAGCGTTTGCAGCCGGCCGGCCCCAAGGCAGCACGGCGGCCTCTCTGTGTATACAAAAGCCATCGCGGCGTCTGGCTTCGGGTGCTTTATCTCTTCAGCTCCTGTGCGCCCCGACCGGGAGGGGGAAGGGGGAGGGGGAAGGGGGTACGGCAACACGCAAAAGGGGAAACAGGTGGCAAGATTATGAAGATCTCTCGCCGGCCACCGAGCAGCGCCCAGCGCCACCGAGTATAATGCTCTGTTGCCCCCCAGGGGTCGGGGGAGCAGGGGGCTGATGGATTACGCTGTATGCCAGAATTCGAGAGCTACCGACAAATACGTGGCCTCCTGCCGTACAGTAAATCTAATATTAGAGAGCGAGATATCCCGCCTCGAAACCGTTTAATTACGTTATTTCTGCACGGCCTGGCGCACAGTGGGCCAGAAGCCCGGTGTGGGCGGTCAAAATCCCGAACGTGTTTTGAGCTCCAGAGTCGCTAGATGAGACTCAAACAGAGTGCGTGACCCCACTAAAGGCTTCCTCGATCAGAGAGCAATCCATTGGTAGGGTGACGCGTTCGGTTCAAGTCTCATTTAGCGACTCTGGAGCTCAAAACGCGTCCAGAATTTTAGCCGCTCGCGCCGATCTTCTGGCCCACTGTGTGGTGGGCGGCATTGGGGCCAAAAGCGCGGAACCAGAAGTGCACGCACACTGCGCACAGGCTTCGGCGAGCGACATGCGGAGGTGGAGGGGTTGAAGAGGGAGAGGGAGGGGAGAGAGAGAGAGAGAGAGAGAGAGAGAGAGAGAGAGAGAGAGAGAGAGAGAGAGAGAGAGAGAGAGAGAGAGAGAGAGAGAGAGAGAGAGAGAGAGAGACGGGGAGCAGGCGTAGGGGTTTCAACGACGGCAGCCCGGCTCTAGCCGGATGGACTGCATAATTAATGAGTCGATGCGGGTAAAATAAAGGAATGGGACATTCATGCTTCATGCAGCGGGACAGCGGGCAAATGGGGGGTATAAACGCCGTGTGGAAGAGTACACGGCAAACAAGTGCGAGAAGTAGGAGGGTGGGGCAGTTCGTAACAGAATTGGAAATTTTCACTCTCTTCTCAAGGTTTGATGGTTTGATTGTTTGATAGACACTGCCCACCCTCACCCCCACCCCCTTCCCTCAACAAGACTGTACATTTCCCGGAGCGCTGCAGCAACAGGTGCGACCGCTCCAAGCGGGGAAACGCGGAACCTCTCCAAGGGACTGCCGACGAAGCAGTCCTCCGCCAACGTGGTAGGAGGGGGGCGGGGAGCTTGCTACACTGTAGGAATAATGATATAACGAACACTGCAGGCCGAGGCCAGATGACCGGCGCAGGTGGCCAGACGCGTATCGAGCTCCAGAGTCGCCAAATGGGACTCGAACCAAGCGTGTGACCCCACCAATAGACTCCTCGTTCTGAGAGCAATCCATTAGTGGGGTCACACGGTTGCTTCGAGTCCCTTTGGGCGACTCTAGAGCTAAAACCTCGTCTTGAGTTTTGGCCAGCGGCGCCGGTCTTCTGGCCTCGGCTGCAAATCCATTAATCTGGCCGGCAGCGCGCAGGGCAGCGCAAGGCGAGACTAAAGCGCGTTTTGCCTCGAACGACCCATAAAAAAGGCCCCGGAAACGGAGACGCGGCCGGCGAGTACCTGCAGCAGTACACAGCAGCTCGCTGCCTGCCGCGCCCCCCGCACTCCGGCTGCAATCCGACATCCATTCCCCGGCCCGGTCTCCGGCCGTCCATCCAACGGTCTCGCCCACCGCGCCCCGCACCGCCCCGCCACACCACGCCACGCCCCAGCTGTGGCGCCCAAATGAAATTAAAAGTTGGTCCGCGCCTCGGCCCCAGGGGACAGGGGTTCCGCGGGGGGCGGCGGGGGCGGCGGCTGTTATCGCCAACGGAACGAGAGGGAGCGCGGGCGCATTGACAAGACGACACTGCCAACCTGATTCCGGAAGCAGGGTGGTCGCAGACATCCGAAATTCTAGACGCGTTCCGAGCTCCACAGTCGCTAAATGGAACTCGAACCGAACGTAGTGTGACCCGCGCCGCGCCGAGGTAGCTGGTAGTACACGCACACAGAACAGCTCATTTTTCCCGCAGACCTGAGAGCTTCCGCCACCTCCCCCTCCCCTTCACGCACGCCGGCGCTCTTTGAGCCCGTTGCCCCAACAAAGCAGAGGAAGCGGTATCCTGCTCCGAGCTCCGCCTGGCTCCCCGGAAAGAGAATTTCATCAGCATAAATAGAGCATGCATGCGTCGTCGTCCCACTCATTACATCGAGTTCAGGGGGGCCTTGGGGTGCCCGGGGCCGCCGATCCGGGGTGGGGTGGGGCGAGGTGGGGCGGAGGTGGGCTGAGGTGGGCTGAGGTGGGGTGGGGCGGCCGAGTGGCGCATTTTCCCAAACCCTCATGGCCCATAGGTTCCTACGACACAGCAAAAAATTCTGTCGTTTGGTACGGAAAATGGGGCGCAGAAAACGGGCTGCCCGCACTGGGCCTCTGTCGTCCCCATAAGGATCTCATGTTAACTGGTACGGAAAACATGTACATAACCTCCGTGGTTGGCAAGGTACGAACGGTCCAGGTAAAAAATTGAACAGACACTTTCCGTGTAATTTCTCTACCTCACTTCCTCACTTCGTCCAGTCAGTGTACACCCCTGACTCCAGTGAGTGCCTGTTTGATTTCTGTGCGGCGTGGGGGCAGGGCAGGGCAGGGTGAGGGGTGGGGGTAGTGGGCATGCCCTACAGGGCGCTCTTTACGGCCGGCACCGCTCAATGGACTATCTTGTGTCTGACCGGGGTTCCTTCAACCAACGCCCCGCCGCCGCCCCGCCGCGCCCCGCCGCGCCACCAGGCCTGTGCAACCGGCCCACCCCTCGTCGTGCAATGTTTCCCGCACACGCACACACACACACACGCGCGCGTTCTGGTTGTGAAATCGTAAAACGGTCCGTAACGACCTAACGGCCGCAGGGACCCGACCGGGCGGCCCACCCTCCAACGAAGGCCTGCTGCTTCTCGGCTGCTCGTCCGCAGGTGGTGCTGCATAGTGCTGCACAGGGCGCGCAGTGGGCCAGAAGGGACTCGAACCGAACGTGTGACCCCACCAATGGATTCCTCGTTCGGAGAGCAACCCCTTCGAGGAGCTCAAAACGCGTCTAGAATTTTGGCCTTCTGGCCCACTGTGCACCGAGCTATACGTGGACGCTCCCCACGCCGCCGCCGTCGTGTCCTGTCGAACCGGTGGAACTGTTCAATTAAAAGTTCGCCGGTCCACATTACGCACCAGCCACCTGCACGCCCTGCCCCACCCCATCCTGCCCCACCCCGCCCCGCCACGGCCTGAATGTCACGGGCCAGCGCTGTCCTCCAAAGGTGGTTCGACATGTCACGGCTTTTTTCCTTGTGCAAGGGCTGCGAGTCGCTAAATTGGACTCGAACCGAAAGTGTGACCCCACCAATGGATTGCTCTCCGAACGAGGGGAGGAATCCATTGGTGGGGTGTCCGGCTGGTGTGAGGGAGGCTTGGGGGTCAGACTGGTGTGAGCCGGGGCGGGGCGTCACACCGGCACTCCGCTGGGCCGCTACCGCCGCCGCCGGGCCGCTGGGGCGCACTTGAGAGTTGTCAAGATGAACTGAATTAAAAGTTGGTGCCTTCCTTTCCTCCAAGCCGTGGAGGCGGCGCGCGGCACGCGCACGCGGCAGCGTGAGGCGGGGCGAGGCGTCACACAGTGGGCCAGAGGACCGGTCATCATCATTATCAGCGAGGGGGCGGTCAAAATACCAGACGCATTTTGAGCTCCAGAGTCACTGATTGGGACTCGCATCGAACGTGCGACCCCAACAATGGATTGCTCTCCGAACGAGGAATCCATTAGTGAGGTCACACGTTCGGTTCGAGTGCGAGTCCCATACAGCGACTATCTCACTTTTATCCTGCGACGGTTTTCCTGGTTTCAGCTTTTAACAGATGACACGACGGCTTGTAAACTTTGCCTCGCGGCATAAGGAAAATTAATTCCAAGTTTAGTGTCGGGCTAGACTAGCTTAGGCTCTCGCTACGCGTGCTAATGGTCTCCCCTGACGCGGTTTTGTTTTTGTTCAGCATTGCCACTGAAATAAAAAGTTAACAAACAAGCGACATATACCACTCTTTGCCCGTCCCTCTGGAAATTTTCGTTCGCACCATCCACGTTGCGAGCTCAATTCGTGTGACGCCATTTTCATCATTAATCAGGATTATCAGGACCGCGACGCCCCGCACAGAGGGCACAGTCCTTCCCTGACCGCCATTACTCGGCGCGCTGGCAGCACTCGATGCGCAGCGCACAGTGGGACAGAAGACCGGCGCAGGCGGACAAAACTCTAGACGCGTTTTGAGCTCCAGAGTCGCTGAACAGGACTCGATCCGAACGTGTGACCCTACCGATGGATTCCTCGTTCAGAGAGCAATCCATAGGTGGGGTCGCACGTTCGGTTCGAGTCCCAATTATAGCGACTCTAAAGCTCATAACATGCCGGGATTTTGACCGCCTGCGCTGGTCTCCTGGCCCACTGTGCAGCAGGGACCTGGGCAGGAGCGAGCTGCATTGAAGCCGCCTGGCACTACCAACACATCATCATCCTCAACAACTTCAACAACAACAATGACAACCGCAAAAACAACAACAATAACAGGAGGGCCCTCACCGAGTCCTGGCTAAAGTCCAGCCTCGGCCTGGCCCCGCCATCCACTACACTAATTACCCTACCAGCCCCACTCGACTCGTGTCAGCGGCAGCAACAGCAACAACAACAGGATCAAGGATTCACGCCTTCATGGCGAGCAACTTGCAGCAGCGGAACCTACAACTACTTGGCGCGGTTTTAAGTCCCGGCGGCTGGCGGGTGGTGGTCCCACCCTGCTGAGACCACCGCTGGCTCCTCGGCGGGCCTTTGTCGTATTTTCGCAGCGCTCTGCTGACTCTGTATGATTTTTGCACGGAGGGCCCTGGGGCGAGCGGTTGTTGAGAGGAAACAGAAACAGAGACGGGCGGTCCCCGCAGCACTACGCAGCGCCAGACCCACATCGAGCACCCGCGGCACAACTCTGGCTTTCTTATAGCTCCAGCCGAGGAGAGGGAGGAGGAGGATGAGGAGGAGGACCTGTGCGACGCTCGCCGGCCGCACCGGTCACAGTGGGCCAGAAGATCGGCGCAGGCGGGAAAAATTCCGAAAGCGTTTTCAGCTCCAGAGTCTATGCATGGGACTCTGAACCGAACGTGTGACCCCACCAATGGATTGCTCTCCGAACGAGGAATCCATTAGTGGGGTCACACGTCCGGTTCGAGTCCCATGCTTAGACTCTGGCGTTTTGGCCTGCGCCGGTCTTCTGGCCCACTGTACCGTGCCGCGCCATGCCGCGTCCCCCCAGGCGGTGGAGATTTAGCAGACGCCGTTTGCTGCGTGCCGCCTTGCCCGGCGCGCGGCCGCTGCCGGCGCCCTTGGCTGTGTGGGGCCCTGCCCTGTCGGCTGATTCCGAGCGCTGCTTTCGTCGCTCTGTCTCTCTTGCACTCACGGGGCGTTCTGCGACGGGGTGAGGGAGACAGCGTCCAGCGCAGCGCTCGGAATCCGCCTGCTGCCTGCACAGTGCCTGCCCTGCGCCGCCCTGCGCCGCCCTCCCCACGGCCGGAGCCGGAGGGCACCGGGCCATTACACGGTCCCTTATCGCCTTACAGGGAAGGGAAGGGGGACAGCGTGGCGAGGACGACGTGGAGAGGACAGCGTGGAGAGGACGGCGTTTTAGAAAGGGCTGTTCCTGCTCCGTCTCCACTCTCCACCACCACCACCACCATCGCACGTTGTAAATTGCCAAGTGCAAAGGCCAGTGCCAGCCAGCATTCCCAGGCAGACCCCCTTCCCCTCCCCGTGACGGACTCTACACACGAAAATCCGCCGCGGCCACAGGTTTCACCCGTTGCCCTTTCCACGCGGAAACAACGCCTTCGACCTCCGGCCGGGTAATTTATGCCGAAACGAGAACGAGGTGCCCGGCTGGCCAGAGCTGAGCCAGCGCAAGTCAGCGCTGCAGTGGGCCAGAAGACCGGCGCCGGCGGCAAAAATTCTAGACGCGTTATGAGCTTCAGTGTCGCTGAATGGGACTCGAACCGAACGTGACCCCACCAATGGATTGCTCTCCGAACGAGGAATCCATTGGTGGGGTCACACGTTCGGTTCGAGTCCTGTTCAGCGACTCTGGAGCTCCAAACGCGTCTAGAGTTTAGGCCGCACCTGCGCCGGTCTCCTGGCCCACTGTGCAGCGCGCCACCGCTGGAAGCCCTGACGCCCTCCCCGCCCCTCGCCAATGTGCGCCGTCGGCAGCCGGCCTCGCCTCTGCGTAGCAATGCGGTCGGGGGCAGGTCAAGTGCGGTGGCACGGTGGTCGCACGCCGGTCGCACGGCGGTCACGCCGTGGTGGTCGCAAACGGCGACGGCGCACGCCAGCCCAGAGAAATGGCCTCGCCTGGACAGTTTCAAGTGACAGCCGGGACTGGCGCGTGGCGCGGCGCGGCGCGCGGCGGGGCACGTTGGTGGTGGCAGAACCCTGGCTCTGCCACAGCCCGGCATGCACCGCCACCACGCCCACCCGCCAGGCGCAGAGAGAGCCCGCCGACGCGTTATATAGTGTTTTAGTGGGCAGCCGACACGCGCACAGTGGGCCAGAAGACCGGTAGAGGCGGCGGTCAAAATAGATGGGTTTTGAGCCCCAGAGTCGCTAAATGGGACTCGAACCGAATGTGTGACACCACCAATGAATTGCTGTCAGAACTAGGAATCCATTGGTGGGGTCACACGCTCGGTTCCAGTCCCATTTACCGTCTCTGGAACTCAAAACGCGTCCAGAGTTTTGGCCGCCCGCGCCGGTCTTCTGGCCCACTGTGATGCGTCAACTTCGCAGGTATTGTCCAGCGGCCCAAAGTTCAGCGTGCATCGTAATACGCCAAAGAAAATGGCGTGAATTCGGACAGCAGTTTTCCCGCGGGGGCCCCAATCAGTGCTGTTTGGTGTTTGTGGCTCGACGGTGGGCGGGCGTTTGATTTAACTCGCCACTTTGTTCTTTGCGTCGGCCGATCCATCATGCCGGTGATTTAGACTGCCAGTGCCGAGGGCTGTCCTGCCCTGCCCAGGCAGGACTGGCGTGGCCGAGGTGGGGGACGCTCTGTCCTTTCTTAAAGACACCGGCCGGCCGGCCGAGGCTGCACTAGGCTGGACGAGTGGGCTGTTTGTGAACGGCGTTGCCAGGCGACGGACCGGCAGGGGGCGGGGCAGACGGGGCTGGCAGGCTGCAAGCTGCAGGGGTCGGACGACGGGTTGGATAGGGCGCCTGGGAGGTAGGCAGCACCCAGTCGAGCCGCGCATCGGTGTGCGAGCGCGGCCTACCTCCCAGGCGGCCCGCCCAGCAGCAAGCCAGCGCACAGAGGGCCGCAGGCGGCCAAAAGTCTTGACGCGTTTTGAGCTCCAGAGTCGCTGCATGGGACCCGAACCGAACGTGTCACCCCACCAATAAATTGCTCGTTGGGGGGAGCAATTTAATTTTTTTAGCAGATGATAACTTTGCTAAAGCGAAGCAAGCTAAGCTGCAATTCCAAGGAAGTTGTCAGCTTGCTTTTTATTTTTTAATTCGTGATCCAATTTTCCTTGTTGCCCTCATCATCCTCAAGCCAATCAGGCCAGTAATAAATTGTCAGCTGGATGGCGGATGCCGATTCTCTCCGGGCGTCCGCGATCTCCGGTCATCCGAGCAGACTCATCTTGACTGTTGTCACAGAGGCGCGCGCGGGGCTGTGAACCAGAAAACTCACCCCCCTCCCCTACCCCTCACCCCTCCACCCGGTCGGCTTGCCCGGGGGTACGGTCCGCACCGGCCACCGCAAACCTCAGATACCTGCATTCGAATCCCCGCAGGCCATGTTGTGTTTCTTTTTCCTCTACAGGTTCAGAGGTTTTTTTACCCGGCAAAAAAAGGGGAGCACAGCTTGCAAAAAATATTTAGACCCGAGCACTCTTAAGAGAGAAGTTGATATCGGGAAATCTACAGCCCAGAAAAAAATACAGCTGTGCAACATCACTAAAAAAAAGTGTAAATTTTTATTGCCCCTCCCAAAAAGACAACTGAGGTTCGAATAATTGTTTTCCATGAGGGCTTGAGTCTATGACGGAATACGAACAATGCCAAGACCAACTTTTTTCAACAGAATATATGTCCTCGTGGGCTTAGAACAGCTCTGGCCGGAGCGAGGCGCGCCCCCTTGGCGAGGTGCGGGGCGGGGCGGGGCGGGGCGTGGACGTGACGGAGCATGCAGGATCAGGACAGGACGGTTTTGGCGTTTCGGTTTGGGTCCGTGTTTTCCCGGCGGGACAGACGGGGCGTGTTTGGTCGCCCAGGTCACCAGCCTCTCGCCTCGCGTTTGATGTGGACTGTCGACTTACCCCAGCTTAAAATAAAGCACGGACGCCGATAATGCTGGAGGAGCAGCAAGCGAGCAAGGTGACGAGACGGTCGCGGTTCGGACACAGTGGGACACGGTGACACACGTCCGCGACGAGGAGTTGCAGGCATCCCAAAGCACAGCGGGCTAGAAGACCGGCGGAAGCGGTCAAACTCCCGGACGTGTTTTGAGCTCCAGAGTCGCTAACCAGAACTCGAACCGAACGTGCGACCCAATCCATGGATTCCTCGTTCGGAGAGCAATCCATACGTGGCGTCACACGTTCGGTTCGAGACCAGTTCAGTGACTCTGGAGCGTCCAGGATTTTGACCGGCGCCTCTTCCGGTGTTCTGGCCCACTGTGCGAGGGGCCGCGCTGCATGACGCGTTTCTCTCTGAGACTCACCTGCGCCGCTGCTGTGCGGAAGGGCCATGGCGACGACGAGGACGAGGGCCATGCGTGGCGCCGCGACGCCTGGCGTCCCCGTGGCGCGCTGCGGCGCTGCGGCGGCTAGCAGCGGCGCCCGCACCCAGGCGCTCGCGCGTGCCGCCAGGACGCTGGCGTCGTCGGGGGCATTGCAAAACCGGCGGCCCCAGCAGCGACACTGGCCCAGTTCGGGGCGCTTGTAGTGGGTCGCACCATCACCAGCACCCCGTGCTTGTCTTCGCCGAGGCGGTGCCGCGTGCTGTGCACTGCAGCCCGGCGGCGCCGCGCTCCCACGCGCGCTGCTCGGCTGGCTCTGCTCGCCGTTTGTTGACTGTGCCGCGATAAGTTAAGGCTGCGCGCCGTCGAGCCGCGACGCGGAGGTCGGAGGACGCGCTCCTGGACCGCCGCCGCCCGCCGCGCCCCTCGCCGGGACCGCCGGGACCCTCAACAAGTGTCTGCTGCACTCCGACGCCGCCTTGCCGCGCAGGCTCCGGTGGTTGGCGCGGCGAGTGGTGGAGGCACCTTGCCGCCGGGCCGGTCCTGACGGTGGCGGGGCAGCCCTGGGGAATGCCCTGGCGAAGGCCCTGGCGAAGCACAGCGGGCCAGAGGACCCGTTGAGGCGGTCAAAATCCCGGCCGTGTTTTGAGCTCCAGAGTCGCTAAATGGGACTCAAACCGATCGTGTGACCCCACCAATGGATTCCTCGTCCCGAGAGCAATCCTTAGGTGGGAGCCACACGTTCGGTTTGAGTCCCATTAAGCGAATCTGGAGCTCCAAATCCGCACGGGATTTTCACCGCCTCCACCGGTCGTCTGGCCCACAGTGACGAAGGCCTACCAGGGGGCGAGCCGCGCAATGCCGCGCTGCCGGGCTTCGTTCGGCCGAGTAGAGCCACAGTGCCGCCCCTTCCGAGCAGAGCGACTAGCGTCCTCCACGGCAGCCAGTGCCGCACTGAACCCAAACGGACCAGCTCGGCCGACGGTGCGGCGCGCGGCGCTCTGCGTGGCTCTGTGGCTCGGGCCCGGGCCTGCCTGTCACTCCTCGCTCTGCACGGCGCTGCTGCAGTGGCCCGGCTACAGCAGCGAGGAGTTGCAGGCATCCCACGGCAGTGGGCCGTGGAGGCGGTCAAAATCCCGGACGTGTTTTGAGCTCCATAGTCGCTTTATGGGACCCGAACCGAACGTTTGACCCCACCAATGGATTCCCCGTTCGGAGAGCAATCCATTGGTGGGGTCACACTTCCAGTTCGACTTCTGTTTAGTGACTCTGGAGCTCGAAACGCGTCAAGAATTTTGGCCGCCTGCGCCGGTCTTCTAGGCCACTGTGCAGAGACATCCAGCAGCCTCGCCTCATTCAGGGCAGTGACGTGACGCGTCGCTCCGTCTCACTCGCACCCCCACGGCACGCCCCATGAGTGCGAGCGAGACAGCGACGGAAGCGCTATCCGGATTCAGCCTACAGCCGGCAGGCACGCCATGTCAAGTGGTCAGCCTACCGGAACACTGGTATTCTCTCGCCTCTTGCCAGAAAAAAAAATAATGGAATTTTAGGAGAGGAAAACGCAGAAAAACTTGTGAAATTTCCGTGCCCACTGGGCCGGGCCGTCTCCAGCTCCAATGATCGGGCTGCTTCCAGACGGCCGGCCTCGGCTACGAGGGCGCATCATCCTTCATTGTTAGGTTTGAGCGGGTATTGGATGTTGTGAGGGTAAAAAGTTTGAGAGGCACAATTTAAGTAGATGGTTGATAATTTAATTTCTGTTAGCAAACACTACATACCTCAATGTAACATTACACAATAATAGATGTTGATATGACATACATGTAATAAAAAAAAACATACAAGGCTCATACAAGAGTTTTTTTTCGTTTTCTTCTAAAAGAACAGATCAGTACAATGCTAACAGCAATCAGGCTGAGAGGACACTTCAAATCAGACAAAAACAGTAGTAAATAAAATTCATAGCCTTCAAACAGCCAGGCAATACAACCCACCATCGGGTGAGCTATTGACTTGCTGTTTGAAGGCAATGCCACAAAAAAATGCATCCCTAAAAAACCTTGTTTCAACAAAGAAATTACAACTAACTACATTTAGGAATGTTGTCCTGACTTTTTGCCTACTACTTGTGTCACCTCAGCCAAATGCTAAAACAAGAAAATCTAGGGTAATTATTTAAATAGATGGCTGTCTAAACTTCACAATTCTAAAATTCATTCGCCACCAGCATAAGGATCTAAGTGTGCATTTTAAATGAACAGTGTGCCCTACTTAACATCTGGTTTGAGGCAGTTGAATAGATGCACAGCTGAGAAGCTCTAGTCATGATAAAATATGTATGTACACAGGTATGTCTGTAGAAGAGATTTTCACACAGGCTCTGATGTCCATAGACTCCAATCCATTTGTTGCCCTAAACATTTAAACATAGGCAATTATAGTTGAAAGGTATCAAAAACCTCTTAAGGTTCAAATAGAAACTATGCCGAGGAAGATGTTTGATAATTACCAGTTCAGGTACAATCATTCATGTATTGGTCCATTCAAGCTGGAAAATGAAAAATAATTGAATAAAAATTAGAATACATCTAATAAAAAATGGTGATTCCCAATACATTTAAAAGATAAAGAATAGGCACATGAAATTCGATCAGCCATGGACTGGTTTACAATTATCTCATGGCAGCAACTATGTGCAGGCGATATAAGCAGGCTATTTTTGTGGCAAAGGTTGGGTTTCAAATACAAGAAATTGGAATCGTAAGGACACAGCAATCCAACCAAAATAATTAACAACAGACAACCATTAAATTTGAGGTGAATTCCAAATAACATTCCCAACATAAGAACTGATACAACAAAATTTAACAACAAATTTAATAGACCATGTTGTTTTACAAGAAAATTGATACATTAAAAACTAACATTTTAGAAAGAATAAATGAAAATAAATCTTACAGGAAATTGAAGAAAAATTAGATATAAAAATAAAATAAAAGACTTTCTTGATATTATTTACCTGCAATGCCAGCAATAGCTTCAGATGCAAAGAACTTCACATCAACATCAGTGTCTCCATTCAACCTGTCCAGTACAGGCTTGACTTGCACAGAGATGGTTCTACAAGAGAGGAATAACTTGAGCTTAGTATTGCATGAGATAAGTGGTTACTGGTTTCATAAGAGAAAATACAAACACGTACACTGGGTCCAGAATTGGTGAAATCTTCTGTAGGGTTTTGGCCACATTAAATCTTACATTGGCAACTTTGTCACCTGCCATAGCTGTTACTGTGGGTAGCATCAGTTTAACAGTGATATCTTGTCCACAAGCTTCAGCAAGAACCTGCACACCAACAATTTTGTTAGATTTGAAAATAATTGACATTACTCCAAACACGTCAAGTCAAGGAATGAAATTACATTAATACAGAAGAGACAGGTCATACGATGTAGATAATTCTGATCGCGGGACATGGCCAACACTTTAGGAATGACAGTTTTCTGCGCCCACTCAGGACCAAATTTCTCCACAAGCTTTTTCAAGTTAAGTGTGGCAGCTTCTCTGATGGCATAAACTAAAAAAGATAATGATTAGTGCAAAATGTAGAAAAGAGGAAAATCCAATAGGTAACCATCATACTCCACAACACCTACCATGATCAACAAGCCATGTCATACAAAGTGAATTCAGTTTCTCATCAAAGAATTCCACCCCCAATTGACCAGCAAGAAGAGGCATGTATTCAATGATGGCAAGTCTTACTCTCCATTTTGAGTCCTCAGCAAGCTCTACAATTGCAGGAAGAAGAGACTGCGATAACTGCAACAAATTTACATCAATGAAGAACCAGGAAACAATTCATCATGTAATAAGCAAAACAGTAAATGTTTTACCTGCTGAATTCCAATGACTTCATTCACACAATCTAAATTCGAAATAATGTTCAATCGCACTTCTGGGCATTCATCCTTCAACTGGGTGAGGAAAAGGGGTAGAAGGTGCTCAATAGTGCTGCAAAAATAAATGTATTATTAGAAAAACAATTGCATCAGTGTAAGGAAGAAATAACCAAAGGAACTTGGAGTTAACTTACTTGTGCTTGCCTAAGATAGGACTCAGACCCATAATGACTGAGGCAAGTGCACTTTTCACATGGGTGTTGGGATCCGCGACAAGCTCCTTCACCACAGGCAGGATACTATTCATAATGATGTGCTCCCTCTGGTACGGGTCAAGGCTCTGGCAGAAGTCTTTCACTTTGTGTGCCGCAGCAGCACGCACCTCGGCCTCAGTGTCCTTCAGAAGCGTTTGGAATGCCGGCACCAGATCAAGTTTGGTGATGTCAGTTCCAACTGCCTTCTGGAGCTAAAGACGGGAAGGGGGGATATATATAGTTCAGGCTCTGCATCGAAACAAATCCACCACAAAGATTCACCAGCAACGGTGATGGCAAAGTCTTGAACATACCTCTGTGAATTTATCGGCAACCATGTAGCGCACTCGCCATGACTGGTCTCCAGAGCACTGCCGCAGGGTGGGCATCACAAGCTGTTCTACATCCTCTTGTTGCAGGATTGTTGCGATGCTTACACAGGCCTCAACTGCCAGCAATCTGACAGAGTCCTACAAGAGATAGGAACAAGCCCCGAGTAAGTAAAGGCAAAAACATAATAAGGACCATGAAATGCTGAGAAAAAAATGTGTACCTGTTCGTCCTGAGCCAGATTGACAAACATGGGAATCAAATCTGACTTGAGGAATTCAACTTCAACAACCTTGGCGAATTCACCAAGTTTGCTAGCAGCAGCTCGTCTAACCATTGGTGTGTCATCTTGGCATAGGTTGCGGAAGTGTGTTCGAAGGTCAGCTGAAATAGAATAATGATGTGTCAAGGAACAAATGTTGATCACGTAATACTAACATGAAAAATTATTGCACATCAGCATAAGAACCAACACAGTGAGAGCAAAACCCTCACAAAATCGATACCTTGCAAACATACTAAATTTCATATGAAAATCTCAAAATTTGGTTTTTTCTCCCTTTCTTTACCAGAAAATGTCAGTACAGATGCTGAAACAATATTAAATTTAAGTTGTTTACCTTTAAATGTTGGATTGACTCGTGGATAACAAACACTAAACAGACCACAAGCAGAGGTGCGTGAAGTGAACCAGTCTCCAGAAGCAAGACGAGTTACAAGCGGAACAAAGTGAGACTCAAGATCCCCTGGTGAGTGCTGCGCTGAGATGGTTCTCAAAGAGTCAACAGCTTTGTCCCGAACAACTGTCTCCTCTACAGTTGCCAAAGACTCAAGAGGAGACTAAACAAGGGTAAGAACAAACAAAATTAAAATGGTCCAAATTATTTAGGGCAACACACAAAAATAAGAAAACTTGGAAGACATGTGTACACACCAGAAGACAATGGACATGTTCAGGGCCGCCAACCAAAGGTGTGAATGAACCTAGCTGCTCTGCAAGAGCAAGCAAAACTTCATCCTCATCATAGATGGTGTCTGTCAAGAATGGAATCAACTCAATTCTTGTGCGCTCCACACCCAAGGCAAGAGCGATTGTGGATAACTTCTTGATGGAATTGAGACGAAGCTGAAAAGAACCAAAATGGCACTCATTAAAAAATCGATGTAAGAGACAGGAGGGCAATAGAAGCATCAGCAAGTGTGGTTATGGTCACGAATAATTACAGGTGCATCAACTGTAAACAATGAATTTGAATGAGACCTCAGGAGACGTTAGGATTTGAATGAATTTACTCATTGAATTGAAAGGCGTAAGAGCTGCTACACAGCACAAATTCAACTTCTGATAAAATATGGGCAACAGAATGGGAGAAAGACATGGAGAGAGCGCTCCTAACCTCATAAGGATGGTAACAACAACAGCAATGACGTAATCGAGAGGAAATGGAGTTAATTAAGTGTCTCATACAAAATAAAAGACGGAATCCGTGGACATGAAAATGGAAGGTTCCGGACCGAAAAAAGCAGTAAAATATAGGCCTAAAGTGGGCGGCTTTGGGCGAGAGCCAAGGGCAGGACGCCATGCAATACGAACTCTCGTCGAGCCGCGGCCCGTCCACCGGACCCCACCACGCCCACGTCGACAGATCGGGACTCCCGCAATTACCTGAACGTCTTCATTTTTCAGTTCGTCGATCAAAACAGCGATCGGATACAACGAATCGTCCGTTGTGGTGTCGCTCGCAGCCATCTTGCGCTCAAGGGTCCCTTCACAACCTGAGCAGCCGACGGTGTAGCGTGATTTGGACGGGGTTTCGGACGGACCGCCGAAGGGCTAAAGATGCGCAGCGGACTTGACTCGAGTCACTGATGCACTTATGTTTTCAAATTCACGAAAAATCACTTTGAGCGCCAATTCATGGCATTCTGACACCACTTTCCGTGACAGAGATAGACGAGGAGAGCTCGGCTCGACGAGGAGACAAACAAGTGAGTCAAAGTGCGTGGTACCGACCGACGCCGCCGCGCACGCGCAGCGCTGCGGTCCGTCCCGGCAGTACCAACTAGCGGCGCCATACGGTGGTGCCGATGGGAGTCCAGTTTGCATTGAAATTGCATCATTTCGCACTGACAGGTCTGCATCGAGCCTAGATTGCCGAAGTTAATTTTGGAAACCAATTTTAAAATCTTGTGCTTCAGACAGAAAATTTTGATAATTTTATCTCAGTGCGTCCATCCGTTAGACTGGAAATGTTGTTCGAGCGCGCGTTTTTGTTTTGACTACGATTTGAACTCAAATTCGGCTGGGCTCAACATTCAAATATACTTTTGTTTGTAATGCACATGGGAAAGTGCGTCTGTTTCGATGGCAGAGGTATAAAATTAGTCAGGAAAAAAATTCTCAAACTAATAAAATATATTTCAAAGATTATAACAAAGAAAATGCAGGATCATGTAACTGACTCAATTTAACAAAATATATCTTAATCTAAAAAACACAATGCCAGTAGAAATCCACAATTTTCGAAACATCAGACCACTTTTTATTGCTTTTCATATTGTGATGCTATACAGAGTCTGATAGCGATTGGGACCCATAGTCAAACTCTTCATTCATTCATTCATTACTCTCTGCGGCTTCAGATGAAGCACTTAAAGGGGGTGGTTCTACAGCAGATGCGGCAGAAGAGCTGTCACTGGTACTGCTAACTTTCAATTCTGTGTCCTGGATGTTGAGATCCGTGACATCTTCGCGGCTGGGTGGAACTTGGGGTGGAGACACCTCATTCAAATGAAGGTTCTGCAGTGGAGGTAACTCTACTTTCACCGGAAGAAGGTGGCTGATAGAATCCAATACGATTGAACGATCCAGAAATATAATATGCTGAAAAAAGACACAAAGCAAAAGATGAAAGTCTTGTATAGAAGAAAGAAAGAAAGAAAAAAAGAGTCAAAAGGTGGTGAGCAGTGTGCATTAGAGCTACCTCTTTTTGCAGTTGGTGAACATTCACGCCAAGGTGAGTTGCAATTGTTGCAGATGGAAAAACAACATGAAGACAGCGTTGAAGGAAAGGTAAAAGATGGTCAGCTATACACGCGCAGAAACGAGTAAAGGCTTCCTTCTCTGCAGACGTCAAAGCTTGCTGCTCCTATGAGAGAAAAAAAATAAAATTCAAGGGATAAATGTGAGGAGTAAAGACAGCAAATTTAGAGATGATGGTCTTCCAACATTATGATATATTTACCTGTCTATAAAATGTCAGCATGGCTTTTGCAACCGAGCAGAGTGACTCTTGCAACAAATTTGTTGCCTTAGCAGCCAAAGCCACAGGAGCGCACAGCCGTATGTCATTGAAGCACATAATTATGGCGTTGCAATAGTCTGCTAGAGGTCGGAACTCTAGCAATGTTTCTGGAGGATGCTCCTGTTATAATTAATGTACATTATTTCTTAATATTTTTTTAACATAGAAAAATAGAAATCAATTACTAAACAAGTGAATCCTCTCACTCACCTCATTACTGTCTTGCATTGATCCTAATGACCGAGCAATTGATGAATGAGTCTTTGGTAGAGTAAAGTTTTCCATATCCTGCTCAAACTTCCTGGTAGCTTTGACAATGGAAACTTCAATACTTTGCTGAAGGGCTTTGACAAATATGGGAGCTAGGAGCCCTCTAAAATCAGCTCCCACACGACTGAGAGACAGCCCAAAGTACATACACTGCCTGACCACTGAATCAAGAGATGAACCGACTCCATGAGCAAGGTCTTTCTCAAGGGTAGACAGGAACTGCATCACCTAATATTGGGAATTTCAAAGGAATAGATGGCAGAGATTAGCTTTGCATTTTAAACAAAAATTTTCAGTTACATGTAACAGAAATTTACACACCTTCTCCATGATCCAGGAGTAAAATAGCGTGTTGTAATTGCTTGAAGAATGAGATATGTCAGCTTCAGAATCTCCAAAGACGGCTCTGTACTGGGTAATGATACTGAATAAATGCACGCGAGATAGTTCCACTGTTCGGCTTAGGTGATGGAGGGCTGCAAAACAATGTTTCAGTCAGACAAGGTAGATAAAGGAAAAACAGAATGAGATAAGAACCTTTACCATCTTCTTTGGGAATTGCTGTTAACATGGCTTGAAGCCATGAGTCACGACATTGCAGGAATTTCAATCTGAGTTCCACTTCAGAGAAAAGTTCCATCCTCCTTAGATATCCCACAATTTGTAGCACAGATGGAAGGGGTAAGTCAGTACGTAGAGTAGAGAGTAACTGTTGTAACATTGACAGCCATGCTGTCTCAACTTCATTTACCACATTCTGAAATACAGACAAGGAAAAAAATTTAAAAGGAGTTTGCCTTTATTCTTCTTCAAAAGTTCATTCATTGTAAAGTTGCTGGTGACGTATCACTTACAGCAATAATGGGAATATTGAAATGTTTCTTTCCAAGCCTCCTCACATAAGCTGCTAATTCTAAGGCATCTTCATAGTTTCCATTTCGGATGCATGTGTCCATAAGTTGAGGTAGTTCTAAGATCTAAAATCAGGATAAAGCATCCCAGCCAGAATTAGATGAAAAGTCCACAATCATACCGATGTCACGCTCATGTCATGTCATGCCCAAACTAGAAGTAACTTTTTATTATTAATATGGTGACAATATACCTCGAGGAGTTGAGCATTACGAGTTAAGGTCAAGGAATTCAGCCGGCGATGAACATTAATATCAGATGAGGATCGAACAAATTCTTGACAGTTCTGAGATAAACTAGGTAAACCTTTTAGTAGAGACTCTAAGCTTTCTTCTGACTTGTTTAACTATAAATAAGGGAAAATTTTCACAGTTAGCACATGTAAAGATTGTTTATTAAATAGAGTGAATCATCGCAGGAAGAGTAACCACCTTTTGGAATGTGTCTCGTGAGCATTCAGCTGTCTGGATAAATGTTTTGTAATTAGCGAAGGCAAGGTCTTGAGTTTGAGCCAACACGGCAGCTTTATCCTCAGTAAGACGGTCTGGCTCTTTGGCTAAAATCAAAGGAGTAGAAAATGTATGTCATTCAAAATTTAAATTCATGTGTTAGCAGCAAACCATAACAAATACTGCAAGCATACTCAATTGATCTAGACTCATGGTCCCAAGTCTTTGAACATATTGTATGAAATCTGGGTTATCTCGCCATTCATCTATAATGGGAGAAATGAAGCCTCTCGTCAACGCTAAATTAACAATAATAATCGGCAGTGTACCCTTAACATGTAAGTGACAACAATACCTTTGATCCCATGAGGGAATACTATTTCCAGAATATTTTCGGTATCAACGTCCATGTTTTCAAGAACAGACAAACAAGTAAAACCAAAATAAACAAAATTACGAGTTTTCTGTTTAGGTTTCGTGGGAGCCCTTAACCTGTAATCCTGTGACAGCCGACACGACGGCGGGAAGAGTTTTCATCTTGCACCCTGCTTGTGGGAGTGGTGGGTTGCGCGAGGCTAGGTGGTTCCGAGCGCGCGTGCGGGAGCGGGAGATTCGAACCCGAATCTACCCAAAGTAGTGTGCAACTTCTTGGCCTGCCCATTCGTGGGTGGAAAAGGTGTTACTGAGGGGTGCAGGGACACAAGGAAGAAGGAAAAACAGCCACGAACAATTAAACATTTATTCAGGTAAATGCCATATTACTAGGCAAAGTCATAGACTTTTAAGGCTTCCCTTTAAAAGGTCTATCCTGCCGTTTGCATTTTTTGTTGTTGTTGTCAACAAAAAATAAATCGAAATAAAAATAAACCTTGTATTTGAATTGTTCCAGTACCAAAGATTTGATTGAACAGGTATGACATGTGCTACAGATAAAACAAATAAATGTGTAAAAGATTGCAGTTAGCTCGTTAGATAAAATATCTGCCACAAAATAACATTTGCAATATAGATTTAAAGTTGAAGAAAGGTAAATCCTCAGGTGCATGGGCGGCATAGAGTTAACATTTTGATTTAGTAGAGTTGCTTGAAAGAAGCACCAGGAGACCATCTGTGTGAATGGAACAAGTAAATGCAGATCTTCAAGACATGATGTTGCCTTGATATACACCTAATATAGAACTGGGAAAGGGAAAAGGTGTCTTTTGCTGAAGTTTTACTTTTTATAAAATTCAATCAAAAACTTCCTAAAATTGTGATGGGTTATCTCATAAAAAGGAAAACTATAAACACACATGGTTGACTCATGTGTCCAACAAGTACATAAGAATTCATTCACATAACTAAAATAAATAGCAATAATAATATTAATTAGTAATATTTCTACACAGTAATACTCTTCAATCTTACAATCGATATTAGTTAGACAGCTAATCACTTGCTTGCTTAAGTTCAAGACCAGAGACAGGGAATAGAAGAAATATTTGTGAAGCAGTACAGGGCTTCCACAGAAAAAGCATCTATTGGTGTGTGTGTTTGAGTAATTCAAGTCCCTGAGGGCTGATACTGGTGGGGTATCAGTAGCAGAAGAAGTTCAGTCTAAGAAATGAACTATCATAATTGATTACACAACATTAGTCTAAAGGAGAAGGCCTGACGGAAATGGCTAATATGTTTAAGAATGTTGACCAACTGTGGAATTGGTTCAACAAAAGACCACAGCCTTGCCAAATGGGAGATTAAGTGCATCATTGGAAAATATATAAGTTGCATGTCTCTTGAGGAATGCACACAGCTGTTTACTTACTACAGCAATGTTTTCTTCTTTTCAACAATATAACATCTCTTTAAAAAACAAAAAAAAACAAAGATGGATTGAAGAACAATCCATCTCTAATATTGTAACACTGCATAGCGAAATCTTGTAAAATCTCCAACAATGGACCACATCTGTCAGTCATCAATCTGCAGAGAAGCCCTGTTGTAATATTTACCTTGAAACATTCATCATCGGGCTTCAAACAGGTAGCTTAGAATCAGTGTCAGCCTCTTGCTCTTTTCTTAAAAATTAATAAAGAATGCAGAAACAAACTTGTAGTAACAGGCAAGAAAAACAGTTATGTTAACAGATTCAAAATTATAGTAGGAATAACAAGAAAAAGAGGAAGAAAACATCCCATCAATCTAATTGCCTTTGAAAGAACACAACAAAAATTCCTTGAGGATAACACAGGAAAGGAAAATGGAGTAACCAGTGTGTGGATGAAATTTTCTCCATCAGACTTGACCTACTACATTAATACTATGTATTCCATACTAGGCCTTGAGATGAAATTTCATTGAACAGTCCAAACATCTGGCTAAGTGTGATGAAAAAGAAAAATGATATGAAATCATTCAGATGAAGATTATTGAGAGGTATTGTATGACATGAGGACAAGAATAGCCAGCTTATTGTGACAAAATGCTCAGGTAAGACCAAACACTATTATTAAGTTCTACAAAATTTAAAATAAAAAACGATGAACAAACAAATAATACACAGCCTAAAAAAAATTTCTTAAGGAAAAATAAAATGTTGATATCGTACTTTGATGTGTAGATATGCTTCACGGCTCACATTATTTCATTGCTGATCAGCATTTGGCAAGAGTAAAATAAATTCTAGCAGCTTTGAAATACTAAATATAATTCTTTGAAGGAAATGTATTTAAAAGTAACTTATCAGGATCCATTTCATTTGGTAAAGGGTGGGTTTGAGTTTCCTTAGAACATTACCTAATAAAAATTTATACTTAAAAAAAAAAAAAAAAAGTCTGCAGATTAAATTATTTTTTCAGCCTTTTACAAGGGGTCGAAGAGCTAAAGTCCACAGAAGGTGATAACTACTCATCTTGTGTTTTTAAGAAGTTGACAATTTGTTTGGTCACATATTTCATAGCTTCAGTTGAGTTTGGAATCAATAACCTGCAACCAAAATTGACATGAAGTACAAACAAGAATTAGGATGAGGGCTAGTTTCAATGGATCAATAAGTTACCTGTCCATGTCTGATATGACAAGGTCATCATCTTGGGAAACACCATACTTGAATGTTATCATATTTGGGTGCTTTCTCCGAGATGTTATTTTCACAACTGATGAGAGGGACCTTCTGGCCACAACCTGGGCATGGCCCTTACGTCCAGGAACGAGCCGCAGCACATACATGAATGATTCGGACAGTGCTAAAATGCTGCAAGAATTCATGAAAATAGGCAGCATTAAATTTAAAACTGTAATGTTGAGAGCAAGAATTGAATGTCAAGCAAATAAAAGATTGCCACACTGTACCTGTCAAAGAACATGTTGTTAACTTTAAATTCCTGACAGGGGAATGTGGCTGTCACATCGTTCTCTTTGCTCCATTGACTAATATTAACAATTTCACGTTTGCTTTCTTCATCTGTAGCCTCATCTTCATTGGCAGGGACATTGCTTGAATCTGAAATAAAGCAAAGGTCATGGTTAGCATGATGAATTTTAAATTTTATTTTAGATTTTATCTCAGTCCCGACAAAGCTTACCAAATTCTTGGTCATCATCAATACTAAAGACTGGTGCAACATTTCGGTAACGCCGGCCCAATTTGTCATTTGCTCGGACATGTCTTTCAACTGGCAGCTTTGCAGAGCTTCCTGATGGATTCACGATGTAATCTAGCAATTTTCCTTTTACTTCTGCTGTTTTTAATTTTGATACAGCAGCACTACACATGAGAACAAAATGTTTCATAAATTTACTTTTTTGTCATAAATATGTTTGAATGTGTTTGAATATAACAGGTTTATTGATGCAGTACAATCCATACCTGAGTTTGCTAAAAATGTCCACAGTTGGGGTTTGAGCTGGGGGTGACTCTACTTGAGAAGTTGAATTTGACTTGCAGACCAAACAACTACCAAGATTATGGTGCTCAAGATTTTCACTTAAAGTTTCACCTAAGTATTCATGAATGGCTGGAATCACAAAGTTCACATTTAAAGTGTGTTTTCCAAGGTGTAAGACCCATAACCCAATGACTCGTCAGAAAGAGAATCTGACAGGAGAAAAAATTTAAAAGCACACACCTTCAAAGCCACCAGTCAACATGCTGACATGAAGAGTGTGTTTTTGTAAGAAGGAGGAGACAACCATGTGTGTGTATTGGTCCTCCTCATTGCGACCTGATCCCAAGAAACACAAATGGTCTCCTGCGGCAGCAGAGCCAGCAGCCTGTGCTTGTCTCCTCGCTGTCAACAAACCTTGCACTGCAGTGGCAAAGGCTGCAGGCTCCTGGAGCATCTGAAATTTGAAGGATTATAAATCAACTCAAAGGCCCTTTTTTTTTTTTTTTTTTTTGTTTGGTTTTAAGTTTTTAAACTTGTTTCAGAACTACTCTTTAGAAAAGGTTTTTTAATTACATACCAAATTAGAGTCCAGATGAAAAGCTGTTGGTAAATGTCCAGAATTGTACTGCTCCGCTGGGCGGCAGTCCACTAGAAAGAATCGGACAGTCTCTACCATAAGCTCATTTTCTTGGTTGGTCAATGGGGCCCCTGATGCAGAGGATGAGACAGACTCTACTAATTCAGCAGCACAAACTGGGAGGCACAAGGCTTGAGATATGCCTTGAGGCAAACAAGGATCTCTCTCATCTGTCGGTGATGTGAGTGTCATGGAGCTTGAACTATTTTTTATACCCTCGTGCATAAAGTTATGAAATCCTTCATCTCCAAACATTTTGTAGCGAAGATCCTGAAAAATAAAACAATTATCATTGATGCAAGTTTTGGTCGAGATTGTTATTAGTTTTAAAATATCCACATACTTTGCGAAAAGATGATGGGGTCTTCAATCCATAATAATGAGCTAAGCCACAAAAATCTGGAACATCATCATGTTCTAGTTGGCTGGGCATGTTGGTCAACATTTCAACCAAGTCATCTCTGCTGCCAGTTTCCAAGCCCATTATTTGTTCCCTGAGGAGACAAAATTATCTATTTCAGCACAAATCCTACAACTCATTGGGATACTAGTTTTGTGCAATTTACTATAATAATAATAAAACAAAACAAGAAAATGGATTGAACTTACTTGGCATTTATAACCATTACGAGAGACAAAAAGAACAAATAAAATGGTTCAGACTGTTGGAAGTAGACATCCCACATGGCTTGCACCACAGTTAAATTGCAATTTGCTGCAAATAACGTCTGAAACTGGAGGAAGATGGTGTGATTTTAACCAAATCATGGAACCAATAGGACCATGTGTGCGCTGAACAACTTACCCATGATCGACAGTATAAATCAGGTGTAATTTTTTTAGTGTCTAAAAATGAGCAGAGCTCAGGATCATGATAAAGCAATAACAATCTAAAAAGATGAAATGGATCTCCACTTTTGTGAGCACATCCGTTTGGTATGTACTGAGTCCTCAAGGCAGTAAACAGGGCATAAGTTTCATTTTGAGGTTTCTTGAGTGCCAGCAAAGGTAATAAAAGTTCAAGCCATCCATTGCCACTCTCGTAGTTAATATTACGAATTTTACGGTATGTTGTAAGTATAGTTTCCAGGTCTGACATAACAGACACTTTGTCCTCATCTTCATTACCAAGTTTCGCTGGCAAAAACATATAAAATTATAATGACATTGGACTGAGATGCAGAAAATTGATGTAAACAAACAAATACTTTCAAGTCTAGCGTACCAACAAACTGTTGACAATCGTGACGGAGAAGCTTCTGCTCTGGTAAGTCAAAAATCTCACTCAATGGTGCATTATACGAGCTATGGCTGACATCCAAACACTTTTGCCAAGCAAGAGGCCTCAGACTTTCATTAATAGGCTTGCCTTTACATATTCGCAGAACATCGCTCGACGTTTGTGCATCGATCATAAGCAACGAAGCCTCCAAGTCATCCATCCTAGAAAAAGGACAAAATTCATAAAATGAGCGTGAGGCGAGTAAAATATTGCTTAAATAAAATTTAGACAAAAAGATTAATTTAGGCAAAAAGGTACCACAAATAACAAATAAAATACACTGTTTTCACCTGTGCACAATTTGGCGACTACAATCAAATTGGTTACAGTGTACATGAGATTGCTGCTAGATAATTGAACATGGCGAACCACGATTCATTCGAACCAGACAAGGATCATACGGTTGATTGAGAGAGACTATGTCATAGCTGTGTACAAACTAGAACACAGCTGGATTTGGACAGGTTGGGGACACTACTATGAGGGTTAGCAGAAGACGACCAGCAGACGACTGAGTGCCATTTTCTGTCACACGCGTACAGGAGTGCAACTATCCACACGTAAGTAAACTGAAGGCTATACAAACCATTCTTGTTCATCATCACTCGATTTTGCCATTTCGATCACACGATAAAGTAGTCAAAACGCAAAATGGTTGGTCGTGGTTAACAAAGATCAGCCGGAAACAGCAGAACGTAAACATACGTAGCGGCTGTAAAGAAACTATTCGGCTTCACCTTCTGCTGCGAAATGAGAAAAGTTAAGACCAGAAAGAGGCGTTTAAAAACGCGGTCCTATCGGAGAACCAATGGAAATAAATAAAATTTGAAAGTCGGAGTTTCGCCGGCGATAGTTGGCAGCACTGCATCGGTCGCCAAACGCGCTGATTCAAACGATGAATGGGACACGTCACTTGCGGCGGTGGGCGAGCTGCAAGAGCAGCAAGCCCAGAAGGAGTAAGCTCTTCCTTGGACCGGCTATCAGATAGACACCAAGCGCCGAGTGAAGAAGAAAAAGAATAACAAAAGCCGGAAATAGTTCAGAAAAGTCGCTTATTTGTTAATATTATGTGTCTGTTTGGATCAAAGAAATTAATGAAAATTATAGGAGGTTGAGATTTATGATTTATGACCGTCAAAACCTCTCAATAATACGATTTTGTGGACTGGTCCCGGTGCTTCTTATTCCTCTTGTTCTTCACTCGGCGTTCTGGTGGAAGTGTCTATTGAACAAAACCACGGGGCGGCTTTCATCCTATCGCTGCAGGCGGTCGAACTAGAAATTACACGGACAGGAAGGGCCCAACGGGAACGCGGGGAGGAAGCGTCAGCGTACCAGTCCAGCACCAGCCAGCACGCACACCAGCACGGCCGCCTTATCTTATCTGGCCTCGGCAATGTCTCGGGGAATGCAGCCCCCTGCGGCCGCACGCAGGGCGCGCAGGGCCCCGCCATGGCCCCGCCGTGTCGTGTCACACCCCCGCCGCTTCCCCGCCCCACAGTGGGCCGGAAGACCGGCGCAGCGCAGGCGGCCAAAACTCTAGACACGTTTTGAGCTCCAGAGTCGCTAAAAAGGACTCGAACCGAACGTGTGACCCCATCAATGGATTGCTCTCCGAACGAGGAATCCACAGGCGCGTCACCCGTTTGGTTCGAGTCCCGTTTAGCGACTTTAGATCTCAACACGCCTCTAGATTTTTGGCCGCCTGCGCCGGTCTTCTGGCCCACTGTGCGTCTGCTGCGCCGGCCTGCCTACGCCCGGTCGGCAGGCCACCCATACGACACGCGCCCGCCGAGCGGGCGGGCAACTCATCCAACGCGCGAGGGGGCGTCAGTGCGAGCGAGTGGGACAGGAAGGGAAAGGGGAGGCGCGGAAGGGGCAGGAGAAAGAATGAAAGGCGACTGATCGGGGCCGCCGGTTGAAAGGGGTGAGGGGGGGGGGCGGCCCTGTACTGATCCTGCGCGTCCTTCCCCCACCGCGCCCCGAGGCACCCCTCCCCTCCCTGCAGTGTGCCCTGCCCAGCTGAGTCAGTCAAGCAAGCGCTTCGCTGCACTCCGCTCGGTTTCGGCGCGGCTTGCGGGCCAAAGTGAGGTTGGTCGCCGTCGTCGGCCCCAAAGTCGTTGTGTTTACTTCCGTGCGTCGCGGCGGCGAGGTTTCGATCCGAGGATGTGCTGCTGACGCCGCTGCTGGGCCTTCGACTCGCCCCGTCCTCGCGCGCCTTTCTTGCATGCCAAGTCTGCGTCGCGGACGTGCCAGCGACGTGACGCGACGCTCGGTAGGCAGCACAACGAGCAGCACAAGTGAATTGCTAGCAGCTCCGTCGGCGCGTCCCCCCCACCCCTCGACGCGCCTTCCTCCTTGCTAGAAATGAAGTCCTGCATGAGCCTTACGGGGCGCGCGCTGGCCGATTCGCCTTCATTCTTCCGGAAGTCGGGTGGGGGGAGCACGCAGAGGCGGCAAGGGAGCTGCTGGCAGCCGCCGACCCCCGCCGCTCCCCGCCCGCCCTCCCAGCGCCCTGCGTTTCCGGTTGTTTGCAGTACCAAGACGCGCCTCGAAAACGCGGTCTGTTCTGCTCCACCAGGGGAGTCGGGTGGGGTGGGGGGCGACCGCTGCTAGCACCTCCCTTAGCAGCACCAGCGGGCCCGCCCGTCCGGCCGTCCGCGGGCCAGGCCGTCAGGCAGGACAGACACACTCCCCCGCGGAGTGAGCCAGGCCAGCCAGGGCGACATAACCTCAATGTCCTTTGTCCGTTGTTGGGGTTGCGCCGCACAGAGGGCCAGAAGACCGGCGCGTTTTGAGCTCGAGAGGTCGCTGAATAGGACTTGAGCCGAACGTATGACCACCGGATTGACCCGGTGTATGACCCCACCAATTGATTCCTCGTTCGGAGAGCATTTAATTGGTCGGGCGGAAATGAATGGAGTGGATAGTGTTGAATGAGGCTTTTGTCGCGGTTTATCGCCGCTACTGAGAGGCGCGCTATTCCGGTCCGCAGTTTTCCATGTAAATGTTAGTTCGCGTCGTGAGTGGGTCTACCTGCACAGTACCATCGCCGCGAGGATGGCGCTCGGCATAATTTTGTCGCGGATTGACGCAAGTTGAGTCGGGAGCGCTTTAAGCAAATCGTTTATATGGATGCTCAGACAGATTGTAGGGAGCGGGCCGACCGGCTATACGACTAAGCAGCGCGCCGCTCTCCCGCCCCTCTCGCCTCGTCTCTCTCGCTCCCCTCGACGCCCCGCCAGTGCGACGCAGACAGCGCGTCACCAAACGATCCTGCGTGGGATGAGGCGGCTGTTGCTGTTTTCAGGATATGGCGGAAAACTACTTTCAGCGCGCACCACTTCCTATCTCCAGACTCGTTCTGTTTATTCGATTCGCCCGCGATCCGCCGCGCTTCGCCCCGCCCGGCCGGCCGGCCACGCCCCGCTGCGCAGCGACGCAACAAGTCTGTGTTGTGATCGGGATGAGTGACATATGACGCGCTTGGGTAGGCAACCCGCAGGCAACCCACCCCTGCCGAGCGCGGGACACCGCACAGGGGACCAGATGAACGGTGAAGGCGGGCGTAACGGTACCCAATGTCACAGCGCTCTTGTGTGTGCGTGTGTATATGTGTGTGCGCGCGCATCTGCCTTCGACTGTACATCTGGCCGGGCGCATGCGTGTGACACACCAGCGTGTGATATGCAGAAAATACGAGCGTGCGTCATCAGGGCGCACGCGCCGCGGCCCAACGGTATGTACGAGACTGGCAGGGCAGGGCGGCACAGCGAGCAACATCGCGATGACCACGGCCACTCGAAAAACTTCACAAGTGGTCAACATGTTTGCATGAACCGGTCCGGCCCCGGCGGCCCGACCCGTCGGTCGCTCTCTTCTTCTTCTTCTAAAGCAGCGCATAATAACAACAATCACAACGTAAATGCATCAACGGGCATGGCTTACGTACATCGGACCGCGTCGTGCCGGCTGCGGCACGTCGCACGGTGGGCCAGAAAACCGTGGAGGCGGCCTAAATTCTAGACGCGTTTTGAGCTCCAGAGTCGCTGAATGGGACTCGAACCGAAAGTGTGACCCCACCAATGGATTCCTGGTGTCCGTTCGCAGAGCAATCCATTGGTGGGGTCACACGTTCGGTTCGAGTCCCATTTAGCGACTCTGGAGCTCAAAATCGGTCCGGGGTTCTGACCGCCTCCACCAGTCTTCTGGGCCACTGTGACGCTGCTGCTCGCTCGCATTGCGGGCATTCCGGTGACGCGCGGGACGCGTCGTCGTCCATCCCTCTGTCTGTCTGTCTGTCTGTCTGTGTCGCTCCCGCACGGGGTCACGCCATGAGTGCGACAGAGACGGACCTACGGAACCACTGTGACCACGTGACCACTGTCCGCGGACACCTGCCGCCTGATCCCTCGCGCACGAGGGATCAGGCGGCAGGTGACTTGTATATTTAGTGCCAGCCGGCGGCGCGCCGTCACCAGCAGTGGCCAGGTAAGGCCAGCGGTGACCAGCAGACAGTGGGTCAGAAGACTTGCCAGCACACAGTGGGCCAGAAGATCCTTTCCTGGCCTCGCCGCCGGTCCTGCAGGTGCCGGAGCAGGGCGTTATGCTGGTCACTGCTGCACAGCGGGCCAGAAGACTGGTGCAGGCGGCCAAAAGGCGTTTTCAGCTCCAAGTCCGCTAAATGGGACTCGAACCGAACGCGTGACCCCGCCAATTATCTGCTGTCGGGACGAGGAATCCATCGGTGGGGTCACACGTTCGGTTCGAGTCCCATTTAGCGGACTTGGAGCTCAAAACGAGTGGTCGCCTGCGCCGGTCCGCTGGCCCACTGTGCGGCAGTGACCAGCATGACGCCCTGTTACTCGGCACTTGCATAGGGCAGGCTCCAGGGCGGGCGGGTCGGCAAGGCCAGGTCAGGGTCAGTCCGCGAGACGGTATCGCCGGCTTGCCGCCGCGCGAGGGTTATTGGACCGTTTTGCAAAGCGCTTTTGCAGAACGTTGTGATTTTGCGCGTCTCGCAACGTGGGCCGTAGGCCACAGGGACGGGCAGCCCGCGGGAACGAGTTATTCACTGCTTTACTGACCTGTCGTCGCTCTGGTGTGTGTGTGTGTGTGTGTGTGTATGTGTGTGTGTGCGTGCGTGTGTGTATGTGTGTGTTTTTTGTTTGGTTTTTGGTTTTTTTCCCGTGACGGGCGGGCCCGGAATGGCCGTCACGTGAGGCGGCGGCCTTCTTATCACCGCGAATCGCTGCGATGAGGACCTGCGAGTTAGCCTGCCTCCTCGAACTCTCCAGATCATCAGGCAACCTGTGCGCGCCATTAATTAGCGCCCGGTCACGGTGTTTTGAGCTCCAGAGCCCCTCATGGAACTCGAACCGAACGTGTGACCCCACCAATGGATTGTTGCCCGAACGAGCAATCCATTGGCGACACCACCTATTGTCCTTGGGGACCCGCGAAGACGAAATGGCGCTCGCTGCAGTGCTAGCCGGTCCCCAGGTGCATTATACCACTGCAAGTGCTGCGATGCAGATGCAGATTGGTTTACGAGGTGCCGCAGCCGCACTCTAAGTAGTCGCCAGGAGCTCAGAAAATTATGGCTCTTTGAGTGGACACATGAGTTTTACTAATGGGCGTATAATAGGCGTCGTAAAAATGCGCGCGGTTAGGTTCTAACCTCACCTAACCTCATCACCGTGGGCTGGAAAAGTGTGGGGCGACGCTTAGGTCTGTCGGTGAACTCGCCATGCATCCGGGTGGGTGGTCCAAACCCAGACCGTGGTCGAGACCAGGCCGTGTGGCGCGTTGATTCCACCGATTCCACATAAAAACATTGTGCCGCCTGAATTAGCGCCAAGAGGCCTCGCGCGTGGAGGACAAAAAAAGGCGGGAAGCGCGGCGGGCCTGCCTCCTAAGGAAGACTATTGCGTCTAAACTAGTCCGAAGGGGAAAAAAACGATTTAAAAAAATCCTGGCAGTCACGAAATTAATTTCATTTATTTTCTGGTTAATACTAAAACTTACGTAAAAGACCAGTTGCCGCCAGCTGCGTATCAATTTGTGTCAAAAACAGACATTTCTGACAGTCTCATAATACCTGAAGGTCAGGTTAATGACAGAAACGTGCAGTAAAATAGTTCATTTCACCCAGTTTTAAATGCTTTGAGGTTAGAAAAGTGCACAGCCGCCGTGTCCAGATCGTTTCGTCTTAGATTCACAAGTACCACCGAACCTCGCTGCGAGGAGCAGCTACCCGCCCATTGCTTTTGGAAAGGGACTGTAACACTCAAACTACATTAGGGAATGTTAAACAGCCTATGTCTATACTGAGGCTTCCTGGGAAAACCAGGTACCGTTTTTGCCGTGCATAATTTGAGTCAATGGAGGACCCCTCGCTTCTTTGGCGTCCTAGCGGTCCTAGGCAACTCAATCCATCTACATTCCTTTCCTGAACCCTTCACGACGAAACATTGCAGTGAGATGGCTGCAGTCGCCCGCAGCCGCCCTAGCTTCGGAGGCTTCAGACTCAACGACTTCATGAATATACGGCTATTTAGAGTTGCCGCGTCCCCCGCCGCACAGTGGGCCAGAAGACCAGCGCTGGCGGCCTAAACTCTAGACGCGTTTTGAGCTCCAGAGTCGATAAATGAGACTCGAACCGAACGAGTAACCCCACCAATGGATTCCTCGTTCGGAGACCAATCCATTGGTGAGGGTCACACCTTCGGTTCGAGGCGCATTCATGGGGACTCTAGAGCTCTAAACGCGTCCGGGGGAGTTTGACCGCCTTCGCCGGTCTTCTGGCCCTCTTTGCGACGCCATGATACCAGCCCAGGGTAACGGGTAACCGGACCGGGCCGCCAAGTGGACCGGCGGGGATGCCCCCGTGTGCAGGTGCTGCGCATTGATGAGCCGAGGTGCACTGACCCCCTGCTGCCTCTGCTGCCGCCAGGAGGCCGAGCTGCCCGTCAGCGTTCCGCGACAGGACTCTCTCTCTCTCTCTCTCTCTCTCTCTCTCTCTCTCTCTCTCTCTCTCTCTCTCTCTCTCTCTCTCTCTCTCTCTCTCTCTCTCTCTCTCTCATCCCTACAGAGCGGCGGCCGCGTGGCGGAGTGCAGGACGAGGAAGTCCGCGCGGCGTGCACAGTGTGCCCGGCACCACGCGGCGGACAAGCAGGCGGACGAGGCACCTTGCATTTTAATCACCGGACCGCCCGGTCGGTTGGCCGGCGCTGGGCGTGGTGTGTCCACTGTGCGCGGCGGCCCGAAAAAGAGGCAGAAGTGAAGACACTGCAATTACTAAAGCACACTGCTGCTGCAACCAAGGACGTTGGCGGTGAGGCCGGTTGCGCGTTCCGGGCGGGGTGGCTGGGCGGGGCGGCTGGGCGGGGCGGCCGGGCGGGGTGGGTAGGCGGGGCAGCTTGGCCCGCGGTCAGTCAACTCGCGGCGTGGCGCGGCGGGGCAGCGGCAGACGCACTACTAAAGGAGTGAGTCTCAAGGAAATGTGTCGTGCGGGAAGGGCTGCTATCATCCCAGTTATCGCGAGCCAAGCCTAGCGTAGCCGGCCGTAGCTTGGCCTAGCCCGGCGCACAGTGGGCCAGAAGACCGGCGCATGTGAGCCGACCAATGGATTCGGAGAGCAACCCATTGGTGGGGTCACACCTTCGGTTCGAGTCCCATTTAGCGACTCTGGAGCTAAACGCGTGTAGAATTTTGGCTGCCCGCGCCGGTGTTCAGGCCCACTTATGACTTCACTTATGACAAGTAAATGTCGTCTATTAAGCTCACGCCTCAAAATTGACGAAATTTAGCTAAAAATAGGCCAAGAACCCCATAACAGCCCACAACAACAGAAAATTACTCAGAATTTCGGCTACTGTATATCTTACGTTACTATTACGCGAACTATGACGGATGGAGTGACCCGACTTTTGCACTATTACGCGAGTGCATAGCCCCTCGGGGCCCCCCCCCCCCCCCCCCGGCCCTCGCTTCCGATGCCACTGATGCATGAAGGCTGAAACGTGGCGATTTGAGGCGCAAAGGTCGACTTAATAAATTGGATGGACTGATATTGGAGGCGAATAGAAGGAGGAAGCGGGGGGCATCTCGTGGCGATACTGTCCACTCTACTTACTACCGCTGCTAATTTTAAAAAAAAAGTGAGCCTTTTCGGAAAAAAAATATTTAGTTGTCACTTGATGTCAATTCTAGGATTAATTTTCCTGACAAGAAAGTCATCAAAATGATTGATGACATTTTTGTCACGCCCATAGGTATAGAGGTCGGTCGCATCCTTTCGAGACACGTGGGCCCGTTTTGCGAGACTAATTGGCTTGCATGGCTCGACCCTCTCAATACAACGTGTGTCGTCTCATTGTTCTAATTATGTCTGCACTTTGCACAGCAGCACGCGCGCGCCCACCTCGGCACGAGGATGGATAGAGAAAGAGAGAGAGAGTGAGTGCTAAATGTCATTAGACTCTCTTTGTCCCATGATTGATGCAATTTTAAGCACAATCCGACGATGATACAGATTACGTAGTGTCCTCCACACTCAATAAAATGACTTCATGGATCAAGAAAAAAAAAAAAAAACTTTTCTTGGTTTGTTTTGCTTTTATGCAAAATTTTCCTTGGCCAAACTTTTTTTCTTGCATCAAGAGATAAAACCAAGGAAAGAAAAAAATCAAGGAACTTTTGTTATTCGGGTGCCGGCGATACAACTTGTCCAATGGAACTAGTGCAATGTGCAGTAGGCTTCGGACTATGTGTCGCAATAGGCGGAAACCCAATTGTGTCTTCCGCGGATGTGCTGAAAATTGCATAAGTCGTGGGACAAAAACAAAAAAGGCCTCATAAGACGTTTAATGTGTGTGTGTGTGTGTGTGTATGTCCGCCACGATATCGCAGTCGGACTCTGAATTTCGAGGCGTTGCGCGTTGCGTCAGCGGCACGAGGAGTCCACGCGAGGCCGCGGGCCTTGGCCTTGCGCCCCTGCGGTAGGACGTGTTTCTGCGCGGCCCCTTCATCGTGGTGCACAGTGGGCCAGAAGACTGACTGAGGTGGTCGAAAACCCGGACGCGTTTTGAGCTCCTGAGTCGCCAAGTGGGACTCAAACCGAACTTGTGACCCCACCAATGGATTGCTCTCCGAACGAGGCATCCATTGGTAGGGGTCACAGTCACACGTTCAGTCCCATTCAGCGACTCAGGCGCTCAATACGCGTCTTCAGGTTCGGCCGCCTGCGCCGGCGTCTACTGGCCCACTGTGTGGTGATGGCGGTGTGGAGGGGGGGGGGAGGCCTCGGAGGGCATCGTCGCGGTGATCGAGCTTGTCGTCGACGCGATTATGCGCGGCGGTGCTGCACCGACGAGCTCCGCGACGAGCACCACGACGGCGCCCTCTGGCGGCCGGCCGCGCCACGTGCGCCAAGCACAGCGCGCTACGCGGCGCTACGCGGCGCTACGTGTGCTAGTACGTGCGCGACGTGGTTTACGTGGACTAGTTGTCGTGCGGCCGCCGCAAGCCCTTCACTATATAAAGCGGTGCGGCGTGAACGCGCGGGACGGCACACGACTGTGATTCCGCTCAGCGTTATGTTCGCTCGTACCTGCAAAGGCCGTCCCTTGAGTGCGAGACACGACACCGTGAAGTGAAAGCGCCGCCTTGAAATCCAAGGGGATGCGGCTTGTGGTTTCATTTCCAAGGGGGTATGAGTGAATTTTCAAAGTTTCAAAGGATTCGTCTTCACAAGACAGATAAAAAATGTCTATACATGTCATAGGTTTCGATGGGAAATAAAAAGTCCATTCATGAAACGTTCATGGAAGCAGATGATACTAGTCTGACACTGTAATAGGTAGTAGTTGTGGCAGCGTAGGCCGTGCTGGCCTGGCCGGCCTAAGGGCTATGCCGGACTGGCGCTGTGCTTTGTCAAGCGAGCGCCTCCCCCCCCCCCCCCCCCAGCCGAGTGCCGGCCGAGCTGGCGCCGCCCAAGTCGGTCCGAGACGAGTCGAGCATTGTTGCCGCTGTCCGCGCAGGCTGCTGGCCGCCCCGCTTCAGCCACGATCCCGCTCCCGCCCAGGCACCAATATCATTAGGTTACGCGCTTTGTTTCTTGACTGGAGTAAAAGCTACCTGACACCTTCTTGTTCTGTTCTGTTGTGTGTGTGTGTGTGTGTCTGTGTGTCTGTCTGTGTGTCTGTGTGTGTGTGTGTGTGTGGGTTTGTGTGAAGTGAAAAGGTATCATCTGCTAGAGAGATGTTGAACGCACCCGTGTGCGCAAGCCACCACGCAAGCCCGCCTAAACAGCAACCCTTTGGCTTGAAGGTCACGCGAGGTCATGCGAACCGGTTCTCCCCGACGACCGCATTGTCATTACTTTCCGGGAGAGGGTGTCCGTTTCTGCGGCCATCCGACGATGCGGCTAATCCAATGCCACGCATAAAAAAAAAAAAAAACACCGGCCGGTCGTCGAACCCGCGCCGCGCGCTGATGCCATAAGTCAAAACACTGTGACGATGCACTCTGCCTGTCGCGCGGACTTGTTGACGGGAAATGCGGGAAAGTCAATCAAAAAGAAGTGTGCTGTTTTGGCGAAGTGTGTTTGGCTGCCGCGGGGTCGCGAGCCTTGGCGTCGTCGTCGCCTTGGCGGATCACACTGCCACCACCGGCCCGCTCGTCGCCCGCTGCATGAATCTATGGCGAGCTATCGTATCGCACCCACGCTGCCGCTGCCCGACTCACTGACCGCACCGCACACCAGAAGACGCGGTCAAAATCCCGAACGCGTTTTGAGCTCCAGAGTCGCTCAATGGGACTCGAACCGAACGTGTCACCCCATCAATGCATTTCTCGTTCGGAGAGCAGTTCATGGGTGGGGTCATTTAGTGCCATTTAGCGACTCTGAAGCTCAAAACGCGGCCAGAATTTTTGGGCTCGGCCGGGATTTGAGGCGGCTACGCACACCTTACCAAGGACTGGCCGCACCGCACGGCTGGGGTGTCAGGCTATTCACCTCAGGCGAAGAGAATTTCTTTATTGTCGCGTTTTTTGTGGCAGGTCGATTGGTGGCGAAAGTGGCCATGGCGTCTCGCATAATGCTCTTTGCACTCTCTGCACATGATCCCGCACGAGCGCTGCGTCGGGCTGTATCTCTCGCACTCTGTGCGGGGACTTTCCGTGGGGTGCGAGGGAGAAAGACCGACGAAATCACTGTTCGGGATCAGCGAGCAGACCCCCATGATTTGCTCACCACTTCTTTAGAAGAATGTGTACCAACTGTGCTTTCAGCGTTTGAAATTAATCTCGGACATACCCCACCGATGGATTCCTCGTTCGGAGAGCAGTCCCTAGCGGCTCTGGAGCTGAAAACGCGTCCACAGTTTTTGCCGCCCGTGCCATTCTTCTGGCCCACTGCGCGCCGATGACGTCGCCTGGGGACCTGCGTGGGCGTCGTCGTGTCAGTCAATGCAGTGGTCCAGCAGCGCAGGCGGCGCAGCCACGCGACGCCAATAGACCGGTCTTCCATACTGCCAGCTATTGTTTTCTTAGCGCCAGTATAGTTTTTGCTTTTGTGTTCCTCTCATTGGCCCACATCTTGCGGTGGGGCTTGTGTGAGACGGGGCTCCCTATCACCTTCCTCCATGCCGGGTTGCCTTTTTTATTCTCTTCCAACGTAGGGAGACGAAGCGTCACGCTCGCTCTCCGTTTCCTGCCTAATTCCACGAGACTTCCCTACAATTCCAGACAAGTATTGACACTTGCTCCTTCCGGGCCGGCCGGGCCCGAGGGCCCCGTGATAGCGGCCGCGGCGTGCGCGGCGGCGGTGGGGGAGGAGGGGGGATGCGGCGCGCGTGGTCCGGCCCCAGGCTGTGCCGCCGCGCCGCCGGCACGCCGCTCGCTCTCCGCCAGTCCGCCGCGAACCCCCAACCCAGTCGCAGAAGCACGCCGGGACTCGGGCAAGGCATACCGCGGCAAAGCCAGTGAGCAGCGTCCCTCGTGGACGGAACCACATCGAGCGAACGCGGCGCGCCCGCCCACCCGCGCATTAGTTAGTGTGAGTGAGTGCACGCGACCGTGTCTGTGTGCCGCACCAGCAAGGATCCCGGCTGGATGCTGGGGCTGCTGCCAAAGGCTGCCAAGGTCGCCTAAGGCGCTCCTCGTGACGCACGCCGCCTTCCTTCAGACGGAGTGAGTGAATGAATGCAGCCGCCGCACAGTGGGCCCGCCAGAACTCAAGACGCGTATTGAGCTGCAGAGTCGCTAAACAGGACTAGAACCGAGCGAGTGACCCCATGGATTGCTCTCGGAATGAGCAATCCATTGGTGGGGTCACGCGTTCGGTTCGAGTCCTGTTTAGCGACTCTGGAGCTCAAAACGCGTCTTGACTGTGCACCGGCTTTGTTTTGCCATGGTGTCTTTGATCGAGGGGTTTACCCTCTCGGGGAATCATGTGTGCACCCAGTCCGGGGCGAATCATTTAAAATTCTTATCGAAACCTTCCGTTTTGAACAACCACATATTGGCCTGAAAATTGAAGCGTATTTTATTGGCATGCATCCTTGGCAGTTTTCTCAACTCATTTGTACCAAACTCAGTGTGGACATTGTTTCGTCCGGAACAGTGTTTGGCAAACGAGAAAACTAATCCGTCTGGTCGAGCTTCAAGAAGCTTCCCATTATTGATTCTGCTGCTACATGGAAAGTGAATTATTTTCAATCGATGCTTGGCAGCACAACTAGTTAAACGAAGAACCGTTATCTAATCACGTGCAATAAAGGTTTTGGCACTCTTATTGTCTTTTCTCGGAACGTGGTCATTAGTTATACTCCTGGCCTCGGTGCAGTATGGTGATGGCGATTGATTCTCGAATAGTGCTTTCGTGGGTCTGTCTTTGTCGCTCGGGGCGCTCCATGAGTGCGATGGAGGAAAACAGAGATCCACTCCGAACGGGTCTGCTGGCTGGATTGCGTCCAGCAGCCTCAGCACAGCAAGCCCGCGAAGCCAAGTGACCGTCCCGCTGATGAACGAGGCAGCAGGGGCAAGCGAGTGACACCTTCAAGCAATCTTTGCAGCCTTTACTCACCCAAAAAAAAGGCTCTTGAGCTGGAATTTTAGATAACTGTTCGTCAACAAGACAAAAGACTTAGAAACCTTGCTACACAGCCAAGAAGCTAGCAACAAAGTTTGCACCTAAACTTTATTTCCTCCAGTTCTTAGGAGAAGTGCTCTTCTAAGAGACAATCCAGAACAGAAAGGGTCCAAATGAAAGCAACTTCATCTCAAAATGACCGATTTTTGACAAAACTTGGTTCATTTTGATGTCAAAATGTCATCACTTGATGTCGGTTTGACCAATTTGACTACCTGTTCTTCCTGTGAACTATTTGAGACCAAAGTGGTCGCATCTGTCAAGTTCAATGCTGTGAATCTTGCTTTGGTGAAATCGCAAATTTTAACTCAACACTTTATTATGTATAGTTTCTTTTCACTTTTGCCAGCCAGACCTGCAGCGCATCCGACGCGTGCGAGCTAAAATCGTCTGAATCTTAATCGTGCAGATACAGGTGCGGCCAGATTGCCCAGGAGCACCTTGAAGATAAGCCCCGCGAGCTGATTAAAAAAATACTACGCAATACTTTTGCGAGTCCGAAAGGAAAGCAGATAGGCTAGACTGTATCTGTCGGAAGCTTGTTATGAAGTACCCCGAGTATACAGAAGCTCACAAAGGAAACGCTTCTTAGTTTTCGAAATATTTTTTCGTATAAATATTTTTTTTGTAGTACTTGAAAAGTTGTCCGTTATAAGGCGAAAATTGAATGCTAGAGCGCTTGATGCGCATTTCTCCGTGAACGGCCAAAGGTTTTGCTTGGGTTACGAAAGCCTAGCCTTGGTCCCACAGCTGTGAGGCCACCCCAAAGAACGTACCTCGCTTCTTCATTAACACCCTAGGACCCAAACTTTTCACTCTTTCTTCTCCGGCATTTCTTTTGCCGGAGTGACTGTCCCCTTTGTGAGAGTAGAGCCTAGTGGGCCCGTGCCATTCCGACCATAATGACGCCGGGCGGGAACTTGTCGCATGGCTTCGCTGGGCCACAACAATGACTCCGGGGTGGCACCTCTCGCAAGGTAATGGAAGCGAGCACTTTTGCAAGATTGTTCTTCTTGGACGGTTCACTTTGAGTCCTGTAACCTCCAGACACGCTCCAGACCACACCATTCTATTTCACAATTTGCAAATCTATTTGAATTTGTTGAATGTGGTTGTGCCCATGGGTGCACATCGGTTAAGTAGGGTTAGGTTATTGGAAGCCACCACGCCGTGTTCTCGAAGACAGGCCAAGGCACTGCGATTGGGCAACCGTTGAATTAACGCGAGTTCAAGGCAGCACCGTGCCACCGCGGCGTCTCGAGCGTGTCTTTGAGTCTATGCGCATGTGTGAGTGCGATCAAACTCGCATCGGCCAGTGCGTGTATCGTTGTTCTGACTGTGTAGTTTCATTTCCCCCACGTATCATTGCGCGTAATGCTGCTAATCGGCGCAAGCAATTTTTGGTTTTTTGTTTTTGTTCCCTCACCCGTCTGGAGATGATCGAGGTGGTGGGCGCGTTGCCGTCCGTCGGGGTGCCTGGCCAGCTCCTGACCCCCGACACGAGGTTGACGCTCTCGCCGGGCAGGTTGGTGAGGCTGGGCAGGCAGCTCGCAGGCCGGCAGCATGCCACGGCAGGGCGTGCCTTCGGTGCTGTAATGAAGGCACTGACCGAGGCGTCCTTGGTGCCACGCCCGCCGTGCGTCTTCCTGTGGTCTTCCTAAGCCTCGTCTTATTATTTTTCAAAAAATAATTTTGTTTGAATCCGTTTAACATGAGCGCAACATTGGTCCTAGGGTGAACTCAGGCCAATTTTGCGACGTCCTGTCTTGTCGCTGAGTATATCATAGTAATATCGTCTCAAGGATAAAAATCGACATGAGAACACGTTCGGCCGCCTGATGTGTGGTGTGCCTGATGCAAGCCAAACCCGAAGGCAGCCTGGTATACGCGGCTACGCCCTTGCTACGCCCTGACGATGCCACTAGCCTTGCCTCGCACAGTGGGCCCGATGACCGGCGCAGGCGCACCAAGACTCTATAGGCGTTTTGAGCTCCAGGGTCGCTTAATGGAACTCGAACCGAACGTGTGACCCCGCCTATGGACGTGTGACCCCGCCTATGACCCCTCCGAACGAGGAATCCATTGGTGGGGTAACACGTTCGGTTCGAGTCCTATTTAGCGACTCTGGAGCTCAAAACGCGTCTAGAGTTTTGACCGAATCCGAGTCTCCTGGCCCACCGTGCCCCGGCCGCTTCAACTCTTCGGCCTGGCTCGTGTGCCTCCATCCTTGGCTGCTCTGATTGGGCAAAGAGAGTCAGTGGTACTTCGGCTCTGTGCGCAGTGCGCATTGCACGGTCTGGCGACCAAGGGAGGGTGGCGGCGCAACAACAACGGGCCCTTTGCGAAACTTGCATCAGCTTCGTTTGCTAGGCGTTGCGAACCTTCCTCCTCCGCCGCCGCATAGCCGCTGGAAGCTCCTCGGCTGGAAGTCTGCAAGTGGCGACGAAGCGCGTCTCAGTGGGCCAATAGACGGCGCATAGCAGGCGGCCAAAACTTTAGACGCGTTTTGAGCTTCAGAGTCCCTGAACAGGACTCGACCCGAACGTGTGACCCCACCAATGGATTCCTCGTTCGGAGAGCAATCCATTGTTGGGATCACACGTTCGGTTCGAGTCCCATTTAGCGACTCTGGAGCTCAAAAAGCGCCTGAAGTTCAGGCCGCCTGCTTCGCGGTCTTCTGGCCCAATGCGCGCGCCTTTAGCTTCATCCTCGTGACCCCAACACACCGGGGGGACCGGCGCGTGCGTCGCGTGCGCGCCAGCTTCTCATAGGCCGCACGCCGCGCACGCACTGGCCAACTCACTCACGGCCGTGCCCGCGCCGCCCGCCGCCGCCTGTCTGTGGCTCGCCTCGTCACGCGGTGCGCTCTGTACGTACTTGGCGTTCCGGTCGGGGGAACCTTGCCCGCCGCTTCCCGTGACTGAGAGGAGCTCGGCAAAAGGAACGCACCGTGGGCCGAAAGACCGGCGCAGGTGGCAGCCAAAACTCTAGCTAGACGCGTTTTGAGCTCCAGAGTCGCGAAACGGGACTCGAATCGAACGTGTGACCACACTTATGGATTCCTCGTTTGGTGAGCAATTCATTGGTGGGATCACCCGTTCGGTTTGAGTCCCATCTAGTGATTTTGCAGCTCAAAACGGGTCGGGAGTTTTGGCCGCTAGCGCCGGTCTTCTGGCTCACTGTGGAACGTCATTCGTTTTGCCGCCCGACCACACTGTTCCTATCCATCCTCTTCCATCCATCCATCTATCTATCCATCTATCGATCCATCGCCTCTGGTGCTATTGATTAGTAGGTATGTCTGATTTTACTAAAAAGAAAAAGGCATCAATGAGGGAACAAGCAACATCAAATTCTCAAAGTTGTATTGATTACTAGTTATGTCTGATCCTACTAGAAAGAAAAAGGCAAGAAGGAGGAAACACTCAACAACAAATAAGTATAGTTTGCTGCTGATCGTCGTTCGAATCGTTGTTTCATGAGCATAATGATTAATAACATGAATAAATCCGGCCAGAGCCGGGCTGCTGTCGTTGAAACCCCTTCGCCTGCTCCCCGTCTCTCTCTCTCTCTCTCTCTCTCTCTCTCTCTCTCTCTCTCTCTCTCTCTCTCTCTCTCTCTCTCTCTCTCTCTCTCTCTCTCTCTCTCTCTCTCTCTCTCTCTCTCTCCATCAACACCGGGCGTTGCACACTCAGAGACCACCTGTTCCGGCGCGGACGGCCGAAATTCCGCAACAAAGAAAGAAAGAGAGAAAAAGAACGACGGACAAAGAAGCAACCTTGTCGAGACACACGGGTGACAGCGGAAAAACATTGGGCTGCAAATCAGAGCTCATTACTTGGTGTGTACATTTTGCTTCTTGTCGCCGACGCGGCGCGGCAGTCCCCGCACCTCTATGCTGCACGGATTGTGGCAACGCGAGGAGGGCGGCCCGACGCGCAAATGCCGAATGTTGGAATAAGTCTCTAATTGATCCCAAGTGGCCACCATGTCATCAGGAAGTGCTAACTGTAGAATATACCAACTTTGCGTGTGTGTCTAGCTAAGAGAGAGAGAGAGTTGCGCACTGTAAAACCTTTGTGTTTACACAATGATTGTGGGATTGTGCCAGAATGTGTCAGATTTCTGGCGTATTTGCCACACATGTTGCCTATACTTACAGGCGTTTCGCCACCTGAATGTGGGAGTGTGTTCAAAATTTGTACAATAATTGTGGATATTTGCCCCCTTCCCCCCCTGCGCCTTGTGGCCCAGTGTGGCGCTAGTTAGCTAGCTCGCGGGCCAGCGACCCCGCGCCGCGGCGTGACGCGGAATGACGTCGGCCAGCGGACTGGTTTGGCGACCTTGTGAGCGGCGCTAGACAAGCAGTCGCAGCGAGTGGCCTAGGCCGCCCAGGGAACAGGCGGGGATCGAACCCAGAGCGCCGCCGTTCCCTTTACCCATCCCACGGAGGGAGCGGGGAAGTGGATCCCTCGTCACTTTCCTGCGGCCGATAGGATAGGGGGGCGACGCTGCAGAGGCTGGTGAGGTCGGCCGGGGTCAGGCGGCGCGACTTGAACCGGGCGAAAACAACCGGGGTCACTCGTTTAACAGCATCAACAACGGAGGCACGGAGACAAATGAGTGGGGATGCCCCCCCCCGGCTGCTTTGACTGTGCAAATGTTAATCCCGGTGCAAACCCCCGGCATGCTTCGCCGCCCGGAACGTCCGTACCGCCCGGGGGGGGGGGGGGTTAGGACTAGGCGGCGCCTTGCTCGAGGAGACTAAGGACTATGAGATGCCATGCATGGCATCTCGGGGAGGCTAGGACCTGGAGACGTACAGTGGGCCAGGAGATCAGCGCAGGCGGTCAAATTCTAGATGCGTTTGCAGCTCCAGAGTCGCTAAATGGAACTCGAACTGAGCGTGTGACCTCACTAATGGATTCCTCGTTTGGAGAGCAATCCATTGCTGGGGGTCACACGTTCGGTTCGAGGCCCATTCAGCGACTCCGGAGCTCGAAACGCGTCTCGAATTTTTTCGCCCACTGTGAGACGCCTCGCGCGAAGAGACTAGGACTAGGAGACGCCTTGCTCGAAGAGCATCAGCGCTGTAAAAAGAAACAAGCCAATACGGCTAATTTGCGGGCCGGCGTGCGCGTGTGAGTGAGAGTGAGTGTGTGTGCGTGAGCGCTGTAGTAACCTTGCCATTGACCGTGGCGCGGTGGCGCGGTGGTGCTGCGGGGCCCCGGATCGCCTGTCTGGAATAAAAGCAAGGCGCTTCAAACCGCCGCGCAGTGGGCCAGAAGACCGGCGCAGGCGGACAAATTCTAGATGCGTCTGACCGGAGTCGCTTAATGGCCCTAAAGCCGAACGTGTGACCCTACCAATAGATTTTCTCTCAAAACGAGGAATCCATTGGCGGTTCAGTTCGATTCTTGTTTAGCGACTGTGGAGCTCAAAACGCGTCCATAATTTTGGACGCCTGCGCCGGTCTTCCGGCCCACTGTGCGCCGGACCCGCCCGACCGGCTCGGACCCGCCGGGATTTTCGTTGTTTGTTATCCTGCGGCCAAAAAGAAGCAAAAGTGGCGGCGGCGTGCCGTCCGGATTAGACCTGATTGGACCTGCCGCCGTGCGGCCAAATAGCTCGCATCGCCGAGTGAACACTGACAGATTGATGGTGTCGGTCTCTGTGTACATTGTTCTAGACTGCGTTGCCTGTGCTTCATGAAACAAACCTGGTTTAGAGAAAAAAAAAAAAAAAGAAAACCACGTCGTCCACAACAAATTACCACGTGCGTCTTCGTGCGTACGTGTGCTGGATTAGGTTTTCCCGGTAATAAATCCGAGAGTGAATTCGTCTTCTATTTTTAAACGAGATGTGTGGCTATTTTTTCTTCGCATCGTCGCGGGACAGCCTGTACACGATGTACCAACTGAGATATGCAACACTTCATGGATGGGTTATTTGTGCAGAGCAATTAGTGTCGATTAAGTCGAAACGGTAATCATAGCGGTCTGGCTGGTGTCATCGGCAGTCATGGGCACTACACTGCTTTCTGTAAACAGTACACATGTTTATGCAGTGCTTTGCGTCATGCTGATTTATATACAATCAATTTTGATTCAGCAGCATAAGCCTTGACCGATAAGGGAACAAGTAGACCGCGCGAAGAAAACAGATATCGCTTTCACTGTCGACTGTGTTGTTGTTAAACGGTATTTTCATCATGCATACGTAAAATAATATTTACAGCATCGGTTGCCGGAAAGCAGAACGACAGGCAAACTCTGGGGCTCAAAACGCGTGTAAGTTTTGGCCGCCTACTGTGCGTCCTAATGGTCGAGTCCTTGTCCCGCGCCTAGTCCCCGTTTTTCTCCCTCTCATTTACGTAAGGAAAATACTTGTCGCGCGAACGACCGGCTGATCATAAACTTGTACCGGTTGCATCTTAGAACCTCCAGTATTTTTGCATACTATCAAAGGCGGCTTGGCGCGCTGCTCTTAAAGTGCACCGCGCATACCTTTTTACCATCCTCGTTCCACGAGCTCATTAAACGGGAAACCGTCTCGCGGTGTCGTCTACGCTGCAGGATGTCGGCCTATCCGGTGCATCAGTTGGTTGGACAGGATACGGCGTCATAATCCTACTAGGGCCGCCCTCATGCAGGCAGAGCAAGGCGGGAGACTGCAACGGACTGCAACCCCTGCGCACAGTGGGCCAGAAGACCGGCGCAGGCGGCCAATAAAACTCTAAACGCGTTTTGAGCTCCGGAGTCGCTAAACAGGACTCGAACCGAGCGTGTGACCTCACCAATGTTTGCCTCTCCGAACGAGGAATCCATCGGTGGTGTCACACGTTTGAAGTGTTTTGTCCGCCTGGACCGTCTCCTGACCCGCTGTGCTTCCCGGTGCTGGCGTGCTCGGCAGCAGGGCGTAGGCGTGGGAGACGCTGCGGCGCACTGGAGGTGAAGGCCCCGGGCACCGCGATCTTGAGCACGCCGTCATGCGTGCGTGTGTGCGTGCGCGTCGTGTGTGTGTGTCTCATTACCGCGAACTGGGACGCGGCTGCTTGCATGCGTGTCTGTGTCAAGGAGTGGCTCCCCTCGCAGCCTTGGACTTGCGTGCGCAAAGCTTGTCGCCGAATCGCCTTGATCGGTGACCGTCTCGCGATAATGACTGACGGGCCAACACCGCCCCCTTCCCGCCCCCGAGCCGCACGTCCACCGCCGCCTCTACGGGGCTAGTCGCCGGGCCAGCCTGCAAGCCGTGTCGCGCAGTCCTCGCCTTGAACTCTCTCGAACGGGCGCGTCTTGCCATTGCCGGCCCGGGGCACGCACGCCTCTCCTAGTGATGCTTAACCTACAACCTGACCCCATCATCATGCCAATAAGGAACGGAGCTCAAACCGCGCGCGCGTCTGAAATTTGGGCAAAGGGGTCCGCCACTTAAACAATCTGTGTGCGCTTGGAGGAGACTGTCTCACAATCTTTCGTCCGAAACGCCTGTAAGTAGGCAAAAGGCGCGACAAAGTTCCAAACAACCCGACACAATCATACAATCTGTGTACAACGAAATTCTGAGTGGGGGACCCCTCCATTTTGGCCCACTATGCGGGGGGGGGGCGGAGGGGGGGGGACGGAGAGAGACGCAGCACCTCCAGGGCCCCAATGGTTGGCCGATGAGCGCGGACTAACGGTGGCATTCTCGTCGCGTTGCAGGGCCGCTGATGCAGTGACGCCGTGACTCACCCTGCCAACAGCGCACCCAGCCACGCCATCATGACCGCCAGGATGCTGGCCGCCTTCGACGTGATGGGCGACATCTCGCCAGCGTCGCCAGCGCCCGTCAACAACGGACTCGCCAACGGACACGTCAACGGACACGTCAATGGACACCCGAACGGACACCCGAACGGACAGGCCAACGGACACGTCAACGGACACGTCAACGGACACGTTAACGGACACGTCAACGGACACGTCAACGGACACGTTAACGGACACGCCAACGGACACGTCAACGGGCACGTTAACGGGCATGGTTACGGACGCGCCAACGGGTCGGCGACGACCAGCCCCGTCAGAGTCAACGGGTCGGTGGCGACCAGCCCCGTGAAAGCCAACGGCGGCGCCGCGGCCAAGAAGCTGTCCATCGCGGAACCGCTCCACATGAACAACAACAACAACAATAACAACTTCCTGACCAAGAAGTCCCACATGCTGACCAAGCAGCAGACGCAGTCAGTCTTCCCCCGCCGGCCCGCCGTCAACCTGCAGTTCACCGACGTCACCTGCTCCATGACGAACATCGACTTCGGCAAGCGGAGAATATGTAAGTAGGAGACTCTCGCTTTGTTTTCGCGCTTTACCGGTTTCATTTTGGAGCGGCTGCTGTTGCACTGTGGGCCAAACGACCTCAGTGGAGGCGGCCAAAATCCCGGACGGGTTTGGAGCTCAAGAGTACTAGCAGAATGGGACTCGAACCGAACGTGTCACCCCACCGATGGGTTCCTCGTTCCTATTGGTGGGGTCACACGTTCGGTTTGAGGCCGATTCAGCAACTCTGGAGCTCAAAACGCGCCAAACCACCGGTCTCTCGGCCCACTGTGGCGCCGGGGCACGGGCGCGCTCGAAGTGCTGCGTCCTCTGACCAAGCGCAGCAGGTAGTACACTGTGTTGCTAAATCGTAAATTTGCTTTTAAAAATTCGCTTCTGTCGCGCATGATGTATGGCGCGGCCGTTTCCGACTATCCGACTGTCGTCCGACAGAATTCTTAAGCTTCCCCTCAGCTCGCTGCCGTGCTGACGACGCCACGTGTCCTACAACAACATCAACAACATGAACAACAAAAACAAATAGTGACTGGCGCCTTCCTTTTGCAGTCGCTTTTTATGCCCTCTGTGTGCGAATGCCTCACGCGTCCGAAGGCATGCGTGTCACTTGTGGGGAAATGCGCTGAGTGCAAGAAAGAGATGGCGCCGAAGAAACGCCGATGAGAGAGAACTTGAGACAGACAGACAGACAGACAGGGAGTGAGAGAGGGGATGAAAAAGGGGACGGACATGTAAAGTGGGGTCGCGTTGCGACCATCTTCGGGTGATTGCGCCAACTCAGGCCTACCATTCAATTTCAACTTGTTTCCATCACCGTCAAATCCTAGCCACCGCGAACTGCCCCTTCCACTCTATGACCCGCCATTTCTTTCGGTCTGGTCGAACGTGCGACCCCACCAATGGACTGCTCTCCGAACGAGGAATCCATTGGTGTGGGGTCACACGTTCGGCTCGAGCTCCCTTTAGCGACCCTGGAGCTCAAAACGCGTCTAATAATTTGGCCACCTGCGCCGGTCCTCTTACTGCTCCTGGCCCACTGTGCGGTCGGGCTGGGCAGCGAAATGGGACTAGCGCCGCGTCTCTGGGCACGGTGCTCTGCGGCCTGAACGACACTGAAAGGCCGTCCGGGGGGGGGGGGGATCCAGGGGATTCACTAGCGTCACTGCTGGGGAATTCATTGGCAGCAGATCGGCCGAGGTTTTCCCACGCCTCCCCCTCCCCCGGCGCTCACGCCATCGCGCGCTCGTGACGCTGGAGGGACAGCCTTTGCCTGTCTTGTCCCTGTAGATAGTATCCAGGCAGGCAATGCTCGGCCGGTCCTCTCTGCATTGCCATTGCCTCAGCAGCCAGTCAGCCCTCGCCATTGCCTCGACGCCCCCTTCCGACCAATTAAATCCCGCGCCACGACCACGAGGGTACGAGCGGGTCCAGGGCCGCCCAATCACACGCAACGCGCTCTCGTGCACCGCGTGCGGCTGACCGCAACACACACACACACACACACACACACACACACACACACACACACACACACACACACACACACACACACACACACACACACACAGACTGAAAAAAAAACACACACTCACACCAACATACACACCACACACCAACACTCTGTCACTCACACACACTCGCGTGCGCGCAGGTCGGCCTGCCGGCACGCCAACAATGCCAACAAGGGCCGCATTGGTGAGGCAGCGACGGGGAAGGGATGGACCGCCACCCGCATTGAATGGATGGATGAACTGTGCTTGATAGCGCTGGGTTTTCCCTTGTGTGTGTGTGTGTGTGTGTGTGTGAGTGTGTTCGCGCGCGCAGGGCGGTTGCCACGTGTTGACCTTATCGCTTGTATTTCGCCCCGCGGTCTTACAAGCCGAGGAAACTGCCTGATTAGTCGCGTGGGCGGCTCCCCCCCCCCCCACACACACACTTACACCTTCCTCTGCACTCCGCGGTAGCAGCAGCAGCATGCCTGACAAACAGATGTTTCCACCCCGAACTTGTCCATAGCGACCGGAGAAAACTTGTTTATTCTGTTTATTTTCCTACGGTGCCGCCTCCATACCTTCCCCGTTTCCGACTTGTTGTGATGGCATGTGTGTGCTCTGTGCAGGTCGGAAGCAGATCCTCCACGGCGTGTCCGGGGAGTTCCGGTCCGGGGAGCTGACGGCCATCATGGGGCCCTCGGGCGCCGGCAAGTCCACGCTGCTCAACATCCTCGCCGGCTTCAAGTGAGTAGTAGCGCCAATGATTTCTTTCCGACTTCGGCTGTGGTGAGTCTTGATTTTCGCAAAACAATGGTGGCGCGTAGTGTTGGCCGTGCGATCGCATGCCCCGAGGCCGTCCCACCAAAACGGCCGGCGGCCACTTTGCGCCGCTTTGCACGCCCCTTTTGCGCGCCGGAAGGCCGAATAGGCGCCAACTTGGGAGTGCCGCGGCCGTGCGGTGGCGTGCACAGAGGATAGCACTCCGAACGAGGCATCCATTGGTGGGGTCACACGCCCGGCTCGGGTCCCATTTGGCGCCTGTGCAGCTCAAAACGCGGCGCCTGGCACTGTGGCGCGGCGTGGCGCGGAGGGGAGGGAAACGAGGGAAACACCGAGGGAGGCACGTATGCAGAAAGAGGCGCCGACAAATCAATCGCCCATGCCGCTTCAATGATTCCCGATATTCCTGCTCACGGCAGCGTGTTTTGATTGCGTCCCGCGTTGCCGCTCCGCAGGTGCCCTTGGGGCCCGGGCTGGCCGCGGCCCTAGGCCATCGGCCCGCCATCGGCCCGCCGTCGAACACAGTCATTTGCGCCGCCAGCCTACTCCAGCAGGCCGACCGGTGTTGCGCATGCCGGCCGCGGCCTAGGCTCCGGCCTAGGCGAACGCCATTTTGGGTGTGCGGTCATGGTTATACCCACCTGCCGCACAGTGGGCCAGAAGACCAGTGAAGGCGGCGGTCAAAATCCCGGACGCGCCCTGAGCTCCAGAGTCGCTGAATGCGACTCGAACGGATCGTGACCCCACAAATGGATTGCTTTCCGAACGAGGAATCCATTGTTGGGGTCACACGTTCGGTTCGCGTCCCATCAAGCGACTCTGGAGCTCAAAACGAGACTAGAGTTTCGCCTGCCTATGTCGATGGCGTGGAGGACCGGCCGGGAAGAAACCCAGCGGGTATCGAACGCACGTCGCCGGTTCACGCGTGGCGGCAGGGCAGGCCCGGCCGGCCCGGCAGCGGGAATACCCGGCGAGAGCGTGATTAGCCACTTAGACGGGATTAGAGGTGCGAATGGCGCGGGTCAGAGGTTGAGCTTAGAGTCTCGAGTCCTGTTCGTCAACTCCAGCAGGCGTGTACATTTAATTTTTTTTAAATTAATTTATTTATTTATTTATTTATTTATTTATTTATTTATTTATTTATTTATTATATATACTTTTGGGGCACAGTGGGCCACTGTGAGGGGCCACGGGGGTCATGACCCCCCTCCCTTCTCTCTTTGATCTAAATAAACGCCTAAAGGTAGGCAAATTTGTCGTACCATTCGCCTGTAAGTAGGCAAAAAGTGCGACATGAGCCCCTCCCTTTTTCGAGTCTGGATACGCCCCTGAACTCCAAGGTGACTCAAGGACTCCGGGCCGGGCCTCCATAGGACTCTAGTCGACTCCGGGACTCCAGTGCGAGGAGCGCCCCAGTGTCCAGGAACAGTGTGACCACAACAGGGCGTTTGTTTGTGTGTGCGCGCAGGCTCCGCGGCTCCGGCGGCCAGGTGGCCGTCAACGGGCAGGTCCGCGACGACCGGCAGCCGCAGGCCTTCCGCCGCCTGTGCTGCTACATCCAGCAGGACGACGCGCTGCGGCCCCTGCTGCTCGTCGACGAGCTCATGATGCTCGCCGCCAACCTCAAGCTGGGCTACACCGTCTCGGGGACGTCCAAGCGCCACAAGGTGAGCATGTCTCTCTGCCTGCCTGAGCACCGCTTCTGGCCCTCTGTGGCCCCGCCTGGAGCGCCTGCGAGGTAGGCCGCCGTCTCCACTCCCGTGCGTTGCCGGTCGGGACGGCGGCCTACCTCGCAGGCGCTACAGGCCGGGGCGTCGTTGCACAGTGGGCCAGAGGACCGGTGTTTTGAGCTCCAGAGTCGTTAAATGGGACTCGAACCATTTAGCGACTCTGGAGCTCAAAACGCGTCCAGAGTTTTTGGCCGCCTGCGCGGCGAGGTTCTGGCCCACTTTGCGTCGCGGCCTTTTTTGCTCCCATGCGGGTTCCATTCCGCGCGCGCGGTTATTCTCGAGGGAGTACGTAGAAATGAACCGCGTGGAACGATGTGGGTGGCCGTAGGTAAACGTTCGGCTTTTTACCAGTCGCGCAAGATTTGCAAGATCGGCGCGTGTCGGGTCGTGTCGGGTTCGGTTCGGCTAAAGCGCGGGTATACTACCGACGTCACCCAGATGAATGCTCTGCCACAGACCCGATCAAAGGTGCTGCCAAAAGGCACACGACGAGGCAACGCACACGCAGCGTTCGTGTGAGGGCGCACACAAGCATTTTTTGCCGTTTAGGCCCGCTTCGCTCTGCATGCAAAAGCGACTAAACATTCTGGATTCCAATTGCATTACGTGTGGGAGTGTGGGGCTGGCTTTCGGGGATCGGTCGTCTCGTCAGCCGCCCGGGTCGCCCGGTTGGGTCGCCCGGATGACGTAGTCCTTATCGTTATTCTCACAGTGGGCTTCCAGATACGGTGCAGGGCGGCGGTGACACTTATGTGGGCCTGGCGAGCCGCACCCCGTCCGCACTGCCCGGTCAAAATTCCGGACGCGTTTTGAGCTCTAGAGTCGCTAAATGGGACTCAAACCGGACGTGTGACCCCGCCAATGGATTGCTCTTAGAACGAGGCATCCATTGGTGGAGGTCACTTGTTTGGTATTCGAGTCCTGCTTAAGCGACTGTGGAGTGGAGCTCAAAACGCGTGTAGAGTTTTGGCCGCCTGCGCCGGTCTTCTGGCCCGCTGTGCCGCGCCGCGCACGCGAGCCGCCCACCATTCTCATCATTTTCATCTCTTCATCATCCGGTCAGCCAGACAGTCGCGGAATACGTGGCGGGCGCGACCGGATACGCGCGCGCGGTATACACGTACCCTTGCCAAAAATGAACACGATTCGCGTTTTTGAAAGTAGGTTATGTTGGATCAGTAAACAGTAGTACTTAAGAAAACAGAATATTTTTTTGTTCGAGAACAAATTTTTTGTTAAAGAACAATTTTTTTTGTTAAAGAACATTTTTTTTTGTTAAAGAACAATTTGTTTTGTTAAAGAACTAAATTTTTGTACGGGAACAAAATTTTTGTGAGAAAACAATATTTTCGCTGCGGAACAGAGCGAGCACGGCGACAGTGTTTGTCTGTCTGTCGCGTCGCTTGTCTTGTCTTTCTCCCGGCTGCTGAGCCAGGCAATCGTCAGACTCGGAGTGACAGAGTGACGGGGCAAGGCTGGCAAGTCCCGGACGGACGGACGGACAGACGGACGGCTGGAGGCACCGGTACAATGCAGTTAAATGTACGAGTAGGAAGAGAATTGTCATACACGCACACACAGGAAAAAAACGCGAGAGGGAGAGAGAGAGAGAGAGAGAGAGAGAGACGCACCTGGCAGGACTACCGGGTAAACGACACTGCGCCGGGCAGCGCCTCCTCCCCCACCGACGCACGCCCCGGCCCACGTGCCTATGTTTGTATGCTTTGTACACGTGTGTGTGTGTGTGTGTGTGTGTGTGTGTGTGTGTGTGTGTGTCCGAGCTGCGTCTTGTGTGTCGGTTGCTAGTTCCCCATTTCCCCGACAGAAGCAGGCAGAACGGCCCCAAACGTTGCGTGTGTGTTGATATGGCACCGACCGGGACTAGACGCACGCAGAGTGCGCAATCTTCAACGTGACCGCAAATCCAGAACGGCGCCGCACCCGCCGCCGTGCCGCCACCATTCATGCAAACAAGCTCTCAAAAATAATAATTTTAAATCTCTCTTCAAACGGTTTCCTTGATAGTGTCATGTCTTTCCTTTTTATTTGAGGGGGGGGGGGCGTTTAGGTAGCCGTGCGAAATTACGGACGGTTCGATGCCAGCAACCGGCCTGCTTGGCCGTTCGGCTTAACGGGAGCGTCCGGGAGGCGCGGGAGGTCGCGGGGAAGGCCAAGTGGCTTGCTGCCCGTCCTCACACTCACCGGCCGCAGGCAGCCGCAGGCGCACAGTGGGCCGGAGGCGGCCAAAACCGCGGCCGTGTTCTGAGCTCCAGAGTCGCTAATTGGGACTCGAACAGAACGTGTGACCCCACCAATGGATTGCTCATTCGGAGAGCAATCCTTTGGTGGGATCGCACGTTGGGTTCGAGTTCCATTTAGCCACTCTGGCGCTCAAAACGCGCCTTAAAGTTTTTGCCGCCGACGCCGGCCTTCTGGCCCACGAGCGTTCTCTTTCACTCTCGCTGCCGGAGATGGGAAAACGGGGAAACAGAATGGGGTTTGCTCTTGCTCTGTGACCTTTCAGTCTGGCTGCCAAGGAAACGGCTGTTTGCCAAACGCGGAACGGTGGAAACAGGGAACACAGGGTGGGCCTCGAACCTCGGGCCCCAATTGGTGTGACAAGGAGGGCGGCTGGACTCGTCTCTGCCGCTGCCCCGGTAGATTGCAAGCTAGTCTCTCTCATGTGGGAGCTCAACACGCGTCTAGCTTCCTGCGGTCCACTGTGCGGTGTGGCGGCGACGTGAAAGGAGCGCCTTGAGGACGCCGTCACGCCGCCGTCGTCACGTCGTCACCTTGTAGTCACGTCCCGTCACGTCCCGTCACGTCCCGCCGAAGCCAAAGGCGAGCGAATCATCCATGCTTGGCCACGCTTTGCGACGCTTTTGCCTATGCAGTTCCCGGGTTGGTTGGAAAAATTCCGCGCACGATTGTCGTCAAGCTGGCCGCCTGCCTGGCTGTCCGGCTGCCTGCGTGCCTGGCTGTCCGGTTGAAGGCAAGGTGTTGCACGGATAAAAATATGTCCTTTGCTGTCGGCGATGCACGTGGAGGACAGTCATCGTACAGTCGTTGGAAGGTCCCCTCACTCAAAATATATTGCTTTTACACAGATTGTTTGATTGTGTCATATTGTGTGGGGCTCTGTAAGATTTTGTTGCCCTTTTTGCCTACGTACAGGCGATCTGTCGCTAGATTGTGGGCTCATTTATGGGGAAAGTACTTTAAAATTCACTAAAATTAATTTAAATCCATCGAAACTCTTCTCAAAATTCAGTATTGTTTGCCCGAAATTCATCGCAATTCAATTGCAATTCATTTGATTAGCATACCGAAGTACACAGTTATTTCCCCTTGGCCTCCTCCATGTAGTGTTACACTGGTTGTCGAAGTGGGGGACCCCTTGGACGCGGCAACCGTTTGTCAGTGTACGCGCGTGGCTCTTGTCAGATGGCACGGTGCTCTTACTTTTTAGTGCCACTATAGAGAAACGCTTCGTTAGATATGCATGTTTCCGTGATGCAAGAGCCGAGCGATTCCGATTAAGGGTCGTCTCGTCGCTCTCTCTCTCTCTCTCTCTCACGGGCCGCCGCGGAGGGGGGTGCGAGACACACAGCGCGACGACGCCGCGTCTTCTGGCCCACTGTGCTCTCGGACACATTCGCTGACCCCGGCCTTCCTCTGTGTGCAGGTGCACGAGATCCTGTCCATGCTGGGCCTGCAGGACCACAAGCAGACCCCGGCGGGCAGGCTGTCTGGTGGTCAGAAGAAGCGCCTGTCCATCGCCCTGGAGCTGCTCAGCAACCCGCCCATCATCTTCCTGGACGAGCCCACCACGTAAGCCGATGCACAATGCACAGTGGGCCAGAGGACCGGCGCAGGCGGCCAAAACGCGTTTTGAGCTCCAGAACCAATCATGTGATCCTACCAATGGATTGACCCCCGGACGAAGAATCCATTGGTGGGCTCACACGTTCGGTTCGAGTCCCATTTAGCGACTCTGGAGCTCAAAACGCGTGAAGAATTTTTGCCGCCTGCGCCGGTCCTCTGGCCCACTGTTGCAGCCGCGCCTGCAGCGGCGCCTGGACCCGCACCTAGACCCAGACCTTGCCCATCGCCAGGGCGTCGGCCGGTGACGAGGTGCCGCCCGGGGCACTCTGGGCTGGCGGCGTCCCGTCCGGTCCCGTCCAGCCGGACCGGTCGGGTCGGGTTGGCTGAACCGGCCGAGGTGGCTGGCACTGAACTTGGCCGCCGCGGCGTGGCGGTCGAGTGCAACTTGCACGCCGTACGCCGGCGAGGCGGGGCGGGGCGGGGCGGGCGCCGCGGTGTCTGAAGCCAAGTGTTTTGCGGCCTTCCTTGCCGGAGCTGCGCAGCGAAGCGCATTGGCAGCGCCGGCTTTGCTTTCGCGGTCCAATATTGACTCGACCGACGCGCATGTTGACTTCCGGTGTGGGGTCGGAAAAACGCACCAGTTGGGCTGCTTTGCGTGGCTTTGCGCGGTGCCCATCCTCTTGCCCTTCAAACGCGGCATGCTGAGTGCCGTCGGCCGTACAAGTGCCGCAGCGCAACGCCCTGACGAGTGCGTCTGAGCGCGTCGCACAGGGGACCCGGTGCAGGCGGCCAAAAGTCCAGAGGCTCCAGAGTCGCTAAAGGGGACCGGAACAGAGCGTGTGACCCTACCAATCGCTCTCCGAGCGAGGAATCCGTTGGTGGGGTCACACGTGTCATTTAGTGTTTCTGGAGCTTAAGGCCACCTGCGCCGGTCTTCTGGCCCACTGTGCCCTGTCTCTCTCACTCTGGTCGCGCACTTCCTCGCGGACGTGCCGCGCCCTGCCGGGCCTCGCGGGGTGCGTGGGCATGCCCCCTCGGAGCCGCGGCCGGCGAGCCAGCGACGCGTACGGCGGCGCGGCGATGGCGATACCGTGTCGCACACAGTGGGCGGTGAATGCCGCGACCCAGCCAGCAGGCAGCCAGCAGGCAGCCAGCAAGCAGCCAGCAGCCCGACCGGCTTATCTCACAGCGAAACGAAACGGCAGGCAGGAGCCGCGCCGCAGCCGCTGCAACAGCAGCGCCCCGGGCCGGTCGCTGCTGTCGCTGCTGTGACTGCATGTCTACTGACTGCGCCCGCTGACTGCGTCTGCTGTGTGCTGCTGTGCGGTCCACTGTGCGGTCCACTGCGCCGGTCACGAGTCGGCCGCGCACGTGCCGCGCCCGCCGCGCCACCGTGCCGGCTCCGATTCAATAGCCTGTTTTCCGAAGGCGGGTGACGCATGCAGTTCCGCAGCGTGTCCGTTTGTTTTGAATCGTCTGCCAGCTGCTGATTGGATGCCGTGGATGGCGCCGCAACGCCGCACAGTGGGCCGGAAGACTGGCGGCGGCGCAGGCGGCCGAAACTCTCGACGCGTGTTGAGCTCCAGAGTCGCTAAATGGGACTCGAACCGAACGTGCCCCACCATTGGACTGCTCTCCGAACGAGGAGTTGCGGTTCGAGCTCAAAACGCGTCTAAAATTTTGGCCCATTGTGAAGAGCAGCGGCCTGCCGGCATGAATGGGCGCCACGCGACGCGGCGACGCGGCGGCCGGCATGTTTGCCCATCATCTCGCCTGTTATTTGGTTTGGGCGTCTTCCCCCGCGTCCGCGGCGTGGCAACGTCAAACAAGCCGCGATTTTCTCTTTGGTCACCTTTTGTTTCGAGCCGCGGCGGCGTCTTTTCGATCGGCGCGTCTGATTGTGGAGATGGATGTGCGTGCCGCTCAAGTCTCTTGCAGAGCGCTGTCCGCAGGTCCGCCGACTCGCGAGCCTCTAAGACGGGTTTCTTTGTTGGCGGGGCGGGGCGGGGCGGGGCGGGGCGGGGCGGGCATCGGACATGCTCTTGCCCACCCGCTTCCTGGTCGGTGGGGCGTCGCGCCTCGCGAGCGAGGGGACGGGACGGCAGTGTGCCCACTGTGCGCGGCATTTCTCTTCCTCCGATGCGTGCCACGCGGGCAGAACCAGGCAGAACACGCCCGCCAAAGTGATTAGTGGCCAGCCGGGGCAGCCAGCGAGAGGCCCCGCCGGCCTGTCTCTCTCGCTCCCACACGGCGCACCCCATGAGAGCGAGGGAGAGGCCCCCCTGCCGGAATCCGTCTGCAGCCGACGGCGATGATAATCGCCGCTGCAGGGCGCAGGCTGATTCCGAACCGCGTCGCTCTGTCTCTCTCGCACCCATGGGACGCGCAGTGGGCCAGAGGACCGTTGCAGGCGGCAGAAACGCGCCAGGACCCGACCCGAACGTGTGACCCCCACCAATAGATTCCGCGTTCGGAGAGCAGTCCAATGGTGGGGTCACACGTTCGGTTCGAGTCCCAATCAGCGACTCTGGAGCTCAAAACACCTCGGCATTTTGATTGCCTCCACCGGTCCTCTGGCCCACTGTGGCCGTAGGGATGCGACGGAGAGACGAGGAGCCCCGCTGGTGCCGGCAGTGCGCGGCAGTGGCAGGCAGGGGCCGCGCCGCGTCGTCCGGCCTGTCTGGCCCGCGGGCCTACTTGCCGGCTTCTTGGTTCTTCCTCTGCCTGTCTCCCTCTGGCCGTCCCGTCTCTGGCCGTCTCCCTCGGGGCTCACGCCTTGCACTTGCTTCCGCGGTGTGGCGGTGTGTCGTTTGCTGCGCGCCTCGTTCCATCTCCCTCGCTCCCCTTGGCGACGCCCCATGAGTGCGAGAGAGAGAGGCAGACAGACAGTCGATCGTGCCGTTCGGTTGCTTTTTGAGGCAATTAGGGGTATCCGACCTTATTTGTAGCGGACGTTGAGCCATTGCACCACCGGATTTCGGATCTGCGTTGCGGGGCTGGTCGGTCTGGGTGGGCCCCTGGTGTGGCACAGTGGGCCGGAAGACCAGCGCAGGCAGCCAAAATTCTTGACGCGTTTTGGAGTTCCAGAGTCGCTGAATGGGACTCGAACTGGACGTGTGACCCAACCAATGGATTCCCCGTTTGGAGGGTGATCCATTGGTGAGGTCACACGGTCGGTTCGAGGCCCGTTTAGCGACACTGGCTCGAGGTCAAAACGCGTCTAGAGTTTTGGCTGCCTGCGCCGGTCTTCTGGCCCACTGTGTGTGTGTGTGTTCCCTGGACTTCCCTCTGCCCGGCGAGGCAGCGACCGTGCCGGATGGGATGCCTGCCTCCAGGCGCGGCCGCCGGAGCCCGCCGTGGTGCTTGGCTGCCGAGCCGAGCTGTCGTCGCACAGTGGGCCAGAGGACCGTCACTGGTGGCTCACTGTGCGTCGAGAAGGCGGGCTGAGATAGGCCACCTGGTACTCCAAGTCGCAACCGGCGGGCTGAGATAGGCCACCTGATACTCCAAGTCGCCACCAACCAGTCAGAGCTGTAACGTGTGCCGCCTTCCTTCCGCAGGGGCCTGGACTCGTCCTCCACCACGCAGTGCGTCTCGCTGCTCAAGAGCCTGGCGGCGGACGGGCGCACCGTCGTGTGCACCATCCACCAGCCCTCCGCGCTGCTCTTCGAGATGTTCGACCAGCTGTACGCCGTGGCGGCGGGCCGCTGCGTGTACCAGGGCGACACCAAGGGCCTGCTGCCCTTCCTCGCGCAGCAGGGCATGCTGTGCCCGCCCTACCACAACCCGGCCGACTTCCGTGAGTAGTACCCGAGCACAGTGGGCCAGAAGACCTGCGCGGGCGGCCGAAGTTCTAGACGCGTTTTGAGCTCCAGGGTCGCCGAATGGAACTCGCACCGAACGTGTGACCCCACCAACGAGTTGCTCTCCGAACGAGGAATCCATTGGTGGGGTCATACGTCCGGTTCGAGTCCCGTTTAGCGACTCTAAAGCACAAAATGCGTCCAGAGTATTTTTTTTTTTTTTTTTTTTTTTTTTTTTGGAGCGAATCTATCAATACTTGTTCTTGTTGTGGTGCCCTCCGCTTACGCTAACGGCGTGTTTTATTGTGCAGTGATGGAGGTGTCGTCTGGGGACTTGGGCGGTGTGGGAGTCATCGGTCTCTCCAAGGCAGCTGCAAAGAATGCTTCTCGAAATCCAGTTGTTCACGCAGGTAAGTTTTCTTTATTCTTTTATATCCAAATCAATTTTGGTGACTTCTCAGCTGATGGTTTTGTCTGATTTGTTTAGGCACTGGTCTGACAATGCTTGATGAGGGAGTGACATGTCCGCCACCTCCTGCCCCATTGGCGATGCAGTTTTATCTCCTGCTGATGAGAAACATCACTATCATGAGAAGAAGCTGGGTGAGAGTCTTCTTAAATCCATTTAAATCTAGATTTATTCGAATACTTGAAGTTGCTAAATTGTCTCTTGTGTGTTTCAGAGTTCGTTAGCCTTACGAGCATTCATGCACATCTTCATTGGTTTGGTGTTTGGGTACCTCTATCGAGGTGTCGGAGACAATGCTAATGATGTATTAGCTAATGTGGTGTACCTGTATGGGTCAAACTTGTTTTTGGTGTATACTGGTCAGATGGCTGTGACGCTAGCATGTGAGTTCCTAAAAATTATATCTTTTGTGGTTATTTTATTTATTTGTTGATTTTATTTATTGATTTTACTTAAATTTTTTACACTGTTGTCTTATATTATTTGCAGTTCCATTAGAAGTGGAAATTCTGACCCGTGAGCACTTCAACCGTTGGTACTCACTCCCACCTTATTTACTGTCGACTCTTCTCGTGGAGCTTCCAATTCAGGTAAAAGCACGCACCGACTGTTATGTCTTTTGGAACTGATCTGATAGTTATGGTTTTTGATTTAGTAACTTCAAATGATTCTTTTCTTCCAGGCTCTCTTTTGTGCAACTTACTTGGCGCCATCAATTTACCTAACCCAGCAACCTTTTGATCTGGTTCGCATTGTTCACTTTTACACTTTTGCAACCTTGGCATCACTTACTGCTCAGGGCTGCGGTTTCCTCTTTGGTGCAACAACCCCAATCACTGTGAGTCAATGTTTTATTTTAACTGGTGGCACTTATTTCAATTTTGTACATCATAGAAGAATTATTTTTGTTTTCTCTTTACCCGATCTCTTCTCTTTTCAGATATCTGTTTTCCTGGGTCCTGTTATTGCTGTGCTGCTCTCCATTTTCGGGTTCTGTATTTGGTTCCGAGACATCCCTTACATGTTCAAGTGGCTTTACTACGTCTCCTACTTCAGGGCAGCTTTCCAGGGTTGTGTGTATGCCATGTATGCCCTTGGGCGTGAAAACATGCCCTGTCCTATGAGAGAGAAACCACACACCCAGGGAATCAACTACTGCCACTACAAGGCTCCCAAAAAAATCCTTAATGAGATGGATATTGCTGATATCAATTTTTGGAACAATTCAGGAACAATTGTTGCCTTTTGTGTAATCATTTACATAGCAACAGTATTTGTGGTTTGGTTCAGGCTTAACAGGCGTTAAGTTTTATTGTTGCATAAAATTTGACAGATTGTGATAAGTGGGCCATGGTGATTTAGGTAGTTGTTTATGTAGCTTTTTGGAGAGAGAGAGAGAGATTGATTGATTGATTGATTGATTGATTGATTGATTGATTGATTGATTGAATGATTTGAGAGAGAGAGATCTTTTGGGGAACTTATTTATCACATCGGTATTGATTTGACAACAATTTTGGCAAGCTTCAGCAAGAAGCGCTTCTGTGCATAAAATTTTGTCACCCACAGAAACTGCTTTAGTTTGCTAAATCTCAAATGAACCAAGTGTAATTAATTATAGGATACCTCAACTAAAATTCATTAAGGTATCATCGTACAAGTAAACACTTTCTCTTTGAAAAGCTGAAAATTGTGATATTGTGTAAAGCTATTAGTTACTAGTCTTAGCTTAATTCTGTTATCAATTTTCTGGATACTGCCAGATGTTAGCTTTTAACAACTGCAGGTTTGTTTGTTTTTGTTTTTTTTTTTTTTGTTTTTTTTTTTGTCATGTCTTATGCAGAAGCAAGCCAAATCAATCCTGTATTAGAAAATATACATTTGAACATGTGAAAAAGAGAGCCAAAGATCAAAAGAGCAGGCCATTGCATAGCACCAATCACAATAGCCCTATCTATTTCTGATATTGTGGTCCTATGCTTCAGGAAAGCACCTCAAAATTTTACCATTATTTAATTTGCTATGCTATACAGTACAACCTTTTCCAGTGATGAATACAGTGAATTGAACTTGTACAATACATGCTGTTGTAAATAGTCGTTTATTCTATGCATTCATTACTTCATCCAGTCACCCAGCTTCTCAAGACCACTTTCATCCTTCCCTTCACTCATCACTATTGTACATACTTTCTACTTCACATGTGTAGGGTATATTTGCTACTTGTACGCTTCTTATGTAAATATTTTTTTTTTTGTGAAGGAAATCAATTTCTTTTTGTGTTTCAATTTTTGTGTGTCAATATTAATGTGACTCCTGTATATTTTTTCAAACTGCTGTTCTGTGCAGAGAAAAACCACCCTTTTTCGACTGTGAGGCTATTACTTTTATCCTTAGTTTTTTAATAAACTAGATTGTTTCTATCTTAATTTATTTACTGTCATTACTCTGACAGAAAGCTTGCCAGTAAACTTTGTGTACCTGTTTGCTTTGTGTGGAGGTGGATCATGAATGATTCTAAAGGATCTGTGGAATATGTGATGTGCTGAACCATTGTGATATTGGAGCAAGCTTTTGTTTATTGTATATCCTTTTGCCGTATGTGTGATAATGTAACTCTTCACCATTAATCTTTTTTTTTTTTTGTATTTATTATTCATACAGAAATAGATATTCCTGTACTTCTTTAATTTGTGAGTTCTTCTTTTGACCAAACCAAAGCACAAAGAAACACATTCCCCCCCCCCCCCCGAAGGACCCCAAAAATGCGCAAAAAGGTATACTTATGAGGCAGTTTTTGGCGTATAACCCCTGGAACCCGCCGCGAGCCGAGGAAGGTTGGGAACCGCTTAGTTAGGCGAAGTCTCCAAAAAAAAGTCCCACCGCCCCTCCCGTGGAGGCGAGCTGTGCACGCCCCAGAAGCTAGGTGCCTGCGTGCGCGACGTGTACAGTGTGCCTGGCTGGAGACGGGGGCAGGGGGCGGGAGAGGGGCGGCTGGGGCGTCGCCGCCACACAGTGGGCCAAAAGACCGGCGCAGGCGCCCCAAAATTCTAGACGCGTTTTGAGCTCCAGAGTTGCTAAATGGGACTCGAACCAAACGTGTGACCCCGATGATGGATTCTTCGTTCGGAGAGCAATCCATTGGTAAGGGTCACTCGTTCGGTTCGAGTCTTGTTCAGTGACTCTGGAGCTCCAAAGCGCGTCTAGAGTTCTGGTCGCCTGCGCCGGTCTTCCGGCCCACTGTGGGTCGCCGCCATCGCGCCGCCATCCAGGCTGCTCACACCTGCACTCGCCTCCTCACCTGAGGTACCTGAGGATACCTGGCCGTGCCGTGCCTGGGCGGGGCGGGCGCACCTCCTGCCGGTGCATGCGGCCCGGGTCGTCACCGTCGCCGTTCTCAACCCTTTCGTCCTGCAGGACACGCAAGGACACGCGACACGCCGGGGACATCCTGTTAGGCCCTAAGGGCTCATTTGGCCGGGTGAACAAAGCAATCAGAGCCAGCAAGGTGTGAAAAATAGACCCGGCGAGGAGGAGCGTGGTGGAGGTGGCCTCGGCCCGGAGGACCCGGAGGATGCGGCTTTTGGAGGGCCCGGATGATGCTCGGGGCTCTTAGTGGTGCCGAGGCGCGGGGGGCTCTGCCGGGCGTTGCCAGCGTTGCCGGGCCGGAGAGACTCGCAGCGCAGCATGCTCTCCATCGCGGCCCAGACCAGTATGCCCATAAAAATGAGGAGATGCTCCCATTTCGGAGCCGGCGAGCAGGCGGGCCAAGGAGGTGGCCGACATGGAGCGGCAGAGCCCGGCGGAGCAGCACGGAGACGCCTTTGTTCGGCCTCTCCGGCTCCGGGCGACGACTCCGGCCCCCGGCAGGTTGCGGCGGCGGCCGAGGACGAAGAATGCACCTGGAGCGGCTGCGGCGGGACGGGCGGGGCGGGGTCCGGCTCGGCCACTCGACGGCGCGGTCCGGCTGCATCGACTCGACTCGATCGCCCAGCCGGCTCGGCTCGGCTCCATCACCTCCTCGGAGTGCACGTGTTCCTACACGTGTGCGTGCACTTGTGCCCGGACCCAGGGCAGGGTAGCCATGCGTGCACTCGGACTGCACCGCGCCACGCTCATCGCGTTCTGGAGCGCGTCGCACAGTGCGCCAGAAGACCCAACGTGTGACCCCACCAATGGGATCTCTCACCGAACGAGCAATCCATTGGTGGGGTCACACGTTCGGTTCGAGTCCCATTTAGCGACTCTGGAGCTCAAAACGCGTCTAGAATTTAGGCCGCCTGGCCCACTGTGCGTCAGCAAGCAGGCACTGGGGGGAGGAGACTGATTCCGATATTCGTTTTTCGCCGTACTGTCTCTGTAAACGGAACACCCCTATACCGCTATGAGTGCGAGACTGTAGACAGTAAAGAAACGACTTTCTCTAGACTGCAGCCCGGCGTCGTCCCCCCCCCCCCCCCCGGGGGCCTCCGTGCATCAAAAAAAAGGGCAGCAGCTCCCCTTCCTGACGGCCCGGCCGACCCTTGGAGGAGGAGGACCCGACCCAAGGAGCACGCCTCCGGGTAGGGGTCGGTAAGGCCGTCGGGGGAGGGGGGCGGTGCGCATGCACCTGGCCGCTGCATCCCGAGCTGCATCCTGCACCGCGGCGGCCGCCCCGCGCGGCCCAGGCCGTCTAGGCCGTCTAGTCCACGCAACCCCGGAGCACGGCGGCCACCTCCTCGGCCAGGCTGCGCCCCTGGCCGAAAACTCTTCAAAATGCACACAAACCGTCGTTAACCCTTCGGAATTGAATTTCAATCGATTGAAAATCGAAGGGGTTATTAGAGCACGGGGCGCTTATTTGATTGGATTTGCACCAGGAGGGCATGACTGGCGAGGAGGTCGACGGCCCCTCTCCGGCCACGGCTCCGGGCTCCGGCCTCGACCGCGGTAGGGTATCGGTCGGCCTCTGCCTCCCCCCCCCCCCCTGGCCCCGCTCCCGGCTGGTCCAGCAGGTCCTGAAGTCCTGAGTAGTCCCGGCCGCACAGTGGGCCAGAAGACCGACACGGGCGGCCGAAACTCTAGACACGTTTTGAGCTCCAGAGTCGCTAAATGGGACTCGATCAGAACGAGGAATCTATTGGTGTGGTCACCTGTTCGGTTTGAGTCCCATGGAGCGACTCTGAAGCTAAAAATGTGTCGAGAGTCTTGGCCGCCTGCGCCGGTCTTCTGCCTCGCTCACTGTGGGCCGGAGAGCGCGTTTGGGGACCGGCCCAGAGATCACACAACAGCCGAACCTCTGCTGTGCACCCACTGTTCGTCCTCGCGCATGGGGGCCGTCCCTAAACTTCATGAAGAATAAAAGACGGGTCGTGAGGGGAATGGAATGGGTTCACCGGATTTGGAAAGAAAGAGATGCACGTGTGGTCATGGTGTGGTCAGGGTCAGGGTCGCGATCGAGGTCCTCATATGTTTGTTTAAAGTCAACATACGGCCAGGGGAGCAGGATGCGGTAGGAGGTGGACGGACAGGGGCAGGCAATGACCGCTGGGATGCACCGGGGAGGGGGGCAGGCAGGCAGGCAGGCAGCCACGTAACAACAACGGAGAGGCGCTGACCAAAGAAAGCCCCCGCCCCTCTGGCCCCTCTGGGGGGCTCCCCACTGTGCGTACCTGGCCCCGCTGGCCCCACTGGCCCGCTCAGCAGAGGCAGATATTTGTCGATTGCGAGAAGAATTGCGTGTCCCGAGTCTTCAAAGCCCTCACTTATCGTATCGTAAAGCGAAGGCACGTGCACCTGCGCACAGTGGGCCAGGAGGTGGCCAAAACTCCAGACGCGTTTTGAGCTCCTGAGCCGCTAAATGGGACTCGAACCGAACGTGTGACCCCACCAATGGATTGCTCTCCGAACGAGGAATCTAACGGTGGAGTCACACGTTCGGTTCTAGTCCCATTTCGCGACGCTGAGCTCTACAGGCCTCTAGAGTTTTTGACACCTGAGCTAGCCTTGAGCCGGTCTTTTGGCCCACTGAGTGTCGCTCGCCTGCCTATCCACCCTATCCGGGAGAGGGGCGCGGTGGAGGAGTGGAAGGGGAGGAGGGGGCATCGGGGCGGGGGAAGGGAAGGGTGTCACCTGACGACGCGACGTTAGGATGAAAAGAGAAGACGCTCGTCCGATATCTCTAATCGAATCCACTTAGTCTAATCGGTCGCGAAAGTGTCAGTTTGCGGTGGGCGGCGTCTTGTGGTGGCTCTCGCGGCTTTTTCGGTTTCCCGTCACCGCAGAACACAATGGGCAACGCTGACAGCAAACAAGGCAAAACGGCCCGTCGCATACCCGCAGACGAAGTGCGGACGCTGGCATCTCGTCTCGGTGCCACATCCGAATCGGATTTACTCTCCGAGGAAAGGGTTTTTCAAGTAAGCATAATTTTGATTCCTTTGCTTTCCTTGTCCTTCAATAAGATGCCTGTTGAACGCTGTTAGTGGTCACCTTCAAAACCGTGCTTTAAGGTTATAATACAGGAAACTAAATCAATATGCAATATGGCGCAACCAGTTCTGCTGTTATGATTTAGTATTAAAAATTCAATTTTCATTTAATAAAATTTTTGTTTCTTTCAGAAATTGTCATGGAAAGAAATTTTCAATCCTGTTCCTCTCAGAATATGGAAGAATATCTCAAGAGGTGCACCTCATGCAAAATTCTCCGATATTCTGGACTTAGTTGATGGTGTGATTTACCAAGACCCTGGCTGTGCTTCAAAGTACTTAGCAAATCTACTGGAGACAGCCCTTCTTGAATCTGCTGCTGTAGTAAGTTTAGTTTCTGTAGTGTATTCACCTATAAAATTTTGGCCATTTATTTCCTATCTATCCTTCTTTTGCAGTACACCATACATATCCTCAAACTTTTCGCCACCTTCCCCACGGCTGCCAGAGATAGTTGGCAGAGAAATGGTGTCATTCCCTCAGATGAGACAGCTCATTTGCTAGCTGTAAAAATAATACAAAGCTTAGAAAGCTTAACCAATGACGATAATGAAGAGGTAATGCAGAAATTAAGCGTTTAAAGAATCAAGGTGAATCCACCCTGACGTTGAACCATGTGTGACGGTTTTGTTTCAGCCTTTCATGAGTTGGCTCCAGAGAGAACCGCTGCTTTATGCAGTGCTAAGGAGTGTCATCTGCTCTCTGTTTAAATTAAGTTCTTCTAGTATACCTGATATTATTCCTTTACTCACTTGCCAACTGAGCCCAAAACCTAAGCCCACTGTAAGTAAAAAAAAATTCGTGTCTGCCGTAATTTTATTTAACCATCTTCTTTTGAAAATCTGATTTTCAACTTTTGTTCTTAGATTCTAGATATTTATGACATTATGTTCATAAATAATAGTTTACCTCATGACTTGCAATCCGAGTGGTCATTGTTATTTTCCACTCGCATTCATGGACTGAGTTTTACTTCAATGCTTGGGAAGATGATGAACAAAGGCCCAACATTATTAATTCTAGAGGATACCAAAGGGCATGTTTTTGGAGGATTTGCATCTGATAGCTGGCGGCTTGGACCCAAGTTTATTGGTATGGGAGCATATGGAAACAAAACATGGCATTACTAATAGAAATTTTTTTACTTAATTATTACCTTGTATCTATGTCTTTTCAAGGAAATGGAAAATGTTTTTTGTTTAAAATACGTCCATTCATGGCAGCTTATACAGCCACAGGCTTCAATGATCATCACATGTACCTAAATCATCAACAACAAACTATGCCTAATGGTTTGGTGAGTACTGAAAGATTGACGATTTCCTACAAGCCCAAATTTGTATGCGTCATATGTTTTTTTTATTTATTAGGGAATGGGAGGACAGCTAGGTCACTTTGGTATCTGGATTGATGCTGATTTCGGGAAAGGACATTCAAGTGAAGGCTGCTCAACTTATCAACGGGTCCCTACCCTATCAGCTGAAAAAGAATTCACCATCGAGCATTTAGAAGTGTGGGCTGTTGGGCCTCCACCGAAAGAGGATTCGGATGATGAAACAGTAAGTGCTGGCATTTTGAAAAATCGAACCCTGCTGTGAGTATTCTGTATGCATCAGTCAAATCATTTAAATTGGATATTTGCAGGATGCCAGCAAAAGAAGCATTTTGGACAAAGATAGTGGTGCAAAGGCTATGCTTGAAATGATTGATAGAGGCCACCATAGTGAAGGATTAAGAGAAGTACCTGAAGAAACTTATTAAAAACCAGACCCAGTTGCTGGTTTGGATAATAAATAATTTAAGTGTGTTGCCAACAAAAAGTTTGTTTCGTATTTATTTGTAAGGTAGCATATGTTTTCAGTAAATTATAAGTAATCAAGTAAATTTTTGTGACCTGGAACGGTGTAAAGAAATGCATGATAACTGGGTCATAGTTTATTGGGAAGTTTAGCAAGCTTCTAGTACATGGCAGTTGTCTTGAGATTGTTTGCTAGCACCAGATCCTTTATGATTATTTCCCACAGATAAATAATGAAGGATCTATTATACTTTATACATGGGCAAAATAGATACAAACCACAATTTGTAAATAAATGTTACTGTTAGATATTATTGTGCACATCAGGTGCGACAATGGTGAGAAATTAACACAAGCTTTGTATACAAAACAAGCACCTCAACTCAATTATGTTTGGTCAAAATTTGTTAAATGTGTTACAGGAATGTCCTTAAAGCAGATGAGAGCCATTGAAACACTATTCATAGCTGGAAAACCCATCATAGTGAGGTTTCCTCCTTAATTAAGTCTACAATCTGTCACAAAATAGCTGTATGTTGTTCATCTTACGTCTTAAAAAAGTAAATATCTCTCACCCAATTGAATCATTAGAGAGCAACTCCTTAAAAATACCGCTGGATAATGGACGTAAGGCTTGGGTCCCTCATGAATTGAAACATATAAAGCTAAATTTAAAGAGAACACATTGAATGCTACGGGCCGCCCCAACTACACTTACCACACTTAGAAAGTGATCAACTCACACAATATTTTAGTAGAAATCTAGCACACAATGTTAAATATCAAATAAAACACAAAATTTAGGTGAAAATATCATCACGTCATAGAAGAATGCCTCAAGCAAAAATCAACTGTTTGAGCATTTTTATCACTGAAATGAGAATCAAGGCAAAACCCTCTAGATTTGATGATTTCAAACGATACTCCTCTGTTCTAGCAACTAGTTCAGTTTTTGACAAGCAATCTAGGCATAAGATCATAAAATACATTTTTTCAATGAGCTGCCTGAGGTATGGAAAGTTTGTAATTGAGCAGTTGGCTCCTAAGAGCAAGATGCCAATAAGACTTCTGAATCTACTACTGTAACAAACTAACTTTATGGATGAGGTACATGGCTTCTGATATCTAGATATTGGAACAAGTAATCATGCAAAGTAAACATGATGTAAACAGATGATTGGAGTGTTCTGATTCATGGCGTAGATTGTGAAAGTCCTGCGCTACTTTCTTGATTTAACCTACATTTTGATTTTAATTTTCCATACCGTCTAAGTTTCTTAGTAAAGCTGGATATTCTTTGATAATACAAGCAATACCTGGCAAACTAAGGAATGTAACACATCAAATGACACCAAAAAATCAGACCATAAAATTAATATATAATCAGACTGAAGTTCATGTGCATTATCACTTCTTGATTTTCATGCGATTTAACACATAAATTGTCAATTTGTACTGGTTAAGAACTTCATCAGTCAATCTTGTGGCTTGCAGTGAATAAAAAATGAAAGACTGCGTCAGCACAATATACACAAGACCATTGTGACAAAATGAAAGAATGGAAGGAAGAAAGGAAATAAATACTGTCAAAGGATGCACATATCAATGTTAAGTGCTCAACATGCATAAATGACTTATAAATTGTATAAATATATAAATAGTGCATAAATTAAAAATACAAAAGTCAACTCTACATCACTTCAGAGGACACAAAACACCCAACAGCCAACATTATCAGTCATAATTGATTGATGGAAAGAGAATGATAATTGTTGATCATTCCACTCTTCACACAAGTTAATTTGGTCATAGCAAGAACACATATTAAAAAAAGAAAACAAGGTCAGTGACACAACATTTACACCAAATAAATGTCGACCAATGTGCAAAAAATAGAAGCGTTTTAACAGTGTCAACCTGCAAGGGTGCTTGCTAAGTAAGCAGCACAATCAGAACATGTACCATTGTAATCATAAATATATCAAAACATCAAAAAAAGAGGAAAAAACAGTCATAATCATTCAAATATAAATGAATATAAATAAATATTTTAAATAGGAGAACAACTAGGTTCAACAGACATTCATAACTTTGGTAATATTAGAGTCTTATAAACAGCTTACCAAGTAGCACACATCTACACGGAAAATTAAAAGAAATATTAAAAGTTAATACCTACACCGGTTCGTACATTTGGTTATATCCACAATTCTGCAATCAGAAAAGCAAACTGAAGAATTCTGTGAGAGTGCTGACAAAACCAGACAACTCTGGATTCAAAGATCTTTTGTGCTCCATTGTTAGAAGTATTACAATCAGTAATACAACCAAGAGTTGACGCCAGCTATTCATATTTTTAGTTGTATCAAAGCTCGCTGGAGTGTCGCGGGAACGTGCAACTACATGAAAGACATTGGCCAAACTGGCATGGCATGGAATAACACTGCAACAATGAATCAAATCTCATTTGAATTTCAGCAAATTAGATACTAAGTGTATGACACTGAATAAAGAAAGGTTTGTTTTCTTGTGTTTCCGTCAACCAAAAGCAAAGATCAATTACCAAATGATTGCCAAAATTTAGCCATTTGTATTGACATGTTTATAAAAACCCTCACCACTTATAAATAGCGATGGATGAAATGTTTTAGCTTTTTAGTAAGATGGTCCAAGCACAAGTTTTATTTAGAGTAAGACACATGCGTAGATCAAATAACCTTTTTTCCAAGACCTAATGAAATAATTGTAAGTGATGTTACCCTCTATAACTTCCATTTGTGAGATCTAGAGGTCGAGATGCAAGTTTGCCATAAAGTCAGGACGACCTACTGTAGGACAACTTTTCTTTTCTATCCTACTTATGTCAAAATAAAATGATTTGTCATAGAAACTTTGGAAACTTAAGCAAAATTATTTTTTTAACTTAATAATGGACAATAATTTGAATTTTCTTCTCTAATGTATTGATACTAAACATCCAATGCTATGAAAAAAGTGCGCCATGGCGCACAGTCAGTTTTAGCTAAGTTCTGCACCAAACATTTCAACTGTCTTTTCAGATTCAGGCGACTCTTGTCCAGTTTGCTGTTTCTGTTTCAATTCTTTTCGTCGTTGTTCCATTAACTTGCGCCGCTCTTCTTCCCGCTGTTTCCTCAATGCTGCTGCCTCTGCCGACTTTGCTGTACTTGGTGTAGAAGCTTTAGGAGTGCGAGTTGTTCTTTTGCTACTTGAGCTGGGAGTACGAGTTCCTGAGTTATCCGTTGACTTTGGTTTGTCTTCAGCTGCAAGTTTGTCCTGACAGTGGAAAAAGGGTTGTTGGTTACAGAGGTGTGTTAAAAGATGAACTCCTTAAGCAACTAGTCATGAGCTAATTCAGTGATGCACACTGACCTCACACCACCCTACTGCCTTCAGTTTGTCAAGACGATGGAAAGTATTGTGAACCTGGTCGACTTGCAAAAGCAGCATATCCCAGAATCCTTGAAGGTCCTCTGGGGTTGTAGGGAATGGCTCTTCAGGTTGTTGGTTCTATATGAACAAACAAACAAAAAAAAACAAAGCATTGTTTAGAGCTTAGCCAAATGTAAATAATACTGTGTGAACACCACAAAGTTTGCAACATACTATGCACTTGCGACAAAGTCCTTCAAACTGCACCATTTTTTGGTTCACCAATAACCTTGCTTTCCCGGCAGCTGCCCTAAGGTGTCCTAGAGCTTCTTCCGAAAGGGTCGAACCATTTTCCTCTATTTCTTTTTCAGCTTTTGCAGCTAGTTCTAGGAGTCTTTCAATAGTCTGACGCTGAATCTAATTGAGAAATTAGATGAGATTACAAGTGGGGTAGGAAGAAAAAAATAAAATTAAGCAAAAATCCTTCAGAAGCATACTTTGAGGAATTTGTGACCAGCATTTTCCTCTTCTTTTCCCTCCAATTTTGGTGCACTAGGTGCTGTGGGGAAAGAAGGTTCTTCCTGAGGTGAGGAAGAGAATTTAGATTCTTCGACCGGAGGCACCTTTGAAATGTCATCAATTTTTGTGGTCAAGACCACAGGAGTGTTGACCTCTTTGGACATTGGAGTAACTGAGGGGGACTGCTGGGGAAGAACAACTTCTGGTGCCGCTGGTTGAAGGTCAGCTAAGCTTTCTGTAGATGTCTGATGCTGAAGTCTTTCAACAGTGTGCACGGTTTCCACTTTGGCACCACGGCTAGTTGAACCAAGTGCAGAAAGATTTGATGGAGAGGGAGAAGAGCCATCAGAGAATCTGTGGAATGTCAAGATCAAATGACAGGAGTTATGACATCACTGGGGAGATAGGTCACCATGTAGATCTGTGATTTTACCTTGACCCTAAACTTCGACGAGGAGCAACTGTGAGTTGGTCGCGAAACTCGGGACGCAGATGTCTCAGTACTGGCAACTCAGGAGAGTCATCTGTTTTATCTGGAGTTGTTCTTTCTTCAGGCTTTGTTTGGTTGCTGACACCATTTGTTCCATGTAGATTAGGCGAAAAAGAATATGAGCTCTGCAACATGAATTTGAAAGGGCATGAGGAAGAGTTGACACATTGTCAGTTGCTATGAGCAACAGCAATAATGTGAAAATCAGTAATGGTGGCAGGAGGAGTGGTGGAGTTACAGTGAAAAGAAATATACCTTAGAACTGCGATGAAAGAAGCCCTGGGCTAAAGCACAAGGCCCATAAAGCCTTTCAACACGCTGCTGGATGAAGGATTTAGAAGAAACAGGTGCCTGTTGAGAGGCTGACCCATTTGTATAACCTTGCTTCTTGTCTAAAGGACAGAGACAAATCAATGCTCAAAAAAAATTCTTTGATTAAGAATGAATAATGCCCAATAGATACATGACTAACCTGAGTAGTTGCTGCAACGGTCCAAAGAAGAATCTGTCTCTGTTTTTATAAATACCGAGAAAGACAAGGACAATTAGAGGCAAGTAGTAGCAAAGCTATACCCATATAAACACTAAAATAATACGAACCAATCGACATAGGAATTATCCTTTCAGATCGAATAGAGCTTGAGTATTGTTGAGGAAGAGAACTTGAAGAAATGACAGATGTAGAGCTCACAACAGTCGAACGAGATCTTGAATTTAATTCAAATCTTGTTTCCACAGATGTCTCTGTCCTGAATCCATGCCTTTCAGACTTAGACTCAACAACAGATAAAACTTTCTGGTAGTCATTGTTCTTTTCTGAGGGCGAGAGAGTGGATTCCAACCAGCGATTTCTTTGGTCTGAGATTCGTTTCACATTGAAATTTCCGGTTGCATCAGTTTGATCAGTACCATTGGTTCCATTCGTTCCATTGGTGCCATTGGTACCATTGATGCGTTTAACACCACCATAGGTTGAGGACATATGCTTCATCTTGCTTTCAGACAGTTGACCAGGACTCGTTGCCCAATACCCTCGTCCTGAGTTTGGTGCAGTCAAAAAATTTCCTGAACAAACACCCAATACTCTTGCAGGACTGGCTTCTCTACTACCGTTCTGAACATTAACTAATTTTCCTGGACTGTGGTCTCTTGATCGAAACCCTTCTCTCAGCTTACTGTCATAAGTAGTAATTCCACCATAGCCACTGATAGAGCAAGCTAGATTAAGATATGATGGCTTCTTTGCTGTTGAAGGACTAGGGATGCTCAAATTGGTTTGAGACTTGTCGACGTTGTCTGAATTTTGACCAGCACTATTGGTGCTGGCAGACAACAGCAGGCTGTGCAAAGTCTGCTCTGAAAGTGACGGAGCATTTGCTTGAAGTTCACCTGCAAAAAAATAAGAAAAGTTAGCATTGAGGGATTGTCCACAATACAGTGGAAAAAGAAATTAGAATGAGCTACACTTGGTGGGCTACTATAACTACAGTAAGACTTCTGACCATTAAGTTGAAACAAAACAAAAAAAAAAACATGATATATAAACAAAAATTAAGCAGGATAAATTTTACACCACTACGGTACACATTAAAAATAAAACAGCTGATCATATGAGAAATTATCTATAAATAGAATGAAGGCAACTCACAACACACAAACATATCAAATATGTATGTTATAAATATTATTCATGAATCAGAGAATTGAATAGTGTACTGATGAGAATGGATGAAAGTGTTAAAATGATTGAGAAGTGCTGATAAATGTTGAGGGGGCACATCCTGTATACAGATTAAGTATTCCATGGAAAATACATGCCCGTTGTACAAGAAGTTTTTCTTTTAGTTGATTCAAAGCAAGCAAACAAACAAATCTATGAGAACAAAATAAATTATGTGCCGGCAATTGTTTATCCTGAATAACAATGACTGCTCACTCTTAAAACTAAATATAAATAAATCATAAGAAGAAAACTAGAGAAAATTTAACAATTAAATAAACTCTAAAACAATATGCAACACAACACCCCTTGCTACCTGCATTGCGTCGATTAATTGATGAATCAACTTGAGTAGAATCAGCAAGTGACTCAGCGTCCACATCCAGAGAGCAGGAGCCAATGGAATCGCATGATGCGGCCATAAGTGTCACCGACATGGTGACCAGAGACAACGGCCGAGGAGGGCTCGTCCGAAATGAAGTTTGCCACCAACCCTCTATGCCACTGTCAATCATATCCAGCGATCACAGTCTTAACCAAAAAATAGGCCATGTTTCAATTTTGTAATTTTCTTTGTTAATACAAAGACAATAAAAGTACAAGGTGAAAATAGAAATTCTGACATAAGGGACAGTACCAAGATGTTGATTCATATAATGTGCATTATTTCCTGTATGAAAAGTTCAAAGAAAAGGAGACACCAATCCATTCCTAATGAATGGTAGTCGGAACTACAGCTACATCTAATGTATACAGGTTTTTTAAAATGCCAGAACTTCTAGCTCACTTCCATTAGTAACTGTCTTCCTTACTGGTTCAGGCAGTTCAGGTAGTAGTATAATACATGCAAACAATAAAATGCAACATTCATAGGGCAAACAAGAAAACTGCCATTGCAACACCATGCCATGCCATGCTACAAGATAAAAGGGTTGCTTACATTGGGACTCGCTTGAGTGCTCTCTTTAAAAAAAAAATCACAGCATATTTAAAATTGTACTAAGTAACTTTTCAAATTAACTAATTTGATTTTGCATGGCCTTGCATGCCAATTTTACAACCAGTGAATAAAGACACACAACTGTTAGAAAAATGAAATATTACTGGGATAAAAATAATTGTAAAGTTAAAAGAAAGGAAACATACATTAATTCAATGATTTTGCAAGACAAATGCTTGCAAAACCATGCAAATGATAGACAACGAGGTGTACAGACATATAGACATACATACACACACACACACACACACACACACACAGAGACAGACACACAGAAGGAACAGAGCAGTGCAATTTTGTACAAATCAAGGTGAACATGTACTTCATCGAACACATCAAGAAAAACTAACTATTTTACACCAAGGATACCTCACAATAAATTTCTCTGTAAGATGCAAATTACTAGTTACTAGACTTTACACAAAAGTAATGACATGAATGCATACTATTTAAGCAACATGAAACAAATACTGAGAATAACCTTTCAAAACTCTCCATGAATTCATGATGACATTACCGTGACTTAAAGATGTTGAAATAAAATATTAAGATTTGATTAAAACTCGTGTTAAACCAAAGGAAGTCCTGAAACATGTGGATCCATATGGTCTAAATAGTTTGTAATTAATCCACATCACATTGAACTACCTGTGACGCCATCTTTTTCGCCATTGCAGAATCTTGATAGAATTTCTGCGACCCATCATGGAACAAGGAAATCCACTGCCGGGATACCACAACTAATTAGTTCATAAATACTAAGGTTCTAGAAACGTCTATCGACATCTATCAGTTTTTCAGGCAAGCCTTGGTAACAACATCACTACCAAATATTCAGGTACTGCATTTCACTAAATGAACTTTACTTATACATTTCAATCCTTACTAAAATACTGTTTATTGTTTATCTATGTTCTTTAAAGTATCATACTGTTAAGAAACAAAACAAGGTTGAATGATTGCACGAGTTGATAATAGGATAACTACAACAAAATAATGTAGGATAGTGTTTTGCTCAATATATTTGCAACAGATATGACGCATAATACGAGTTTAAAACTATATGAGACAATTACCTTAAATGAAAGAAAATGAGTGTGGTTCAGAGGGAAAGAGGCTACCCATTTTGCGGAACAGGTGCAAATTTATTGGACAGTGACCTACCGACACAATTTTGGAAGTAGGTGAGCGGCAAATGAATCAAAATATGACTAAAGGAAAGTTGTTTGAGATAACATGAATATGAAGTGTTTGCTTGTAAATCCGAATGAAGCAAAGCTCACAATTGAATGAATCAAATGAATGGAGATTTGGCATGTAAATGTCGAACAAATTTGTGGTTGAGAAGACATGATGCAACAATAAATTCGATCAGGACTCAAATCCAATAAAAGAAGTGCAAAATTTCTGAGAAGAGAATTGGTACAAGGACAAGAGTTGCTCAAATGAGGGGCAGCTTAAAAGATGAAACATGATCAGGAGCAGCATGAGAGTGACAAGCCTTCATTCATTCCATGGTCAAGTGAGAGAAAGTGTGTAAGATGACAGAATAAAGGATACGAAGCATGGTGCACGATCACAAAAAGACAAGGCGATAATTGAAACGACAAAGATGGATATGATTCACCATTTTCAGACTCCAAAACACTGGAGCAACGAATTTGGCAAAAATGGCAAACACACACGTCTCTTACCGTTAGTGGTTTTGCGTGCCTTCGAGATAAGCACAAGCCCTTCGTCATAAAACAGAGCGGACAGAGGGCGAGCCTTCCGAAAGCATTCTCCAGGCGGCAGGGTCGGGCCGGCAGGGCAGGGCCAAATTAATTTGATGTGACCTAATTGTCGACCACAACTCCAGTCTCAAACACGTCACGACGTCAACAGGCCTGTTTTTTTCCGCCATCTTGACCAACATGACAACTAGCGCCCTCTTTGAGCTGCAGCCGTACCAACTGCAATAGCAATATGGTTTCGGGTTTCAGGTTCACGTTCACGTTCACGAAAGAGGGAAAATCAAATACTTTGATCAGTCGAAAGTTTTGTTGTACTAATTTCGTGTGCTCAATCCTAAACTGTTGCAAAGCCGCGGCGTCTAATTCAACTCGTCCAGTTTTCGCTGAAAGACGAAGGCTCCGTCATCAGCCACCAAGAAACAGGGAATCGCTCGCCGTCAAAGAAACTTGCATCTGGCGCTGGCGAAGTTGACACATCATCATGAAGCACAAGTTGTACCGATAAAAGATCCCGAGAATAATGTATTTTGGGACTAGTCTAGTTTTCTTCAGTTTTCATGTCACGTTCATCAGCAGTTTAGACATATTCAGAAAACCGCTCGATGATTTGGAAAAGAAGTACGGTTCCTTCCCTGAGGAACTTCGCTTGCAGCTCAGGGAGGAAGCCAGAGAAATGTTTTATTTTGGATACAACAATTACATGAAACATGCTTTCCCAATGGACGAGCTTAATCCAATACTGTGTTCTGGGAGAGGCCCCGACTATGCCAATCCGTAAGTGTGACATTTGTTGCCTTAAGATATTGAGGTTATGTTATTGACCTATAAACTAATGATAATTATGCTCCTAAAGCATTTTTAAGCGTTGGAATTTATAAATGGATTATTGTGATCATCTCCTTGTTGTGTCACTGGCTGCTTGCTATGTCTACGTTTGATGATGCCTAATAATTGATTTTACTCTGTTTCAGGTCTAATATCAATATCAACGATATTTTAGGCGATTACAGTTTGACATTAGTCGATTCGCTCGACACACTAGCTGTTTTGGGAAATGCCTCTGAGTTTCAAAGAGCTGTTGAACGAGTTATTGACAATGTGTCATTCGATAAAGATAATGTTGTTCAAGTCTTTGAAGTAAATATCAGGTATGTGTCTTTCTTATAGTATAATTTCATTCAGTTTCTCTAATAATATTACCAGTGGCTTTGGCTAATAGATTTCTGCATTTTATTTCTAAGGGTTCTTGGAGCTCTTTTATCTGCCCACATGCTAATGACAGATCCTGCACAACCCATGGGGCAGCTTAAACCACCATGGTACAAAGATGAATTATTACATCTTGCTCGAGACCTTGCCAACCGCCTTTTACCAGCATTTACTGAGAGTGGCACGGGTATACCCTACCCTCGAGTGAATTTGCGTCATGGGAGAGGCTCAGTAACTAGTGCCGCAGCGAGATCTGTGGAAACTTGCACAGCTGGTGCAGGTTCATTAGTTGTAGAATTTGGCTTACTAAGTCGTTTACTGAAAGATCCTATCTATGAAGACCATGCGAGAAAAGCAAGCCGCACACTTTGGAATCTTCGGTCCAAAACAACAGGTCTCCTTGGTATGTCAATGTGCAAGAACTGAGTGTGCAAAATGTTTCTGAATTTTCTGAAATTGTTTGGTTTTCTGTTTATAGGGAATGTAATAAATGCTGAGTCTGGACAGTGGATAGGGCGCTTAAGTGGTCTCGGTGCAGGTTTGGATTCTTTTTATGAGTACCTCTTGAAAGCTTACATTATGTTTGGTGAAGAGGATGACTACAAGATGTTTTCTGAAGCATATGCAAGTATTAAACAGTATATGAGAAGAGGGTGAGTTGAAGTTGTGTACTTTTTTCTTGAATTTCTTTCATTCCTCACATGTGAAATTAACCTTTTTTTTTTTTTTTTATTTTTTTTTTTTTTTATTTTTTTTTCTTCCAAATATTCTAGACGTCCTCACTGCAATAAAGGTGAGGGAGACCACCCTTTGTATGTGAATGTTGACATGCAAAGTGGTGATGTTCACACTTCATGGATAGACAGTCTCCAAGCAGCGTTCAGTGGCATTCAAGTTCTTCATGGAGATGTCGAAGAAGCTATTTGTTCTCATGCACTATACTATTTCATTTGGAAGTACTATGGTGTATTGCCAGAACGCTGGAATTGGCAGCAACTTTCTGCAGATGTAGCATTCTATCCACTTCGTCCAGAGCTCATTGAGTCTACTTATCTTTTGTATCAGGTACAACTATCTCAATACCAAACCATTCATTTATAGGTGCCAAGGGTTTTTGTTAAACCAAATCTTCTTATGTTTTGATTAGGCCACAAGGAGCCCATTTTATCTTCATGTTGGGAAAGATATTCTGAACAGTTTAAACAGTCTAACTAGAACAACATGTGGCTTTGCTACAGTCCATAGTGTTCTAGATCGCAGTCTTGAAGATAGAATGGAAAGCTTTTTCCTCAGTGAAACCTGCAAGTATTTATTTCTTGTAAGTGTTGCACTGTATTTGATAACAACTCAAAGATATGTATCCATGCACTGGTATTAATTCTTGTCTTACTTTGCAGCTATTTGATACAGAAAACTTTGTGAATAAGAATCATGGAAATTACATTTTCTCGACAGAAGGTCACTTACTTCCTCTACTTCCTAAATTCAGGGATAAGCAATTAAAACACCTAGGTTCACCTAGGATTAGAGTTTCTGCCAATGTGTCAGCACCTTCAGTAAGTCTCCTCAGAACTTTTCTTCTTTGTAAAAAGAGAAAGTTTGAAGGAAAAATTCTAATTATTACTCTTTCTTTTTAGTGTGAAGCAGTTGATGCAGAACGGACATTTTTCCTGCCTTTAAAGTCAAAGTACCTGGACCAAATAAGCAGACAATTAGGAGTTATCATCAGTAATTATTCTTGAGAAATCAAATCAACAGTTTTGCTGATTCATACAAGGATGCTTGAGAAAAAGGGAATTTTCCATATGGTGTTATTTTCTTCTGTAGTAAGTTTGAATGTGATAAAATTTTACCTAATTGTTGATTATTTCTAAGAGCAGTATCCTAGTTGAAACATGGTATTTTAACTACCAGCTACTCCTTGGATGTAAATTGTCAATCACAGTAAAATGCTGTGAGTTTTTGCTGTGATCACTTCCATTTAAGAAGACTGCCAATTTTAATTAATTATGTAAAAGTGCGGATAAAGATGTTAAGCTTGTCGATAGTGTATCTTACTTCTTGTAGTTATCTTCCAATTCCACATGTGTTCTGCATCAGAATTGAGTCAAAAGTTTTTGAGGAAAATATGTTGTTTACTTGAATATACTAGTGATGTTTTATGTACCTCGGGTAAGTTCATGATAAATGCAAGTGCCTTCCTCCATTTGTGATGTTTGTTGTTGCTTAGTGATATAAGGTAGGGTTCAATCATTCCGCTTCATGAGGTCAAGCTATTCATGTTTTTTTGTTTTTTTTTCAGCCTGTCCTTTGATTGAATTTCTTGGACATGGTTATTTTGATATCTTATGGGAGATGCAAGACAGAACATTTATTAGTGATGTGTGTTTACGTTTTTTATGTAATTTCCCAGGATGAAACGCGGATGGGTTTGTTGGCTAGTTTTTGGCCATGGAAACAATTGACCTGAATTGCAAGTCATGTGCCACAAATTACTGTTTAACCTCAGGTAAAAGACCAGCTAAAGGGTTCCTTTAACAAATAATAATAAAATACGTATTGTCAGTTACATTTATTTCAATTCATCTTACTTCTGTCAGAAGTGTTTTATTGTTGAAAAGACATTCTTTGAATTTATCTACTGATATTTCATTGTGATTTGCTGTTTTTTCTGTGTATATTGAATTGCTGCGCTCGAAGCATTAGATGCTGTGAATCTATTTTCTTTGACTAGTGGTTGAAGCATCAAGACTATGTTTTTTGATTGTATTTTTATAACACCTAACTTTTCAGAGTTTGATAAAAGTTGTTGTATCAAAGTTGTTTATTCACTGAATGGCAAAACTTACTCACATCCATATATCCACAAATTTATTTTTATCAACAAATTTTTGGATAAAAGGCACATTTTATCAAGTTTGTTTATATTTGTCTTCACTCATTTTAAACATCTACAACTATAGGGGAAGATGGATCAGATACTTCTATTTCTTCTGGCAGAGGAGTTAAGCTTACTGCTTCAAATTCTTCATTGTCTTCAAAACTTGACATAGGGTCAGACTGATAAACCTGTACAGTTTCACAATGAAACCCATCAGGGAGTTTTAAGATGTGTGAGGAATCTACCAGGTTTACATGCACTATCTCATACTCTGGAGAGAGGATTGGTGGATCATCAGGATCGACTGATGAATCATCTAGAATCTCACTATCACGAATGAGGCGTTTGAGCGGATCCTTACTGTCTGCTATACTATTTTGACTGTGCCGGCTATGCTCCTCATCACTGTTTTCACTCAAATCAATCACCTCTTCTGTTCCTGAAAGATGAGCACTTTTTCGATGCTTACGTAGTGCCTCACACATCTTAAATCTTTTCCGGCAGTCTGTACACTTAAATGGAGCTACTTTCGGATGATTACGAACAAAATGTTTTTTAATATGGTTACTGCTATTAAATCCTTTTCCACACAAATCACAAATATAAGGCTTCTCGCCTGTATGAGTTCGCAAGTGAGCTGTTAGATGTGCGCGTTCATAAAAACTCTCATCACATTCATCACAAGTAAAAGGTTTTTCCCCTGTGTGAGTCCGCATATGAATTTTAAGGTCGTAACGAGAGACAAATGAATTGTCACAATCTGGACATGGGTGAGGTCTCTCCCCTGTATGTGTAAGCATGTGACGCTTAAGGTAAGAACTCTGAGGGAAGGATTTGCCACATTCTTCACACGTATAAGGTTTTTCACCAGTGTGTGTTCTGACATGAGCTTTTAAAATACCTTGGGTGGGAAATTTGTCACCACACAACGCACATTCAAATGGGCGATCATCTGAGTGAAACACCGCATGCTTCTTCATAAGACTACGAGTGTAGAATCTTTTGTGGCATGTCTCACACTCGAAAGGTTTTTCTCCTGTGTGTATTAACATGTGCACTTTCAAGTGGCCTTTGCTGGAAAATGTTTGACCGCATGTTTGGCATAAGCTCCTCTTCTTTTCAGCATGTGTTTGCTGGTGTCTACTGAGATCGGCAGCCCACTGAAACTTCTCATCACATTTTGTGCAAGCGAAGGAAGGGGCCTGCTTGTGAATTTCAACATGTTTGTCACGATCAACTTCAAGCATGAAACCTAAACCACACTCGGAGCACTGGAAGGGCTTGTCATCCAAATGTACTTGCCAGTGATCTTTGAGTTCTGATTGCACAGGAAACTTTTCTCCACACTGAATGCATTCAAATGGCTTTTCTTTAGCATGTTCTTTCATGTGGACCCACAAGGACGTGCGCCAGGTGAAAGCCTTTCCACACTCCTTGCATTTGTGAGCCTTGATGCCTTTATGTTGACTGAGGTGATCCTGGTACACATGCAGTGAGCGGTAGGCTTTACCACATTCAGAACATACATACGGTCTCTCATCCGCATGACCTCTTTCATGAATTTTCCTCATGAATGCTGTAGTGAACGATGCAGGACACAGAGAGCACATATGAGGGCGGTCCCTCTCACTTTTTCGTGAATGACTGTGATTGCGCAGCGAACGTTTAGAAGCAAAGCCTTTCCCACACACAACACACTGGAATGGACGTTCACCTGTGTGGCTTCTCATGTGCTCTTCATGGTGCACTCGGTTAGTGAATTCTTTTCCACATACTTCACACTTGGTCACAGTTCGTGGTGCCTTAGGCGCTGGTGTTGAGATAGGACTCTCGTCAGTTTTATGTTTATGTGCTTTAAACGTACGCTCACGGGTGAAAGTTTTACCACACTCAGTACATTTGAAAGGTTTATCATCACCGTGAGTTTGTTTGTGCTGGGTGAGAAGAGTGAGCCTCTTGAATTGCTTGCCACAGATCTCACAAGTGAATTCACCATCACTGTTTGGCACATCTTCACCAGGATTTTGGGGAGCTTGGCTTTTCACAGGCCCATCCTCTACAGAAAGTGGCTTTGAAACTTCTGGAGAACCTAACGGAGGATTGGGTTGACTTTCCTCCTTGTGCACATTCATGTGTTTTGTAAGGGAGCGTTTCTGGGAATAACGCTGACCACAAACATCACAAACAAATGGTTTCTCACCAGTATGACTACGAACATGCTCTTCATAATGTGCTTTCTTTCCAAATGCTTTCGAACACACTTGGCATAGAAATCTTTTGGTCTCTAAAAATTTTAAAACAATATTAGTAAGTAATAAATGATAAAAATACATCCCAAGATAGAGAAAAGGTTTTTTAAAGCCACAGAATCAACTCACCAGATGTGTATTTAGGATTTGGTGCCACTTTCCTTTGACCTCGACCCAGTCTACAGTAAAAGAAATAGTGAGCGTGGTGTTTTAAAGAATAATGAAAATTGAATTATTAACCTCTTCTATACCTTAAATGCCTGTCATTATCACTATCTGTGTTCGCAATGCACTTTTCAGGTCCCTCTTCATCAGGTTCTTCAGTAGTCTGATCCTTCATCTTCACAGTGTCCCTCGGTGGATCTGTGTCCATCTCAATGTTACTTTCTTCGGCATTTTGCTTTAAAAAAAAAAAAAAAAGGAATTAGTTGTGATGTGTTTCATTGAGTATAAGAGGAAAAGAAACAAACACAGCCCGAGATTTCGTGTTACCTGCACTGTACACAGAAGAGTGGTTGGTTTACTGCCGGTGACACATTCAGTAGATTCAGTACTTCCAGGTTCTGAATAATTGAGTGTCTCTGCGGAGATATTGCTCCTAGTAAAACAAACATAAGGGATTATCCATCTCTCCTCTTGATAAAAGTTACACAAACTGTACAGTAAGAATATTGTCAAGAAGACAGTTAGTATACAAAGAAGTACCAGCTTACCGATGAATGTGCATTAATGTTGCCACAACATGTTGACATTTGCCTGATTTTCCTTCCAGACAAGAACATTTGCAATCCAAAATACGGGGCTCACAAACAACAGAGATAGAAACATCAAAGGCAGTGTCCTCCGTTAAAGATTGACATGAAGCGGAAACATCGAATACCCCTTTGGTATTCTCGTTAACAGCCAGCTTGGTAATGGCACCATTCTGAGCTATTTTTTCTCCTTCAACAAGTTTGGCTTTAAAATCTTTCAACTCACCAACAACCTCCAAAATATCAACGTAAGACACAAGAGCCATTCCAATTAAATTTTAAAACAGGTTGCAGAAATTCTAAATTTTCAACTGCAAGTTGACATAATTATGTTGGATTGATTGATCATCCTACACAGAATATGGAAGCCGAATAAGAAATACATTTCAGCGAGAACTTGAGAAAATTAGCATAATGCGAAATTTCGCCAATACGAAGGCACTTGTGGTTGATGTTGATACACAGAATATTTAGGAAAAGAACGTGAAAGTGGTGTTCGGTGCAGTGTGCATCAATGTCGAAATACAGGCTAGGTGAGGGGAGTATGAGAGATTCGTGTATCATATTCGACCGTTTCAAAATTGAAAAACATCTTTTACCAGTTTTCACCGAAAAAAGAAAGACATTTCAAAAGACGAGAGTAATTAAAACATTGAAAATAACCCAACGAACTGCTAACTTGAGGAGGCTTATACTGGTGTCCTAAAATTAATCAACAATAGTTGGCAATGTTTAAGGACGAGCTTTGCGTTCGAAAAAACTCGTTTTCGGACGCAGTCCTACACTGTGCAGAAAGTATATAGAGTGTTTCGTGTGTCGGTGTCGTCGGCTGGTGGGGTGGGCAATGTTCATAGGTCGACCAGGAGCTTTGCAGACAGAACAACGTTTCGTCGCAGCTGCCGGTGAACTCGCCAGATTGAACCTCTCCGAAAATGGCGATGCAGGTGGCGTTCGGCGTTGCCCGGGCTTCTCCAAACCCGTTGTTAACGATCAAAAATGGTGAGTACCGCTTAGACGGGCAACAGTTGCCTGAGTAGGCAGTCTCGACCTGTCAGGCGCTCTCTCCCCCTCTCTCTCTCCCCACGAATCTGAGACAGTATGTGGGTGTTTCGGCCGCTCATGCGCCCACATGTAACGCAGTTCATTCATGTTTGGTGTTCACCGAATTTCATCTGACATGCTATACTTGATGGGTTATTCTCCACTGATCTTTGCTGCTGTGGCCTTCATAACCCCATTGCTGAGAGATGTCCCAAGTGTCACCTCACATGGCTTCAGAATTTGCTCGGTGGGAGAGGGAACCATCAAGTTTTGAATGTGTATGCCTCTCAAGACACTCTGGGATTATCAACGCAATGCACCATGTATGATTACGTATGGAATTGGCCTGAGTGAACTTTGCTCCTTTGTACAGTAGCGCCATGGAAGTGTCTTCACTCATTAAAATGCGTCGACAATTTAATTGTTTATGTGTCACATCACCTTTAACTCATCAATTTTTTCCTTCAGTTTCAGTTCGTTGTCTTGCTGCACAAGCTTCCACAAAAGCTGTTCAAGACAAAACTGGGAAGAATATAGTATTTGTTGATGGAGTTCGTACCCCTTTCCTTCCCTCCGGAACAGACTACCAGAAGTTGATGCCTCATGAACTGGCTCGTCATGCTTTAATGTATGTTTTCTTTGCAATTTTTATTTTGCTTCATGACGTCTTACAAATGTCATTCCAGTGCTACTGTTGGCACAGTATCTAACTTGTGGCCTCCGTTTCATTTTCAGGAACTTGTCTCGCCGGACTGGTATTCCTCGAGATGCTGTGCAATACATTGTATATGGTACTGTAATTCAGGAAGTCAAGACAAGTAACATTGCCCGAGACTCTGCTCTGTGTGCTGGCTTCAGTGAGAAAATCCCTGCTCACACTGTCACTCAGGCTTGCCTGGGATCCGTTCAAGCTATGACCTCAGGTGCTTGATGAAATTTTCAACATTTAAGTGATGGTGAGATGAACTGCCTAACTAATGCATGTTTTATTATTGCAGCAATTGGTCTTATTGCAAGTGGAGCATATGATGTTGTTGCGGCAGGAGGAGTTGAAACTATGTCTGATGTACCGATTCGACTGAACCGAAACCTGAGAAGCATGCTCTTGAAAATGAACAAAGCCAAAACGCCTTTGCAGAAACTTCAGCTGCTGTCAAAGTTCCGTCTAAGTCACCTGGCCCCTGAGGTATGGTTTTAGGACTGTAAGCTGTTGAGAGTAATGCATCACCAAAATACAGTGGTTACCATAATGTGTTCTAGTTACCTGCTGTTGCCGAGTTCACTTCAGGTGAGACCATGGGAAAGTCTGCCGATCGTCTTTCAGCAGCGTTCCAAGTCTCGCGACAAGAACAGGATGACTATGCCAGAAGGTCCCATCAGTTGGCCCATGAAGCTCATGAAAAGGGATACCTAACTGATATTGTGCCATTCCCAAGTATGTATGGTGCATGCAACCGGCAGTGTCAACACCAAGAAAACACTTTAACCTATTACTGTTTCTTTTCTCAGTTCCCGGCACATCGAAGGTCGTTAGCCGCGACGGTGGCGTCCGCGTTTCAACACCTGAGCAACTGGCCAAGCTGAAACCTGCTTTCATCAAACCTCATGGAACTGTGACTGCTGCCAACGCATCATTCCTGGTAACTTCATCTCCCTCTCCTATCCCTGTTGTCACTCAAAGACAGGACTTGATTGGATCATTTATTATTTTTCATTTTCTAGACTGATGGTGCTTCTGCTTCAATCATTATGCCAGAGAAGAAAGCAAAGGAGATGGGGGTGAAGCCCAAGGCATACCTCAGAGATTACATCTACGTCTCTCAAGACCCGGTCCATCAATTGCTCCTAGGGTAATTATCCAACGGTGTGGATTTTCAACATTTATTTTAGTTGGGAACGTATTTAACCCATTACTCTTTTAGGCCAGCGTATGCAATTCCGGAGGTTTTGGCCCGAGCTGGTCTCACTGTGAAAGACATTGATGTTTGGGAAATCCATGAAGCTTTTGCTGTGAGTATCTTTTCTGCTACGATAGAGTAAAATAAACTTGAATGCACAATATTAATGAGCTAATTTTCTATTTCAGGGCCAGATCGTAGCTAATTTGAAGGCAATGGATTCTGACTGGTTTGCCAAGACTCACATGAACCGTACTGAGAAAGTAGGCGTTCCTGATTTGGCAAAATGGAATAATTGGGGAGGATCATTGAGTATTGGACATCCATTTGCTGCAACTGGTTAGTTTCTTCATTGGAAAATATTCTTTTAGGGTGTTTGTTGTGTTGCTAACACTTTGTCATTTTAAAATCAGGTGTTCGATTGGTCTCCCATGCTGCGAACAGACTTGTCAAGGAAGGAGGCAGATACGCGTTGGTAGCTGCCTGTGCTGCTGGCGGCCAGGTATGATAATCGTATCTTAGTTTCATTCAATATTTATCTTTTTATCTCATTTTTAATTTGTCTTTTCTTCCACAGGGGGTTGGATTGATTGTTGAAAGGCATCCAGACGCTTAAAAATATGGAAATTAAATGAAAAGTTTATTTTGAAGTATTTATGCCCATCTTTTAAGTGGAGAATTTCATAGCAATTTGTTTATTTTTTTTTTTTGTTGCTTATGATATTGAACTGTTGTTGCTGTGTCTCCTTAACTCTTTTTTGTCCCCTGTTTTTGTGAAACTTGCGATTTTTAGCCTTTTCTACTTCTTTTTTTTTAAACTGGAATTTTGAGTCATCACATGTATTTTTGTATTATTGTTTTCTTCTAGGATTAAGACATTTTGTGTAATGTTCACATCATAGGTCTATTTTTTTAATTAAGACAGTTAGTGTGTAATACAATTAATTCACAATGGTTTTGTAAAATTGAAGTCTCCTTGTTAAATTGTACGTAATAAAATCAGTGTACATTTATTAAATCTATTGCTATTTTGTTATACTTTTCTTTCAACTGTTGTGCAGCCCTACTTGACAAATATTTAATACTGGCTGAGGCACATTATCACAAGTTACAGCAAGTCCAAACTTGCTTGATATAAATAAAATATAGATCTCAGAAAAAATAATAATAAAAAAACTAATTTTAATGTCAGTAAATCACAGATTTGTGGGGCAGTCTTCAGCTGACAATCTACTGTTAAGTTGAAACATGTGAACTGTTTTGAACCTTGCTTTTCACACAGGACCGTTTGAGGAACCACTGTGTTTGAGAGAATAATGCAACGCAAATCTCTGACTAGACCAACATGCAACTATGAGGAGACCTACACACATGACAAAGGAAGAATGGTAAGTAGATGCTGGACTGACTGTCGCTTTGATGTTTTGCTTGTTAATCCACGTCCACTGCAGACACATACACGTCAAAATGTTCATAGGCAGCCTGTAAAGCAAACAAAGACATTTCAAGTATTTTAAAAAAATTGTTAGAAAAGAGAATTTGCAACATAATGAAGACTATTGTACTTGATACTCCATATCTAGACATACCTGAACCATGAGACGACACTTGCTCGTAGGTCTTCAGGAACAGTGCGTCCTGCCAAATAGCCCCAGGCAGGAAAATATATTCCCACTGAAACTTCAAAGATCAAGAGTGCAATGTAACAAATTTGAGTGGTCAGTTGCGTGGTCTCAGATATTGTGAGGACAGCAACAACCGTCATTGATATCGTCGCCATTCTCATTGAGGAACTTAGCATTTTTTCAGGTGAGCAGTGATTCGTAGATATCATTGAAGAATATATTATTGACCCTAACATTATGCTCAACATAAAGGCGGCAAACACAAGCCCCAGTGAGAAATGCAATGGGAGCAATAATGGAGACCATGCTATTACAAAAGTATACACTGCTGATTCAAAAAGCATCTGAACCATGCCAAGCTGAAATTTAAAAAAATCGTTTGATTAAATTTCCTTTGTCAAAAAAATACAACAAAATCTTAGAAACAAAAAAGAAGATTAAGATAGCTTACATGCAATAAAGTTTTGTCCTTTGGAGAAAATATTATTAATAAAGACTTGGTGGCAGTAGATTTAAATGTGAAAGATGATGCCAATTCAGAGCCACGGTTTTCTTCCCAGAACAGAGAAGTGGTTATACCAGCAAGGATGAGAACTGGTATGGCAATCATAAATGGTGCCAGTGGACCCCATCCACACAGGTCTGCAGCAATGCTGGACACAAAGCCAGCCACAACAGCAAGTAAGCCATTATAGAACGTGGCCTTGGCAAACGTCATGTTCATCCATTCTGGTGGCAGTTGAAGATGTTGCAAATGTTCATGGATGTACCAAGCATTGAAAGCCGAAAATAAAATAGAGGTTGCGATGCCACTGAGAAATCGACTGCCAAGAAGAATCCAAACAGATCTGAATGCCTGTAACAAAATATTCCCAGTTAAAAATATGGTAAATAATCATATACAACTCAATAATAGCTACAAGTGTGACAGGTTACCTTTGTAAAACAGCAGAAAGAATAAAGAAGACAGAAAAGGATGCACAACTTTTTACGCCCGTATCGGTCGGCTAAGTACCCCACAAAAGATCCACATAGGGAACTAGATAAAAAACCAGCTAAAAAAAGCTTTGATATCACAGCGTCATCAAAGTTGTATTCATGATAAAGGCGGTAAACATAAGGGCCTTGTAACCAATCAGAAAATGTTGCCAGTAAGTAAACAATGAGGTACTTTCTCTGTAGACTTTTGAACTGAACCAACTTTTCTGCATCACAAGGCATTCCCTGAATTTTCTGGTCATGTTTCTGGTTCTTAAGGAATAGATAAAAAGTAACAAGAGAGAGACCCACAATAGTGGAATACTCCAAAAACATGATAACATAATAAAAGGTCTCTTAAAATTTGAAAATAAAAGTTAGTAAAAGAGGTTTTTTAACATATTAAAAAAATTGAGAGCTATAAAAGTGCTAAAAGAAGGGCAAAGCTGTGACACCTGACACCTGCAAAACAGGAAGTGAGATGATAAGGGTTAATAGAACGCGTTATCTCAAGCAAATTGAATGCTGACGCCAGAGTGAATGGACGTCAAAAGTTTACCGGAGAAGCCTCCAATAAGATCTGCTCTGATTCAAAACAAATCATCGATAAGATTGTATGATCGATGAGAAAACAATGAGCAGCGAGCATCCTCACAGGATCACCCTCTAGCAGACATGTTGACACGCCTCCTCACAGATAACACAGCACTCGGTGCTCGGCACGGCACCGGGGAGATTCCGTCGAGGACCGAAGGCTGTCGGAGCAGCCGAGCCGAAATGGCCCATTGTGCAGCGCAAGGTTTCGTTTGACGGGGTGCTGATGTCAAAGCCGTCATGGAACCTCCTAGAACGGAATCAAAACATTATCCTCGCCAAGTCTCCCCTTAAATGGTCAAAAGTTGTGCCCCCCCCCCCCGGAATCCATGTGATTCTGCACTGAAAACTTTCCATACCTGCCGTCTCGTCCGCGGAGAAATTCAAAGCAGCGCGTCTTCCACCCACTGTGCTCTGTGCTGGGCCGAGGGTCATAGTCGAAGTACCTTGCGACCCTCACGCCTAGCACTTGTGGGGCGTGCCGCGTAGGTCCTAGGCCCACTCCAGGGTCAGGTTCCGAGGTGCCAGCCACAAAACACAAGTTGACCACAGTCTCGACGTGCGTCTCCCCACCGTGCCGGGCTAGAGCGGCCAGAGGGAAGGACCCGACCCAGGGCGGAGGGTGGCAGGGCGGGGAGGGGGCGGGCCGTCTGTGCACGCCGGGGTGGGCGGCGCGGAGCGGAGGCGGAGGGTTGCCGCCCTACCCGCGGGTGCGCGGCGGCACCGCGCAGCGCAGAGAAGCCAGCGAGCCGGTATTCGCGACCCGTCCGCGCCGGTCCTCTAGCCCTCGCCCTGTCCCTGCAGGACCAAAACAGAATGTGCAAACGCGCCGTTCCGCGCCGGGCCCGGACCAGACACGCGCTCCGCGAGGCCAAGTCAACGTCGTCGTCGTCGAGTTCGTCGCGAACTCCGCTCCGTACCGGCCGCCGCAAGCCCCGGAGCGACCGAGTGCCGCGCGCCGTCGAGTACCGCATCGCGTTCGTTCGAACGCGTCGCGGGCCCGCCAACCAGTGCCGCCAGCGCCGGGCGGAGTGGCTGACCCGGCGGACAGTTGCGCCCTGGCCGGTGCGCCTGTCCCGTCAGCCCTGTGTGTCTGTCCGTCCGCGGATGGGAACTGAGTGACAGCCATGACCGACAGCGAGAACGACAGCGAGAAAGGAGGCCGTACGGTGAGTGGGTGGATGGCACACAGTGGGCCAGAAGATGGGGTCACACGTTTCGGGGGATTCCTGACCTGTTAAGCGCCTCTGGAGCTATTAAAACCGGCTGGTTTATTTGGCCGCCTGCGCTGGTCTTCCGGCCCACTGTGGGGAGGCGGTGTGAGTGGGCCGGTGCCGAGGCTGGGGCGGAATGGACGCAGCGTGGGCGTAGAGGTATAGCGCAGGGGCCCCGGGGCCATGCCGGACGGCATCAAAAAGGAGTCATTGTGGCGGCCCGGCCCGCGAGGAGGCCGCCCCCCGTCAGTCTCAGTGTCAAGGCCGCCCTGCGGCCTGCGGGCCGGGTAAGTAGGGCCGCGGTGTCTACCACCCCAAGCAGTCGGGGGCCGTTGTTATCCATGGGGGGCTTGCCGTCAGGTAGGTCACGAAGTGCAGAGCCAGTCAGAGGGATTCCGAAGGGCTGTTCGTCGCTTACGTCTCTCTCGGCACTCCACCGAAGAGCCCGTCAGTGCGACAGATGACAGAGCGACGAGAACCGCTCGTCGGAATCGCTCCCCGGCAAGTGGAGCCCCGTCGGCCGGTCCCACACTGTGCACTCGAGGGGGATTGAACGAGCGGGTCCAGCCAGCGCGTGGTGCAAGCGGCGCGGCGTGGGCGTTGCGCAAGCCCGCCCTTTGCGTTGGCAGCACAACGCTGGGCGGGGCGGGCTCAGGAGCGACCCTGTGCGGTGCGTGCACGGGCACACCCCCTCGCCGACGGCCGAAGCGTCCTCCTGCGGGAGTCGCTGGCCGCAGAGCTGACTCAAACCCGAACGCACCTCATGAGAATGCCGGAGCGACGGCACTGGAGGCTGGGGAGCACACCCCCCGCAGGGGAGGGGCGGCGGGTGCGGCGCGGGTCCCCGGCAGCCCGGCGCCGGCGAAAGGCCTTACTCGTGGCACGACATCCCGCGAGTCTAAAACGTGCCGCGAAGGCTCTGTGCGATCGATAGCGGGGCAATAGCCCTAGCTACCGTTTACCCATCTCCATCCCCTAGACCGCGTCGCCTCGTGGACGCACCTCGCGCATCGCCCGGCGATGATAGATCATCCCGAAAGTAAAAACTCTATCTGACGGCGCGGGGCCCCGCCCTTTAGTTTTGGTTCCAACTTGGCGCGAGGGCGAAGCGCGGTCAAAAGCCACCGTGAGGCCCTTCATAGTCCCTATCGGTCCTGACGGCCGTGTCCCTCGCGGAACTGGCCCGGCCTGCGGACCGGACATCACCCCTCCCCCCACCTCTCTCCCGCATGGCGGCGGGCCTACTTTCCTAATTATGTACTCACGACCCCCCGCACCCCTTTCGTCTGGCCGTCAACCCCCACTGCTTGCGCCTCGCGTACACACACACACACACACACACACACACACAAATCACACAACCCACACAACACACACACACACACACAACATGCACCACACTTGCGGTTTGTTACCATCGCGTGACGTCATGCAGTGAGACCGGGCCGAAGGTGGCAAGGCAAAACGCTCCCGTAACGTGAAATGTTAGCGTAGTGGCCTCTAGGGATGTCTATTGCATCTCCTCCACCACTTGTAAACGCTCTTGGGGGACGTGTCAATCACGTACGTTCTTAATCTTTCAGCGGTCTTTACTGCCTCTGCCAGTCTTTCCATCTGAATCTCCTATTAAGTCCTGCCGATGGCTCGGCCCAGCGGTCAGCACGTGTAATTGACACCGCCGCCGTCCCTTGACCCAGGAAGTGTAGGCGCGGCGCCCCCGTTACTGCCCCCCCCCCCTCGTCCCATCCCTTTGTCTGCTGTGTTATGACAAAGACTCGATGAAGCGCGTTACGTCACCGCGGCCCTCAGATGAGGGAAAGGCGGTCCGTCCGCGCCGCGTTGCCACGTCGCGCCGCTGGTCTTGCGCAGCTACGCGCAGCGCCCAGCCACCCCCGCGCACAGTGGGCCAGACGATCGGCGCGGCCGATCAAAACTCTAGACGCGTTTTGAGCTCCAGAGTCGCTGAACAGGATTTGAACCGACCGGGTGACCCCACCAATGCATTCCTCGTTCGGAGAGCAATCCATTGGTGTGGTTACATGTTTCATTGGTTGTTACATTTAGCGATTCTGCTGCTCAAAACGCGGCCGGGATTTTGGCCGCCTCCCTCGGTTTTCTGGCCCACTGTGCCGCGGGCCTTGCCTGCAGACTGATTCCAAAAGGGTCACGATTCGCCGCTCTGTCTCTGTCCCACGCATGGGGCGTCTCGTCGGGGTGCGAGAGAGAGACAGAGCGATGTTCGGCGCCGCTCGGCTGGCCCGCCTCCCCTCGCCCCTCGCAGGGTCGCAGTGCGGAGCCATGCGGAGCCCGAGGGACGTGCGCCACGCCGGCCACGCCCTGCACGCCGCGGCCTCCCCTCGGACATCCCCTCTCCCCACGGCACGGTGTCGAAATGGGGAGGAAAGTGGCTGCCGGCGGGGCGGCGCGGCGGGGCGCAGCAGCAGCAGCAGCGGGTCACGGCCTGCAGGGCAAGCCGAACGGCCGCACCGACGGCCTGCCCGACTGCCCCCGGGGACCCATGTGTGATTACAGCTGCCCCGACACCTCACAGTGGGCCAGAAGACCGGCGCAGGCGGGCGAAACTCTAGACGCGTTTCGAGCTCCAGAGTCGCTACGTGGAACTCGAACCGAACGTGTGACCCCACCATGTGTTGCAACACATTGCTGAGTTCTCGTTTAGCGACTCTGGAGCTGAAAACGCGTCTGCAGTGTTGCCGGTCGTCTGGCCCACTGTGCACCTGCACTGCAGCCTGACTCCGAACAGTGCTCCGACGCTGTGTCTCCCGTGGGACGCCCCGCGCCCCGCGAGTGAGTGAGTCCGAGCGACGAGGGCACTGTTCGGAATGAGCCTGCTGGGGCCTCGCTAGATTGCCCTGGTGCGCTCTGTGATCTGCAACCCCGGCCGGAGGGGAGGGGAGGGGAGGGGAGGGTCCACAGCGCTGGCTACTGGCGCCGTGAGGATATGCTGTGCCGTCGAGCAGGGCTGCGTCCGGGACTGCCTACCCAGCCGTCACCGTAAGGGGCAATGCAGGGCACCCGGACGACGCAGCCCTGTGTCGACGTGTCGACCACCACTGCAAGTCGATAGCAGGTTGCCGCCTCGCCCTCATTTACGGAGGAAGGGATACATATTTGACGCTTATTGACTTGACTCTGTTTCTTATTCCGCCGCAGGGATGCGCCTGTCGTGGCCCAGCGTGTACCTGCCGGGCGCGCCCAGCCTCCTGAAGGAGGGCTCCTCCCCGGAGGACCAGAGCCCGAAGAGCCAGGCGCGGGGGGCGGCCGGCGGCATCCCCGTGCCCGCCAAGAGGAGCCTAGCGGCGCACGCCGGCCAGGAGAGCACGGCCTTCCCCGAGACGGACCGCGGGCCGCCGACGCCCGCGCGGCGCACGCGTCTCCCCGCGACCACCGCGTCGACCACCAACGTCACCGATGAGCCGTCCTATGTGTCCGAGGCGAGGCAGTGGCTCATGGAGACGGACATCGACGTGCAGTGGCGGCGCCTGTGGCGGCCCGCGCCCCTGGAGACGGACCTAGACGCGGTGCTGGCCGGGCCGCCGCCGCCGCCGCGGTCCAACACGCTGCCGCCGCCGTCGCGCCGACCCATGCAGGTCTTCCTGGAGACGGACCTGGACAAGGAGATCAGCCCCGCGGCGGCGGCGCGGGCCGCGGACCTCGCCAAGCGGACGTGCTCGTCGAAGGAGACGGATATCGACATGGCGCCGACGCCCAGCCCCAGCCCCAGTCCGCGCCGCTTCCGCACGCTGCCGCGCGCCATGCACCGCCTCGAGACGGACGTGGACGAAGCCATGGGCTTGGTGAGGCTGCCCCGGCCGGCCAGGCCCAGCCCGCTCGAGTCCTCGTTCGACACGGTGTGCTCCGACGCGCCCACGCCCCCGCGCCGCACCGTGGCGGGCACGCTCCCCAGAGGCAGCTCCACGGAGAGGACCTTCACGGAGACGGACCTAGACGAGGACACCACCGCCCCCGCTCGGGCCGCGCCTCCCCGCGGCCCCGCCGCCCTGCCGCCGCGCCCCGCCAGGCCGGAGATCCTCCTGCGGCCGCCGCCGCCGCCGCGCTCCGGCGACCTGCTGGTGCCGCCCGGCATACCCGGCAGCAGCGTCCACCTGGGCCTGCTCAACATCGGCCACGCGTCCTGCCTCATGGGCAGCGGCACCATGAGCGGCATGGGCAGCGGGCTGGGCAGCGGCATGGGCAGCGGGCCCGGCAGCCGCCTGGGCAGCGGGCTGGGCAGCGGCCTCGCGCTGGGCGCCAGCGCCAGCGCCCTCGGCAGCGGCATCGGCACCGGCGGCGTCTTCACCGTGGACAGCAACCGGGACACCAGCATGCTGGGCGACTCGGACGTGGATGAGTCGGAGCTGCGGAGAGTGCTGCTCAACGACGTGAGTCGCCACTCGTGCTGCGTGTCTTATCAAAGATCCCGGCGCCAGGCTAATCATTTTCCATTCTTTTGCATTTCAGAAATGGAGGCAGCTCTTCGACAAGGTATTCAAACATCGTAGCGGCAACTATATCCTATGGCAGCACAGCGTGCGCCAAAAACATAAAATATGTTTCCGCCCGGGATCGAACCGGGGACCTTGTGCGTGTGAAGCACACGTGATAACCACTACACTACGGAAACAGCTGACATTAGAGCCGCGGAGTATCGCTAGGGCATGGGCGCGCCAGCTGTGCAGACTAGAGGCTCTGTCAGCCGGGGTATGCGCACCGTGGGCGTGGTAGTTGACGCGCCGCCCGCTAGGTGGCGCGACGCGATCGT